>NBIV01000029.1:0-440131 GCA_003194525.1 Gracilariopsis chorda | reverse complement strand
AACTGGCATAGCCAGGGAAAGAAGAACCAGGAAACTGGACCAGAGGTTTCACTCACCCCATCGCCCGGGGCGTAACCCCCAGCAAGGCGGTAGGCCAACGCGTCCGCCATGGTGGTGACATCCCCCGATACCTCGGCAGCGCTAAGACCGGCACCCCGGAGGAAACGTGCGATGATTTCGTTTTCATTCGCCGTCACCCCGCTGGGGATAGAAGGTCCGGCACTTGCCGCCGAAGGGTCAGCAGCCGGCTCGGCCGGAGATGCCCCCTCTGGGAAAGCTTCCGCGCTAGCGCCGGTTTCCTCTACGTCCATCTCCCCGGGTTCTTCCGGTTCGTTATCGACCATTGGGTCAGCCCCGCCGTATGCGCGGTAGTAGTCGTCGGAATCAACGTACCCCACCGGGTGGTCTTCCGGCACATGCCGGGCGTATCGCGAAGCTCGCGCGCCTCCTCGGAGGAAATTTCCGGGAACTCCCAGGGTCGAAGTAGATAAAATCCCCCGCAAGGGCGGTGTTTCTACCGAGTCCCGACCACCGGTGTTACCGCTACCGCCATCCAGACGACCGCTTTGCTCCAGCGGGACCTCACTCCAGCTAACGCTGTCGATGTACCCAAATAATTGGAGGACCTCTTCATTGTTGGCCTGGCCCCCAAGGGGGATGCGAAGATCCAGGTTTCGGATCGCTGCCCGCACACGCGGTTGAAGGAACCAGAGACGATACTGGTCGTACGCCTCGTTGAGGATATAAGCCGCACTGCGGGCCGCCCACTCCGTAACCACTACGGACCACAACCCCGACCGGGGATCCTGCATGAGCAGCGAACCGAGGTACGTAAGTACCGGCGGGAGTTCTATGTAGCACCCCCGGCAGGCTTCATGGAAGCGCCACCACTCGGGGAGTGCTACATACCGACCTAGTCGGTGAGGCGGCGCAATCCGCTCTATCTCCACGTTCTGATACGGGATAAAATACCCGAATCGGGATCGCCAACGCCGCTCGTAGCGGATGAAGTTTTGGAGAAAGTTGGACCGGTATTGCCGGGGAAGGTACCTGAACTCCGCCCGAATAATCGGTCGCTCCCAGCAAAGGGCCTCTTGCCGCGCTGCGGGGAAATTCCTCCAAGCGAGGGTCTCGAGGCGGAACAGGTTCTCGCCGTACCCAATCTCCCCGCGAGTGCGGAAGTAGCTAACGTCGAAGCCAAACTCCGGTGGGACCGGTACATCGAATGGAGCCCGGCTCTGCCGTTGATACGCCATGCGCGTCAGCGCGGTCTGTGCCGCAGTGACGGTCTCGCCCGAGTTTCTTCGGAGGTGGTGACGCGGAATCGCAATCCGGTGACGCCAATCCCACGATGTGGTGACTGCTCTGGGCAGATCCCCCGGAAGGGTGTCTGAACCATCCGCATAAGCGGTGACCAATCCCTCATTGAGGACGGCGACCGGGTGAAACCACGGGGCAAGGCGCAGGCGCGACGCGTGATTCCGATTCATCGGGTAGAGCCCCACCAGGGTGTTGTAAGTTGGCCAGTTGGACACCGGAGTGGTTCCGGAGGACACCACCGAAGGTGGTAGTGCGAAGGGATGGTCGGCTGCCGCAGCCATATTCCCCGGTTGTACCGGATTTCGATCGCCCTGAGGCAGGGGAACTGACCGGAAACCGGTGGTGTATCGCCCGAGAAGTCTCGGCGGTTGGCTGTGGTTGTTGATATTGTTGTCGTCGTTCATTTTTCCCTTTTGGAGGGTGGCTGTTGTTGTCGTTTGTGTGCTTGATGACTCTGGTGCAGACGGATTTACCGGAGAACCGGAGACAAAGCACGCGCTTTTATCACCCATTTTCGTCTGGGAATCCTCCGCGTCCGCGGTCGTTTTCCCGTCTTAAGGGGGGGGATATGAAGTGCAACGCCCTCAGGGAGGGATTCTAGGTACTTGAACGCTTTCCCGATATTATCGGTTGTGTAGTGTGTATATGAACTACGCCCCACAATGGTGGGTATGGACACGTGGGACACGGTTTTGGGTCAATTGGCGGTTGGCCACAGTAGTGGATGTTGCCACGGAATGTGGAGTATTTTAGTTAATTTTATTTATTATTTTCACACCCATTTCTGGGAAGCTAGTACTTAGTGCGACGGCGCACTGCCGTCGCACCAGTAAACCTTCCCCAACAAGGGACCCCAACCTGGGGAATTGGCTCTGAGCTTTACCGCCTCCGCGTGTTCTCAACTCCTCCTTGGAGGGAAGCACCGTAGTGTACGGAAGTTCACCCCCCTTGCACATCTAAAGGAGACCCATCATTGGGAGTACTAATTGTTCCAATCATATTGGTGTTTCGCCCTGTATAGGGAGTCCTGTCCACCGGCACTGCCGTATCTGCTCGTCGCTCTCGCGACCCACTTCGTCCTTCCTCTTTCCCCTTTTTAGGGTAGCACCTCCCGCTATCCGCGGCCCTCGTGTGCGCATCCGCTCACACACCCCCACTTACGTGGAAACATACCTCTACTGAGGATCACACCCCGCTCACGCGGATACCGATTCTTCGCCTTCACCTCCCTGCGCGAGTCGCGACAGGTGTCCCTGGTCTTACAAACCGGCTTCGCCGTGACACCTCTTGGAGGGCTCTACCCAACTGGGTTCACCTCGTGAGAGGAAGATCCCGGACGTCTTTCGGTGTTTTTCCCCTTTGGGGCATTGCACCACACTATGCGTGGGATACCGTGGCAGATGAAGCTTGGAACGATCCAGCCATCCGTGCAAGCGTTCAAGAGTTCGAGACGCTTTCCACTGCGGGTCAAAGTCGATGCGGAAGATGCGGCGAATACGAACACAGGCTCTCCTCCTGCCCGTGCCCAGACTGGGCATTGAGAATTCATAGCTGCAAGTACTGCGGATGCGTTTTGCTTGGTAAAGAGACCTATGGAGTGTGCTGTTGAATGAAAAGAATGTCAGGATGGTGCATCACGTTCCGTGGAAGGCATAGCAGTGAGTTGGTTCGCAGTATTTATAGCCTGAGAGCCTTTCACAACCTTTTCCTCAAATTGAATACGCTCTTCGCGACGATGCAAGCGTTCATGGACATGTCGTATGTGATGGGAGGCCGTCCCTCGTTTCTCAGACTTGAGGGCAACGCAGCTCTCGCTTTGCCAAAGAAGAACCAAAAACAACACGAGCCATAGCTTTCTGTGGGGTACTGGTCCGCGTTCCTTGGATCCATCTCACTACGCGCGTGCCAATCTGCGTGCGTTCATTCAGGACATCAACGTAAAAGACATCATACCCAAGTTGTACAATGTGATCGAGCCAAAGCCAGACTTGGTGCGCGAACGTTACCAATCCATGCTTAACACGCAACAGAAACAACAACAACAAAATGCTGAGACCGCCGTGGATATCAGCGTGCAAGCAGCGGAACAAGGAGTAGTCGTACGTGGATACGAAGGAATCCTAAGTGCTACAGTCAGTGCTCCTCATGCAGGTGCTGGCCCTCTCCTTGAAGATTTTCCGGGTGGGGGGCCAACCATGATAAGAACGCTCGTGGTTGATCCGACTGGCCTGTACCGAGTGGAGTCTCAGGTACCGCGCTTGGTAGAAGGAACCGTAACCGAAGAGCACGCTGCAGTGACGAGTGCTGCTGCTGCTGGAGCAGGGGCGATTGCGAATGCCCCAAACAATGCGCAAGTCCGGTACCGACTTCTAAAACCGGCATCCAAACTTGCACAGAAGGGCACTTTTCCTCTTCTATACCCGTACGGGGATCAGCACGAACCGTTTGACATCGACCTGTTTCTGGATGCAAGGAACTCCACACAGCTAAGCTCAGGACTCAGCGTCAACGAGTGGAAACTCCGAAAGCTCACCTGGGCTCAGAACGCAAGGCGACGTCTGCACTCGGACAAAATCCTCCTGAACAGTGGACCGTTGATGCAGATGTGGATGCTCCGCACTCATACAAACATTGAGGACATGCGACTACGTTTCTTGGAGAGAGAACCACAGGCACGTATTGTACAAGAGCAAGAGATGCAGGAAGCACAACAGCAAACAGCTCATGTTTCACCATCGCAGTTCGCACAAATGGGACGCATATATCTGCCCGATGACTCGGTCAACTCAGCAGCGTACTGGAAGAACAATTGCATGGATGTACAGGCGATCGTAGCGTGGAGAGGATCGCCTTCTATTTTCATTAAAATCACCATGAACATCTGGAGAGAGGACATCCAGCGCCTTGGTATGGACACCAGCAATCGGAGCGCATTTACGGCACAGAGTAACTGCCCTCGACCGTTTGACCGACCTGATCTATTGCAAGGGTGTACAACCAGTACGCAAACGACTTCATGAAGGACTTGGAGAAGAACTCGAAGCACATCCTCGGATTGAAGTGCCTGGGGCTTGCATCAAAGCTCGAGTTTCAGGAGCGCAATGTGCCTCATCACCACATGCTCGTGTGGCTCGAAGGAGGCGTGATTGAAGACGTTGATGTGATCGACGAGCTGATTCGTGCAGAACTTCCTTTTCCCGGTGAAGACGACGCGTTGCGTGCCCTCATTCGTTCCATGCACAGGCACCGCCACTCCACCTATTGCCGGAATCGCGCTGGGCGTTGCAAGTTTGGATACGACCGCAACATGATTGTGCCGGAGACGTACATTGAAGAAGGCACGAATCGCGTGGTCTACCGCAGAAGAAGGCAACATGACCTCAAGATAGTGCCGTACAACCCAACTCTGACCAAGAAGTACCGCTCTCATATCAACGTAGAGCGCACGCAAGGAGGGGGCGCAGTGGCTTATCTGATGAAGTACGCGTTTAAGCAGCCCAAAGCTCAGGAGGTGGTGCTCAACGTGAGTGGTGCTAATGAGACAGGCACACACAACGAGCAGCAACAAGAGCCGCAGGTGCAGAACGACATTCGTGCATACATGCGAGCACGTGTGGTGGGCGCTGTCAATGCAGCTTGGAGAATTTTCGAGTTTCGACATGTTCACATCGTACCAAAAGTAGAGCGACTGGCCATTCACTTGGAAGGAGAGCGCACATTTCTGCTGAGAGGTCCCAACCAGCTTCTTTCTGCATCACAGCCGTCTACACTGGAGAGATACTTTGCAAGGCCCGAAGCATACGCAAACCTCGACTACCTTTCGTACTTTGAAAAAGTTCGATTGTATCGCACGCTTCCAGCCCACGTGCTTAACCAATACGACGGAGACGGCACTCAGGTGCCTACAGACGACTGCGATCCGCCCATATACGTGGTACAGCGCACGGAAGACGAGCAGTGCGTCGCAAGGATCAGAGGTGTTTCACCGTCGGACATTGAGCTCTTTGCTCTGCGCTTGCTGCTCATGAATCACGGCTCGAGCTCTTATGAAGACGCAAGGACTTTCAACGAACAGCAGTATGGAACGTATCGTGAAACTGCGATTGTAAGCGGACTGCTCGCGGACGGATCCGAGTTTGATAATGCATTTCAAGAAGCAGTGCAGATCTACAGCACGCCCTCCGAGCTACGACGTCTGGTTGTCACACTATACCAACAAGACGCAGACCCAGAAAAAATGGCCGTCGAAAACTGGGAGGCGTTATGTAGCGACATACATACAAGTGATGAGCAGTAACGAAAGCAAGAAATGAATCCACGTGTGGTGGAGATCTCAGACCGGCACGAAGGACGACTGCTTCGCGATCACAGCTTCTTCTCCCAACACCTACAGCAGGATCATACAGCACTGACTGAGGCGAATCGAGCTACAACAACTCGAGACGCGCGAGTGGTGCGAAATTCGTCAACTTTGCAGTCAAGGTACGCCACCTTAAAACCTCGCCAAAGACAAGTCATTGACACCGTCATTGCCGCATTGCAACAACAACAGGCGCTGCAGGAGCGAACAAGTACTCCTGGAAACGTGTTCTTTGTGCAAGGATCCACAGGAACTAGAAAGAAATACGTGCTCAACCTCCTTCTTGATATCGCTAAGTCGGAAGGAATGCTCGCAGAAATGACTGCTACAACAGGCATTGCAGCATCGTTGTACGAAAGTGGCTGCACTTTACATATCTTGTTCGGACTGGGTATAGCTGTTAGGGACCGCACAAGCAGCACTACAGCCACTTAGTCAAAGTACGGTCCACAATCTCAAGGTGCAGAACTGCTACGTGATATACAACTGCTCGTCTTGGATGAAGCGTCCATGCTCTCACGAAAGCTCTTCGAACTCATGGATGCGTTGCTCTAATATCTTCGCTGCAGTGGAATGGAAAACCCGCCTCCGTTTGGGGGCTTGACCATCTTTCTATCTGGCGACTACTCCCTGCTGCTTCCAGTGGTGCCGCAAGTGTACATGGAGACCGAGCCAAGTGGATATGTGAGACGAGTTTACACAAACATTCTCAAGGAATTGCCGTGGAAGAGTGATCTGTGGACATTGTGCTCGGTTCAAGTGCTGTACCTCACCAAGCAAGTACGCCAAGCCGATGATCCGGCATTTGCGTTATTGTTACGTTCCATTGCAGGCAACATAATATCCAACAACGCTCCACTACCACTCAGATCTACCGGTGGCATGCAAAACCACCTACGAATTCCTGTGGAAGTGGCTCACAACACGACGCAAGAAGGATGTGGATCTCAGCAAAATGCTCATTCCCTGCACAAATCAGTTGGTCGACAAACATAATGCGCAGCGCTAGATCGGTTTCCTGGTGAGTGCTTCACTCCTCCGTCAGCGACATCCATGCAACCTGATCGTGGACAGAACCCAGAGTCAGACTTCGCCAGTACTATCGTCCCAGAGTTTGCATATCAGTTTGCGCCTACTGGAGTACCACCTCATAACTTGGGCTTGAAGATCGGTGTGCCAGTTATGGTAATTCGGAACGTACTTCATCCAGCTGTGGTCAACGGAAAGCTGTTCGTAGTCGTGCGTGTCGATCAATTTACGATGCAGGTGGCTCGATTCGACGAAAACGGACAGGTGCTGGAACGATAGTTCCTGCATCGTATCGACTTCGAGTTTTCTTTCGCAGACATTCGCATGATTTGAAGGCAGTTCCCCATTCGTCTCGCGTTTGCAGCTACAGTTTACAAAGTACAGGGAACGACCTAGGATTGCTTGGTTGTGGATGTACGATCCAACTTCTTCTGCGCCGGTCCGTTTTATGTCGCATTGTCGAGCGTTCGAAGGAACGACCATGTGCTACTCCTGCATGACCCGCAGCTTACATACACAAATGCGCACACAATTCATCCCATGCCTGTGGCCATCGCCAACCCAGTGCTGCCTGAAGCCATTCAGTACTGCTTCCTTCCACAACCGTAATCATATTTCTTGCGTTCTTCATTCACTGAAATAAACTACATGCTTTTCTGCTTTTGCTTTGTTTACCGATTTCGTCTTCCCACCGCTGTTTATGACTCCTCCACCACGACGCGCCGCGCCGCCCCCGGCCGAAGGCCACTTTTTGTTGTCTCAACAACCCCCGTACTATAATGATTTGATCATGTATGAGGAGGGCGTTGTTGATTGGCGGGAGGCGTTGCGCCAATAAACACGCACGAACGCCCCCATACGCGCGTGCAAAAACCTCTCTTGGCGCAACGCCTCCTTTCCATTCAACAAATTCAGCAGGAGCAGCAGCAGCAGCAAAGGGTACAGTTTATTGGCTGCTGCTCCATACTGCTGCACGTTGACTGCTTCTTATGCTGAGTGGCTGGCACTACAGTAAATGACTGCAGTGCCAACCACTCAGCAGCAGCAGCTGGCTTGCGCGACACGTGGCTGGCATGTTGCACTACACTAGTGCAGAACAATGCACAGAGCATATATACTGCACTGGTGCAGTGCAAAAAGCATCTCCCTTGCTGAACCTAAACACTAATTTGCATCCCATTCAGGCTTGGCCAATAGCGCAGTGTCGTAAATATTTGCTACTTTGAGCACTGTTGCTGCCCTGGGACCTAGGCAAGGCCGAGTTCGTGTGCAGGTCGCCACAAGAGTAACCCACTGAGCACCACGGATCCGGGAAAGGTCAGGTGCTCTTCTGTGGTGTACTGGTCGTTTGACTTCGATCAGGAAGTCTGAGGGTTTCCCGGACCTAATACCAGCTTGCTGTGCAGAGTCCGGGGCGGCTGCCATATCGTAACTCATGGGGCCGGAAAGCACACTTTGGTTTGTGAAAAAGGCAGACCAATCTTTACAACCGGACGCGGGTTAAACATCAAACGGCTTGAAAGCCGGCTGGGCACACTCCGCCCGTCATAATCCAACAGGAGTGTGTCAAGAGTCCCAGTGCTGCGCACGACTGCATCGGGTAAATAAAAGTCTTGCAGCAATTATTTTTAATTGCTCATGCAACTAGGCCCGGTGGGTACAAAGCAACAAAATGCAACCATATTTTCACTTTAGACTATTTTTTATATCGAAAATAATTCTGGAACCCTTCCAAATGTTTTAACGGTTTAAGAAAATAGATTTGATTGTTTCTTTTTTGTAAATTAAATTGACGCGAGGAGGTCCACGTCCGAACTCTGGTGCCCGCGGAGGTTTTAGAATGTCTGGCGGCGGCTTTTAACGCGGAAGGGTCAGTTCGTCGTAATCGATAAGCACCCTGTGCCAGAAAAGCCGCGCACACGGCTAGATTGAACGCGACGGCAACTTTGTCCATGTTGACGTCATTGGTGACGCATTTTGGGTTGGCGCCAAATGCAATGACCCAAAGAAACTGCACGAGCAGTTTTGCAGGCAAATTTTGCTCGAGGAGGTAGTCGAGGGCGCGGAGATAAGTGAATAATTGTTGGCGATTGACTTCTTTTTTTGGGGGGTTCTGTGACGGGTGCTGTGAGTTGCTGGATGGCAGCGCTCGCGGGTAGAAGTTGAAAGGCTGTTTGTTGGACTATTGTGGCGAGAATTGATTTGTAGATGGATTTGTTGATGTTGAATTTGGTGGCGAGCTTTGCGCCCGGCAACTGAAACTTCATTTGTGTAGCGTTCTGCGAGAGTGGTTTGAAAGGGATGGCGATGAAGAGCAGCGGTTGGTGTTGCTGGAAGAGAATTGGGGTGCTGCGGACTTGTGCTGGGATGAGGGAGGTGGTATAACACGCGCGGCGCTCCAAACATTGGGATGCTTTGAGTCGGCACTGGACCTCTAGTGTCTATCGGACCGCTGACCTCATATGAGATCAAAACAATCACTTAACCATTAGTTTTAGTTATTTTGCTCGGATTTTTTTCGCCTTTTGTAGTCCGTAGACGTTATGCAACCTGTTTTTGTAAAGCAAAAATTCTAAGCCTCTGTTGTTTATGCTCGGTGAGAAGCAGAAACATAAGACAACCAAATGGGTTAATAGAGATGTGCTTGAAAAATATGTCAAGTTTACTGAGCTTCAGAAAACAGCCTTTTCTGACATCAAAAACGTACTTTTTGAGTCAAAAACACCGTTTCTGACGCGTGTATGAAAGGTTGAAAACCTTCAAAAATAATCATTTGGCAACATTACATCCGGGAGGATAGACACTAGATCCAGTGAGATTGAAAAAGGCTCTCCAGAGCATTCGAAAACGTGAGGCCATAAAAATTGTAGTTCTTTGAAGTTAGCCCTTAGCAGTAGGTTCCAACCTGAGTGCATCTTATGGAGATCCAAGAATCCAGAGTGCATCAGATGTGCGTCCAGCAGTCGGCAATGTTTGCCGCTGTATTATTTGACTCATCCTAAGCACATTAGCGGTGCATCCATTTCAAGAACAATGCATCCAGTGCGCATCCAAGGAGAATCTGTACCGCATCCAAGGAGAATCTGTAACGCATCAACATGCCAATTTCACCAATTGTCGTCCAAAGCAGTCAAAACGATAGCAAGAAAGCGTTTCTGAGCAAATCGATGCACTTGTACATAGGATGGATGGGATAGTTGTCTTTAACACTGACGTCATTTAGCTAGCGATAGTCCATAAGAAACCTAAAGAACCCGTCAGATTTCAAATTTAGTAGATTTGAGGATGGCCAGGGTTGTTGAGCGGCCTCAATCACACTGGCATGAAGTTGTTTGTCCACTTGCGACTGTTCTGCTTCAGGAACTTTCGATTCTGCAACACAAGGGGATTGTGCAACCGAACTTGTGTCTGGCAACAATTCTATCCTATGTTTCGCAGCATTAATCTCTCCGGCGGATCCATTTCATAGTGTGGTAAATTCATGTAGTTCAGTCCAGAGACGTTCAAGGTGCGACTCTGGTACGTGGCTGGGGTCAAGCTCCTCGATTGTCCTCACGGGATCAACTTGGCCTAAGATCTTGAGACCCTTGTCCTGTGCTTCATTCGGTATATACGGCATTAGAAGTGGCATACGTTCCACCTCCGTAGACGGAGCCGTGTCCTCGTACAGGTTACAAGTCCAGCAATATCGGCTATGGTGAGCTTCGCCAGGAGCCCGGGAAGCGGGTGCGGGGTGACACTTCCAATAGCATGGTTCCTCACCAGATACTGGGTTTTTTTGCCGAGTTTGGCATTGAAAATCTGGAAAGGAATATCTAGTGTGTCGTGAACAACTCCGTTCTAGATAGCGGGTTGTTACTTCTCGTATAACGACGAAAGGGGCTGAACAACACCTAGCCGTGTTGACATGAGTTGACCTGCACCATTACCTAGGCCTCAGATGGTACAAGAACCGATGCTACGACGCCTAGTGTTGTGGACTCACGTGAGGTAGGTCATGGTTCCTGTGCAGCAGGGAGTGGAACTTGCTTCTGCGTGGCTTCAGCGAACGCTGAACTATCGGTATTGATGATTTGTCGTCAAGTTCAACACGCCTCAGGCGGGGCCGGAGTGCATCGACAAACCCGTCGCAGTAATCACTCCCCAGTATGACTTGAGCGGCCAAGGACCAACAAACAAAAAAGTCGAGCTTCACTATAGAAGTGCCAAACCACACGACTAGGTCTATGGTTCCGACCGTTTTAAACAGATTTCTATTAGCCAATGTGACGTTCGGGAGCTTTTTGGAACAGATATTGGACAGGTTTATGTTCAAACGATTCTGCCCTCCAAATTTATTTTAGGATGCAGTCTGTTCCCTCTGCTCATAGCTCTGATCTCGAAAAAAATGACTCTACTATGATTGACCTTGTCCAAGACGACCGAAGGGTTATATCCGAACATGAACGGTGTCTGGATGACATTTGTACTGGAGAAGCTCATAACGAACGAAACAGAATCTAGAGTCACACTCCGCTTTGGTCATATATGTCAGAGCACAGATGTTGCGTCGACCTCTACATCGGGCACAATGTTACAAAAGTTGTCATGGATGAAATTATCAATAATATAAAATCTCCGTACATGTGTTGTAAAACGATTGTGTCACATATATATCGAGAGAATGGAGTGGAAGACACTATCCTTAGTTTCCCTATCTGCAACGAGTAATATTTGCCTCTACAAAATGTGATCACATCATGATCTGTTTGGTACAAACAGTGACCACCTACGTCTGACATTTTTTCACTGCTGATATTGTGCTTTATACTTCTTAGTCTATTAAAATCCATTCTGGAAAGCAAAAAAGGTATGCAATAATGTGTACGGATGCGTCCATTCGTTGTTGGATGAGTTTTCTGGGAGAATATGCAACTTCGTTCACTCCCAATCGTTTCGAAGAATCGCGAAAAGGTATGGAGGATCATACAATGTCAAGAATGATATATTTCTGTCTTTTGCAACGGATGGCTTTCAAGGGTTACATAAACAGACACAAACAATGTAGCTCATTGGGGATGTTATGAGCAACTTGCCTCCATATGAACTATTCTTGGTGAGAAGTATCGTATCATTTACATTCCGGGTCCCTGGAACCCCAAGATCTTCAATGATTTATTAGTGTTCTTATAGAAGAGGTGAAAGATCTAGAGAACAACGGTATAGGTACTATTATCACCTTTTTTGATGGGTATAGAACGCGTGTTTGGGTACACATCATATCTTCTACACAAGATCTTCTAGATGTAAAGCAAGTGTCTGCGGTAAAAGGCCTCAATGGGAAAGTCTCATGTCTGTACTGCACGGGTCCGGATTATAGTCCGAGAGTCATCGGAGTCATTACTACTTTCCTAGGTATATTAAGACTTCTAAAAGCCTTACTCACGCTGTGGGGCAAGATGACCAAGAAAAGTCAGCATTTGTCTGCCAGTCCGGATTTTAAAGCTTCAAACTGATGCAATTTGGTTTATCCAACGCCCCCGCTAATTCTCAGAGTACAATAGATATAACATTGAACTGCTTTAAATTATGGAGTTGCCTGGTTCACCCGAACGAATTCATCATCTTCTCTAACAACCTGGACGAACATCTTACCTACATGAAGGGCGTGGTGTCCGTAGTCTGTGATGCAGGGCTTACCCTCAAACTGGCGAAGTGTGAGTTTTTTACAGACCCCGTCAAATATCTCGAACATATTACCCATTTCGCCCGGCTGTCGATCGAGGAATGTCCAGTGAAATCTCTTATTCATGCAAAAGAACCCGTACCCAAAGAAAACTTCAATCTTTCCTAGAGATGATCAACGTGTATTCACGGTTTATCGTAAACTTTTCGGATGACGCAGCGTCTCTTAATGTGCTCTTACGGTAGGAAAACGAACCAAAGCTGGATCAGTTAACACCCAAGCAATCAGACGCGTGGAACTCCGTAAAAGAGACTTTCATATCAGCAGCTATTCTTTCGTTACAGCAACAGGGGTTGCATACTCCGTAGACACGATATTGAACGACTAGCAGGTTGTTTGTGCTTTTTTCCACTCCACTAGGGAAGGGGAACAAAATCCAATTGGTTGTCGGTTACGTTTTTCAAACTTTCATGAACGGAAATGCTCCGTCTCGGAGAAGGAATGCCTCGCCGTTCTATTGGTGCTTTCCACCCTCCGCCCCTAT
This sequence comes from Gracilariopsis chorda, assembly GCA_003194525.1. Taxonomy (NCBI): domain Eukaryota; phylum Rhodophyta; class Florideophyceae; order Gracilariales; family Gracilariaceae; genus Gracilariopsis; species Gracilariopsis chorda. The sequence goes on along the minus strand of NBIV01000029.1, from coordinate 427,213 downwards.
TTTACTGGGTGCGCACTTCACCATGTACACGGGTCATTCCTCCCTGACATGGTTGATGGATATCTCTTAACCAGCTGGACACCTTATGCGTTGGCGGCTCTGCTTTGCGGCTAGGAATTCCATGTCATTTACAAAAAGGGTGCCCAGAACACCCATAACAACGCATTGTCGTATGTACCCACTGATGGAAAAGTATTTGCAAACGAGGAAGGTGACATTCCTTTTTTCATGGCTACGGGGGACAAACCGGAGGATCTGGAATGGAGACTCGAGAAATGGCCAGGAGATTTTGGCGAAAACGCTGATATCGACTGACTACATGCATCAAGCGAGACCCATGAGAATCCCCTACCGGAAAACTTTGAACTAGTTAGTTACACTGGAGGACCTAATTCGAGAAAATTTTGTGACCCTTTTGTACAAGGATTCATGCCCTTTTGAAAGCAAGAGAAGAACTCTCATTCGAGGTAGACGAAAAAGATTACCTTACCTGGTTGGTTGAATCGCGCCCACACATCGAGGTACTCTACTCCCTACAGTCGCTTTTCTTACATATATCGCATTAGGCCAAACTTTGTGGCAACGTCGGTGGAAAGAAACTCTCCATCATCTTGAGAAGAACTTTGTACTGGCACTTCATGACGGTTGATTGCTACGCAACTATGTAGTTTTTTCGGAATACGTGAAGATTCGAGTTCAAGCTCTGCAGGAACGCGAGGAAGATGGAACTCTTCCCTCCAAGGGCACTGCTTGAGTGCATCGCCAATCTTTATTCTCGGACCACTCCTTACAAAGAAGAGGGGGCACGCGTTCTTAGTTGTTATCACCGATCACTTCTCCAAGCTTATTCGGACTGTCTCTCACTGACCGATAACTGCATACACAGTGCCGAACGCCTTGATGACGCATAGGATATTTGTCTACGCTCCTCCTGTCAAGGTTCCCTTTAATAACGGGAAACATCTTGCGTCCACGTTCTTGAAGGGCTTTTGCCACATCCTGGGTTTGAATAACTTGTTCACAACTACTTACCACCCTCAATGAAAAGGGCACGTTGAACGGTTCAACCGGGGTCTGTTGTCTCTCTCCATTCTTTGGTTCCTGATCATCTCAATACTTGGGGTTTGTATGTGGGTGCGTTGACATTCGCCTCCTTTAAAAAGATCACTGCACTTCTGAGGTATCACCATTTAAGTTGGTATTATCTCGTATACCGCCGTCTCTGGCGTTCAAATCCCAAGCTACCTTGGACAACTTCCCATTTGTGGGAGAATAACGCCAAGAATGGAGTATAAGGTTACCTAACTGGATACCTGCAATGCAGAAATCTACGGGCTGTGTCCAAGCCACTTACCAGCGTGATTTCGATGCTCGTTTGCGATGAACCCATTCCCCGATTCAGAGTCTTAACTATGCATTTGTACGGAATGAATGTTATCAACGGAACTAGAAAAGATGCATGACCTCTTTCAAGTGGCGGAGGGACCCTTAAAAGTTATATCAGTCAACACCGACAATTTCTTGGTGAAAATAAACAAGACGTATGAACAGTTATCCCGCGATTGCATTGCCCTGGCCACTCCAAACCTGACAGGTGTCGTCCTGGATGCCGTAAATGCCGTCTTTATGGACGCAGCGACACCGGATACATCCTTGGGAGAGAGCCCAATCGTTCTACCACACCCCACCTGAGGATTCTCAGATTTATGGACTTTGTCGGATACCCCGCCCAATCCGGAGACTACAAACTCCAATGGCGACATTTCTCCACCTTCTATTCCTAACACTACGGGACTAATTAACATCCGGCCATGCGGGATGTTCTAATCGACTTCTTGCCGCTCTGTCTAAGGAGGGGACAAGGACCATTGCTCAGGTGGAATTTTATCGCTGTCGCAAGGGACGTGACAGCTTGAGAGACGGGGAAGGCCTGAGGAAAATGCACAGCACCAGGATCATACGCCACCGCCTACATCGCCTTTCCTCATTCAGGATGTTACTCGGTTACTGTTGCTACGGGGTTCATACCGTAGAACATGGAATGCAGGGGCACAAGTGCCTCCCACACACATTACTTAAAACAGGAAAATCACAGGTCTACGCCGCTTTCATCTGCTCAGAGTGTGGAGAAAAAAACCGTTACCCTCAGACTCTTCGGAGCCAAAGCGGAACCATAGCCGCCGGAACTGCCACCAATCTCGAATATAAATCATAGAGAGACATTAGAAACCCTGCGAAAGGAGAACACCTCCTTGGGGCAAGCTCGTGCAGAGCCGTCGCTCTAACACGAACTTCCTGGAAATTCCGCATAAAACACGCCCACTGTTCATAAAGAAAATGTGCACCATAGCGCAGGGAATCGTTTTACGATCTCTCCATGCAGTCCTGATAACATTTCGAGCAACTTGGTGAATTATGAAGTGATAACGAGTGCAAAATCGGTCATTCCGGACACGGAATCTCCTGAAGTTGGTCCGCAACCTTATGTTGAGGCAAAGTCTCCTGACAGGGTGACAATGACTAGCTTTACACGCTACAGAAGATAAATATTCTGAAAATACCGGCTTGACGGAAATGACCGTGGGGGCCTGGTGCAGGGCAAGCAGGAGACGGCGAAACCAGAATTTGGAATGCCCGCAAGGCTGACGGATCACACGGAGGCGGTTCTTAACCACAAATCGTGGAGGTTACGTCATGAAACGGATGAGAAGACCCGTCGGACGTCTCTCCCTGTGCAACCCGGAGTACCTCAACGAGAATTGCTTTCACCACTACCTTCGGGACGGTGGGACGAACGCACACTAGTGGTCGGTAAGGTTTGCCGCGCACGCGGAAGTGAATATTCCCGCAGGTTTGAAGCCATCCAGAATGGAGTGAGCCCCAACACCATCTTAAGGAACATTTTTCAAGACACCAGGGGCACGTACTGAGATAGGTGACCAGGACAAGGCCAGGCTGGCAATTATACAACCGGTACTTTGTTAGAGACCGCTGAAGAGGAATTCACTACTCGGGAGACCAGTCGCTATCAGCAGAACTCACAACAGGCATATTGTGGCAGGAGAAGTGTAGCAGGCCCAGAGTAGTTCGAATCCTGAGCTTGGTTCTATGCTTCCAACGGACGTACGACTACTGGGCAGTGACCACAACTCCCAAAGGGACCAGCCTCTAATAGAAGTACTACCAACCTGCCAGACTCGACACAAGACCTATCGATCGACCGGCACCTTCGCGTAGCGATGGGAGACTTGGGCACAGGCCCAAGACTTACCGAACGCCCAGGCCTACGCTTGCCTCATGTACGATGCTCTGAACAAACACCCAATGGGTGGCAACAGGAGATCAGGTTATCCCTGAGATTGCTCCAGAGCCCAAACGTGTACATATGCTACGGCTGCGCCGTCTGGCTCTGGAAATAAGCGATGCTCACCCACCGGGGTTCTCGGCCGCAGCCAAGTGTTTTGGTCGACGCAATAGGTCGGCTTTATACTAGTACGGGTGGGCTGCAGTAGCCTAAAAAGCTACGAAACAGCGCAACGCGCACGACCAGCCGCAGAAGGCCAATTGTGACGAGCACTGAACGGGTAGTACCTGGCGAGTGTGGAACACGAGATGGACCTCGGCTATAGTTGCGCAGGGTATAGCGTGTACTGTCGTCGTCGACGCGGGAGTATGTCCGGGAGGAATTATTTCCTAAAACCAGAACTGGAGTTCGGAAGCCACCAAGGGTACGGTGGACTTTATTTAGAAGGTGGAGCGTGAGCTCGGCATACTAAAATGGCTGGCTGCTACGACCGATGTTCTAAAGCTAGTCTACTCTTATTAATAAAGTACATAATTGTACAAGTATCACGCACCCAGGCGTTGCACTCGGCCAAGGGTAAGTGGTACACGTAGACACGCCACGCCCGGTGGACTCGTATTGCAGGTCGGCAGTGCCACCCGAAACTAAACATTTCAGGGCACCGCTCTCTGAACTGACATTGCGGCTGCAGTTTAACGTCCAGTACTCTGGCCGCCATGTTAAGGCAAGCCCAGTCCGCTATAACTGGATTTTCAACCACGTCTGGAACCCGGAAGGTATAATGGGATGCCGCGTCGGTTGGTACGGCTATGAACCAAGATGGGCTAAGTGGTACCCCATTGAGCACCTCCCTCGGTCAAAGGTCTTACAATACCTTCGTAGCGCGGCAACCATGACATCAGGAACTCTCTGAAAAGCCTATGGGGGATAAACACATTGAAAACGGAAGGTGAAGAGGAGGAAAGAAGAATTACACTCGAGCATAAGGTCAGGGATGGGAATCATCGAAGACAAGCCGTTGTACATGGAGAAGTTTACTCCAGAAGCCAGCGCGAGTCTGAACACTGCACTAAATTAATGGCCTAGCCACGAAAAAGAATCCAGTATACTGGATTAGGAGCGTGTGCTACCCTCGTCATGCGGCTGCTGACCATCGCCTAGAAGGTATTCTTGGACACACGCTTTTTCAGGTACGTCACCCATTACTTCGGTACTCTTAGGACCGAACCTACAGAGGAACCCAAAAAATGATTTCGTTCTCATTGGCCACCCCCCAAAGTGGAAACGGAAGGCCCCAAAGGACCCTGAGGCCATCCGCTTGCTGTTGTAAGGCCAGGGAACGCCACTGTCTCCAATGGAGATTCTTCCGTGACCTCGCCAGCATTTCGTATGTCCATATCTCCCTTCTCTTTGGTATAATTATCTATCATCGGGCCATCTCCACTATAGGCGTGGTTTTAGTCGTCGAAAGCGACGTAACCAAGTGAGTGATCATTCGGCACCTACCCTGGCGCATCAAGGAGTTCTTTCGCTTCAAAGGCAGATATTTCTCCGTGTTTCAGCGCTCGAAGTATACAAAGTCGCCCACGAGAGCAGTGTTTTCGCCGAGAACCCGACCACCGGTACCACCGCCGCCGTTTAGCTAACCACTCTGTTCTAGCAGGACCTCGCTCCAGTCCATACTTTCAAAGTAACCAGATAACTACAGTACTTCTTCATTGTTGGCACAACCACCAAGGGGAATAGTGGGGCCCACGTTCTCAATAGTGGCCTGCACACGCAGCTGGATGTACCACTATCGATAATGGTCGTAAACCTCTGCGACGATATATGCCGCAGTGCATCTAGCCCAATCAGTTACAACTGAAGCAGTCTCATCGCGAGTTCGGAATATGCTGATGTCAAATGCATGGTCTGAGGGATCTGAGAATTCGAACGGAGGCTGGATATGCCTGTCATAAGCAATCAGCACCGTGGCATTGAGAGCCGCCGTATTGGATTCGGCCGAAATTCGTCGGAGATAATGTGCCTGAATCGTAATCCAGTGTGTCCAATCCCACGAAAGGGTGTGAATACCCGGCAGATCCCCCGGCAGGATTTCAAGCCCATCCACATAAGCGGCGATCAAATTCCAGTTCAGCACGGCTGTTTAACAGATCCATGGTCCGAGTCGTTTGTGCAAGGCATGGCTGCGATTCATCGGAATCAACCCCACGAGAGCGTCATACAATTGCCAATGTGCGCTAGAGTTGGTCCAATAGGAGCCATCGCTGGTGTATGTTGGAATTCCTGCTGCTTAGCCGAGCCAGAATGAGCCGGTTGCACCAGAGGACTGTTTCCTGATGGCAAGGGCACAGACTGACAACACGTTATGAAGTCATTGACCTAATGATGAGTTGGTTGTTGAAAGCTGTTAATATTTTCCTCGTTGAGAGTTTACAGAGCTATAAAAGAGTTGAGTGAAAAATTTGGAAATGCGTTCGAGTTAGAATGGTTTTTTGGGCTAATTGGTTGTTGATTGTCTGGATCAGAGGTTGGAGGCGAAGAACCGGAGGCGGTCGTGCTTATATCACCCATTCTAGCTGAGTGTCACGCGCGGACGTGGGTGCTTTGTCGCCTAAAGAGGGAGAGATGAGGTGCACGCCCTTTGAAGGGGATATCTGGTGACTTGGTTTTTTTCCCCAAAGGGTCGGTAGTGTGCATCATGAGATGTCAGTTGAACGGATCACCTTACTTTTAGAAAGCAAGGCCGTTCTAAGGGGATACCGATTCCATTTCTAGAAAGCTAAGTTGAAGTGCAGATCCTCATCGAGAGGTGGAGATTCCCTGGTTATTTTAACAAGGGTGTTTTCCTCGGAAGAAGGTGAAATTTCTACCAGAGGTTCTGGTGGCGGAGGCTAGATGTTTGGAATGTTGAATCAGCCAAGTTCTATTTGGTTGATATCGAGTAACACCTGGGTATGCAGGCAGAGGTGAAGATCTTCGTATGAAAAGGTGTATAAGGATCCCAGGAGCTCTTCTGTGCTGGATACAACGACGTAATGCTTGGATGCCTCCTTCAAGTAACCTGGGTGGCATTATCCTCTTTCTTAACCTTTCTTGAAGAACTAAATTGAAGTGCAACGCCCTCAGGGAGGGGTTCCTGGTACTTGATCGTTTTCCCGATATTACCGGTTGTGTAGTGTGTATATGAACTACGCCCCACAATGGTGGGTATGGACACGTGGGAAACGGCTTTGGGTCAATTGGCGGTTGGCCACAGTAGTGGATGTTGCCGCGAAATGTGGAGTATTTTAGTTAATATTATTTATTATTTTCACACCCATTTCTGGGAAGCTAGTACTTAGTGCGACGGCGCGCTGCCGTCGCACCAGTAAAAATTCCCCAAGAAGGGACCCCAACCTGGGGAATTGGCTCTAGTTTTTACCGCTTGCGCGAGTGCTCTACTCCTCCTTGGAGGGAAACGCCGTAAACCACGGAACATCTAACCCCTTTGAACATCTAAAGAGGCCCATCCTTGGGAGTATAGTTGTTCCAATCACATTGGTGTTTCGCCCTGTATAGGGAGTCCTGTCCACCGGCATTGCCGTATTTGTTCGTCACTCTCGAGACTCAGTCTCGCCCAATCTTCCTCCCTTCCCTTCACTCTCCTCCTTTCCCCCTTTCAGGGTAGTGTATCCTACCCGCGGCCCCTCCTGTGTGCAACCGCTCACACTTCCGCACTTACGTGGAAACATACCTCTACTGAGGATCACACCCCGCTCACGTGGATACCGATTCTTCGCCTTCGCCTCTCTGCGCAAGTCGCGACAGGTTTCCCTGGTCTTACAAACCCGCTTTGCCGTGACACCTCTGGGAGGGCTCTACCCAACTGTGTTCACCTCTTGAGAGGAATATCCCGAACTTCTTTCGGTGTTTTTCCCCTTTCGGGCATTGCACCACATAAATTGGGTTTTGATGGCTGAGCAAGGTACAATCGAGGGACTTGAATTCTTTACCTTAGATGAAGAGATCGAGGGGACGGCGGGCTGCTCGCTTATGTTAGGCGGTTATGAGGTCATTAGTAATTCTTATTTAGTAGACCAGAAAGAGAAGACTTGCAGCCGCGAACCAGTTCCAAGCTAGAGAGGGACTTAGATCCTAGAAGACTATTCTTTAGGAAGACTGATTTTGCTTAAAGCTCTTGGTCCGACAGTGCTTGCTGCCAATGAGATGCTCTGTGCGGCCTATCCTTGATCAACACTGGAACGAGGTACCATAGGTCTTCATGAGAGAACTCGACGAAGCCGAGCTTGTTGTGGAGCTGAGCGGGTCTAACAGCGAAGGCCAAGTTATGTGATGCGCAGAGCATTCCAACATCTTCACAGTCAAACTCTGTAATTCAGAAACGTTCTCTGGTCCTGAAACAGTTATCAAATGGAGTACAAGGTTCTGAGCTGCTTCATTCATATTCCGAGAGATCGATAGCCGTCTTCAAGAAAGATCGGTTGCGTCGTCCTTGATATGAAAGATGGGACTGTTTTCCAGTTTTACGATGAACATGAAGCCCACCTGTACTTGCTCATAGAACTCGTTTAGAATACGTGCCAAGGAGACCTTGCGAGAAGCAAGAGGTCCACCTGTGATAGCACATGTGATGCAAGACAGAAATACGCTAAGCAGTACTTCAAGGGTTCGTGTTAGGATCACAGCCCCCTCGCAGGTCCTTTTTATTCCCCTAAGATTGAAGTGGGTGTACAGGTAGAACCTCTTGGTGAAGTGCTCCTTATCTTGGAAGGGCGTGTCTTTAGGAGGTTTAGTTCATGGAGATGCCAGAAAGGTCTTCATATCATCTGTATATAATGGGAAGAGCAAACGATGGGTTCGTCTCGTTAGTTAAGATCCGGTAGCATAGGTACTAGTGAAGATGGAGTAAGAAGAATTGCGTACTATTCCTTCTGGTATTTAAACTTTGTTTGATACGCAAAGACCCAATTCGAGAGTATTTTGTTACCCCGAAGGATAGGCCGCGTTCCGTCCGCAACGTAAAAGATAATCGAGAACCGTATACCGCGTTTCTATTCTCGATTTAATCGACAGATTGAGAAGGTTGGCTTGTCCTCAATGCATTCTTCTCCGAAGCCGTGAAGTAATGGACCGTGGTCAAAATCTTTGAGCACAAGCTCGATTCCGAGGCATCAACAGAGCTAGGCGATGAACGACAGACCATCAATATATTTTGAAAAACCAGGGCCTACTGCATGATCAGGTTGGAATCTGAGGCGACTGGGAACCCTTTTAGGGCTCCTTGCCTTGCACTTAGAGATAACTACGTGGCGAGGGGTTGAAGCTCTTTCGGAAACATCACTATTGTTATTATCGTGTTTGCGAGCCTCTTTCTCCTGTCTGAGCGTCTTGCCGAGAGAGCTCGAGTTTAAACCTTCGTCATCTCCTCTGTGGTGCTTCGTAGAGCCAGAATCAAAGCAGAAGTCGGGTTCCTGCGCTGGTCTCTTTGCTCCAGAAGACCGCCTGCCACGAGCTGCTATGTGCTTATCTTTTTTTCTAGGGGTTCGAACGTATTCTAAAGAGATATTGATCACATCAGAACGCTTTTGAAAAAGCGGCGAGTGCAGTATGCGGGAGCTGCGAGACTTGTTTTTACGTCTGCTTTGGTGAAGGTCAATTCAGCCTTCTTCGCGGAGAAACTGAGGTTTCTCATAAGCATAACTGCATCTTCGAGATCCAGCTTGCAACGGAGGGCTGCATAAAACGTATTATCATCGAGGGAGTTCTGTGTGGATTCGTCGACGAAGTAATTGAAGAGATCACAGTACGTGTCAAGCATATCCCGAGCATCAGTGACAATACCTGCAGCATTGCAAAGAAAGGTGTTAGGATTGTCGGCAGTGAAGTCGTGCTTGAACTTTTTGATAAACTCCAGCAGAGTTTGGTGTGATTCCTTCGTTATGATTACTTCTGTCTTGGGTTCTGATTTCTGTCTTGCTTTGGCAAGAGAGTCAAGTTGAAGCGCGGCATTCGTTTAAGTCTCCTCACTAAGGGAAGAGTTATGTAGCCACGTGATTGCCAAAACGTCGCTCACTTGAAAAGAGGTTCCCGGTCCAACCTGCATCATATGGTTGGCAGCCAATCCTTGAAACCGAGACAAAAAGTCCTTGAGGTGTTCATTAGGGCGGCGTTGGCAGCTCGTGGCTGAGTTAAAGGATGATATCAACTTTATGATAACTGGTATTGGAGGATAGAAAGCAGTAAGGTTTACAAGTTGCTCGAATCCTTCAATTTTGTCAGATTGCTTATAATCGATGAGCTTTTTGGCTTGCACTGCATCGACTGTTGACGTCTGCTCTCTAGAGAGACCAAGGTCATACATTTAGCACGGCAGTCGTCCATAAACAGTTTTGTAGACTCCATTAGGTCCACGTTCAGCGGCGGCTTCGATAGTTTCTACCCATCTCTCAACGTCCCGACAATACCACTGTAAACCACCTTGCGGACTAGGCAACGGCGGATCTTTGGGTGCCAAAGGCTTGCATTGCGTTGGGACTGGCCCCATAACTGGGGGCGGTCATTAACATTCGGACGAGAGGGCAGAGGCTAAGGCGAAGAGCCGGAGGGGAGCGAGAGGGGACGTAAGAGAGCTTTACCTCTCTCTTCGTCCCGCTCTCCAGACCTATGGGACCCCAACGGCCTTTCGTTTTATTGAAATGAGGTCCCCACTCTTTCTTCCTCTGCTATGCAGAGGAAGAACGAGTGCCAACTTGAAAGTTGAAGGCCATGCATATAGCAGAAAAACGTCTGCATCGCAGCAGTATAGGTATTTAGGGTGAACGTCCTTTGTTAAGGGCCCCTTTTGTAACACTAGCTAGAGTCAGTGATCATAACCACGCGGCAGTTCTGAAATTTCTTTCTAGTAAGAAGCTCTGTAGCCAACAATGCTGTAGCACATTCAAGTGCGTTGATGTGTTCTTTCTTTTCTCATTTTATTTTGCATGCAAGGTTCCATCGCGCGTCCTCTATTGTTTGAAACAGAACTTGGTTGGATACAATGGAGGCAGTACGAAATGAGGACCACTCGGTCGTCGTTGAGAGGTGGCAGCTTTCCCATAGATACTCAGACTCTTCATTGCCAACCTTGGCATACATATCGGCACCACCGATAAGGGATGCGTCGAAACATATAACGACCTCACACATAGGCTAGCTAAGTTGAGCTGAGCACAGCGGAAAGAGACGTTGCAAAAGATTCACCTCTTTGCGCACTGAGGCATGGATATCAACCAGATAATTGCCTTTTTCGTGATCTGGTGTGCGAAAAACTTCATTTTTTACTGAAATGATGCGCCGGTTTAGCAACACTGGCCAGATAGAACGACCGAGGAGACACTTACAGTGTGCAAAACGAATACAAGATGATGCTAAGAACCCCCTAAAGTTTTTCAGCAAGTGAGAGGACCTTGCGCGGGTCTGGAGTCACACGATGTTGCGTTAGATCCCATTGACATCATATAAATGGAATATAGTCTTTGACGACTTCGTCCGGCCTGCAGGACTTGGAATATTTGATTGGCAGCTTGGCTGCTGCGAAAACGTGCCTGACGATGCGTCGCAGCGCGACTACAGCTTTATCGCTCAATCCTGCGACGGAACCTGAGATGTCGTCAATTATGTGAAGAAGTACCGTCTTTGCACTCCCACGCGGTATGCTACGCCTTCGCTCGTGAGGGTATGCAGGACTGCATCGCGCGTTGGTGTGAAGCGCGATTGTTCGAAGACGTAGAAGGATTCTTGTAACAAAGCCACTGCGAGGGTGTGTGCAATATGAACAAACCATTTGAAACCCATCGGCACGGTAGCCTGGCAGGGTTGCAAGAGGGTGTACTTGCCTGTTGGGTTTTTCGCAAGCGTTTTGCAGAGCGTGTGGCGAAGCTCGTGAGGGAGTTCCGGTAGGTACACCTTTGGCATGGGAAACAGTGAAGCAATTTCGGTTAGGAGCGTGATGTTGTGAAACAGGTTTTCGACGTCGAGATAAAGCCGGATATCGTTTGCGTGCTGGTGAATACCTTACAAAACATGCTTGGGTCGGGGAGGTGTGTGTGTGTGGTGGATCGAGCATGAGAGCATTCTAGACCTGCGGCCATGGGATAAGACGGTATTTAGTGAGCGACTTCGTTACTGCGAACATAGTCATTTCGATGGCGTCTACAAGTTTTGAATAGGAAGCTTCTTCGGGCTGTACAACCGACCACCTAAGCTTCCCAGAATTTTCTGCCCTCTTTAGCAGCTTAGTATAGTAGGTATTGCTGGCGTACATCAATGGGCGTGGAAGCGGATCATCAACAGGTCCACGGAGTTTCTGCGTCAGAGTCTGAAGAAGTCCGCGTGGGTTGCTTGGGGAGAAAAGTTTTTGCACGTCGCTGTCGAGACGCGAGAGCCAAAGACGAGCTAGTTTGGGTGACGATGTCTCACGCTGTGTTGGTAGGGAGAGACGACTTGCAACGATGCGCTTAAATACCCCACGACTGAAGGAGTCGTTGGGGTTTTGAAAGAGTTGCTGCAACCTTTTTTGTGCGTCGTGCGAGGAGTCGAATTGTATGGGATGTCTGTGGTATGGTGGGGATGAGTGTTTTTCCATGGCCATGCTGCAGTCGAAACTACAAAGCTGCTGCAATATGCTGGCTTAGGCAGCCTGTTGGCTGGGAGCGACGTTTTTCTTTGGTGGAGGGATGTCGGAACGTCCAAGGTAGAGGAAAGAGAGAGAGGACAGCAGAGAGTTTGCTCAGATGTATAGGGGTAATGTTTGGGGAAGAAGGGTAGTGGAAAGATGCGATGACGGGTTGCAAGTGTTCCACCTTCTACTTGCGGGATTGGCGTTGAGCTGCAGGAGGCATTTGCGCATTTTCGCGCGGCTTTGAGCCTCTTCCGCTGCGAGTTTTGTGCTTCGCCTCTGAAATAGCTGTTATGGCTATGCATCATTTCTTCTTCTGGTTGAGGCTTCTGCGGATCTCTTCCAACAGGTGTGCCGACCTGACTGTTCCTTGAGGCACGTTTTCGAAAAACGGAATCGTCTCTTCCCATGCTTCTCTTTTGTCCGCGTATTCCCCGCGTGACACTGATTCCTCTCCGTGAAGAATTGCGAGGAGCCTGCGAAATGCGACTTAGAGAGCCGGGACCCGTTCCATTGCCTGTTTGGGGCTTTCGAAGGTGAGCGTAGTCAAGTGAATTATGCGGCGTAGGGTAGATCCTTCCATTTCTGCTGTCTAGGGTTGTCCTGATGCAGATCTTCTCCAATGTTGGAACTTGCTGGAGAGGAAGGTGGGGATGTCTGCCCCTCCTGCAGTCAGCATGTTCGAGATTGAGGGGGCTAGTAGGCGGTCGACGAAGAGGCTCGTGGAGGACATTCTCTTTCCCGGGTAATGCTTTAGGGTTGCATTCTCAGCTTCCTCTAATCCTATTGTGTAGTTTTGAGAAACAACTAGACCTTTCTGTCTTTTCTTTGGCGGCTCTTCATCATCTTCGTCTGAAATCCCGTTGTCCAAACCTGGGTTTGAAACGGGATTGCTGGTCACGGCGAAGATCGCAGCGAGAGGGCCAGTGGTGATTGAAACATGGTGGGCGGGCGCGATCGAGTTGGCGGGAGGTGGGGGGTTCTCCAGTGCTGGTGTAGCCTGGCCAGTGTGCAGCGGGTAGTTCTGGCGCAACGCGTCAAGTTGCCACCCTATCGCTATAGCTGTGGCTTCAGAGGGGTTGGCTGTGGAGACGGTTCTTGGAGAGAGACTTGTGTCTGCGGGAATAGCCTTTTCCATAAGTTCCAGAAGGTCGTTGGGATTTTCATGAGCCATCTCCAAGATACCTGCTTTGGACGTGTACATGAGAGTTCCTAGGCTCGTGGCTGCCTTATGGGAGGGGTTTCCTTGAGCAGCTTTCTCCTGGTCACGGATTCGGAATATCTCAGCTAGTAGCTCTTCTTTGGTGAGGGACGCTGAGAGCGTATGAAGAACGTGTGCCGGAGTACCCTGCACTATTGCCAGCAGCTTATCTGATTCAAGGGAGGTCATGTAGAAAAGGTGGCCTTTGTTTCTTAAACATCCGTAAGTGTGAATTTGGCTGGTGCAAGTGGCTGACTGAGAGGCCATGATGAGGTTAGGAAACGGTGGAACGCTTAAGTGAACAATGGGTTCCGGCGAGCGGCAGTGTTTGGAAAAGGGAGATCGATCGGAGTAGAGTCAAGGAGAGGAAGGTGGATGCAGACCAAGGCCCTGCTTATGTAGGGAGTGTGCCGATCACGTCAGATCAGTATCCCGGTTTGGTGTGGAAGCACTGTAATCTTGGACGTTAGGGTTGGGTTGATAGATCCGTTACGCTCGGGATGTTTGGTTCGCGATGAGAGCTTCTGGTTTATGACAAACAGCATTACCTGATTGAACTGTGGTTCGTGCGAGCAACGTTTAGAAAGGATAGCTCATCAGTTTCAAGTTGGGCTTGTGAGGTTGGATTGAAGCCCATATTGAGAAGCCAAGCTCTTCCATTATCGAGGTAGTATCGGAGAGAGTTCAGTGTCTTCCACCTGCTATCTATCGCAACTTGTTGGAAAGAGGTGCCACGCACGTATGAGTCAAGAGCTTTCTCGATACGCGCAGAATGAGTTGTGATTTTCGCGTTCTTGACGTTATACTTTTTGGCGATTGACTTGATCGTTTTCAAGTATGCTGGGTAGGATAAGGTGCCTGAAATTCGCGGCTGCTGAGGGTATGCAGCTTTCAGTAATTTGAGAAAGGTCATTACTTCACGTAATTGGACAGCCACCAACTGCAGTTGGCCGGTTCTTCGGGATGTCTTAGTGTCCACTAAGTTGATTCCGGCGGTTCCTTTTTCAAAGGCAGAGAGACGAATGTCTCCTGGGAAACCTACATCATGCCACGTGAGCTTCAAAGTATCCGACACTCGGAGGCACGCAGCAAAGTTGATCAGCAGCATTGCTGATGCACGAAATTCTTGCGTCAGTAACAGTTTCCATGCAAAGGAGAAACACATGTGCTGTGTTAACGGGGCTGCTGAAGTGCTTGGTATGAGTTGCTACCAGCCGGTCAAGCACCTCTGTGACATTCCTAGTTCGCTGCAGAGACATGGGTGCATAATGAGAAGCATGCAGATGAGATTGGACATTTCTTATCTCTGACCGGGGTGGCTGTAACTGATGAAACGTTCTTGGATGTAAACTGTCAGGCGTTTATCCAGGGTGTGGCATATGGCAGGCTTGTAATTTTGGAGTTCATAAAGTTTGCAAGGGCCACAGTTTACCTAATCTGGGCGCTTTCGTTAATGGAGCCAGAAAGCAGAGGGTTTTCTTCAAAGAACACGTCTCCGGGGACAAGAAACTTAGTTTCAGAGGTCATTTGAGCCTCAAACGGCGCTGTGCTTAGCACAAGAATAGAACTGTAGTTTCGCTCTATTTCTCTCTGTGTTGTTGTTTGGTGATGTAACGGGACATGATCGTTCAGTATTGGGAGTGATTCAATATGATGTTCGATGTCTTCAAATGTTGGTGGCGTCGCGGGAGAGTTTGTGAGGGCGACACAAGGAACCCGTTCAACCGGGTTTGTTTCGCTAGTCATTTGCCGTTGAACGAGCTCTTGTCTTACAAACAGTGCGGAAAGAGACGGAAAGAGAGAGATTCATGAATCTGTGCACTGCCTTGGGGAGCAGTATAATTTGCAGATGTGCTGTGCGGAGTTAATTTGCTTCTGGACTCGAAGATTCTGCTGTTATGCAGCAGACAGAGGCAGAGTATCGCAGGCAGTCAATGCAGGACACCTAGTTGATCATAGATGCGGGCGGAGACCTGTAATCGGAAGGGTTTTTTGAAGTGTGGCAGGCCAATAGGGGCAGTTTTGCGGGTAGTGAAGGATGCTGCAACCAGCGTGGGAGCTTTGGTTGACGGTAGGCACAACCGTGCAAGAGCATATGAGAGCGTTCGTCTTGAAGGGGGGATGCTGGACAACCGCGAGAAAGGCTTCGAAGCCTGAAAACAGACGTTGCAGTGGCAGGAAGCGTCTTGGGTAATGCTCAACCCCAGTCGAAGTGGACAACGCAGCAGGTCAGGCAGCGCAGCAAAGAGAAGTGGGTTGCTCAAGAGAAGGGGCAGGCCAGCGCGAGGGAGCGTCTTACAAACGAAAAGGACAGGCAAAAGCGGCGCGAGGAAGCGTCTAGAACCAAAACGGCAGGACGGCAGCACGACAAGGCATCTTCCACAGAGTGGGGGCCAAAGCTTTTGAAACCAGGCACCAGCTGGCGTCTCCGCAACAAACCAGATATGTAGGCAAGGCAACGCGAAGAAGCGCGTTGCGAGGAGCGGGAGCCGATGCTTTCGCGACCAGGCGCTGGCTGGCGTCTGCGGAACGTGAGCAGCCGACGGTCGCAGCTCGATCGGGGCCCGCTGCTTCTTCCGCTGCCAAGTAAGTAATCTTCTGCATGCCTGGAAATGTCAGTTCTTTCCACATTTTTCACAGAGGCTGAGACAGTGAGGTTTCAGATCAATCACCGCGGGTGGCTCAGGCCGATATCAAGTGTTCTTTAAGGCGCCAGGCGTATCCCAATGTTTTTAGAAACCGGTCGATTTACCCTCTTAGGTCAGGGTAATTTGGAAAAGAGAGCAATTTTGGATTGCGAAATAAGGGGCATTTCCCAAATGGGTCTCGTCAAAGCTATCAGTTCTAAAAAGAGTAGATCCTGGTCAAATAGGCGCTAGCATTTTTGTGAGGACACGCAATTTGTACGGCTGCACTATCGGCTGTTGTAATTCAGTGTCAGTTGCATTTGTAATCTTGTCCAACTCTCTTGATTACAAATGCAGACCTCTCCTAATTACGTACATTTTAATTAGAATTGTAGGACTATAAAGAGCGGCCGGCGGCGCTGACCTGAGCACCACCGGCCGGAGGGAACACCCTCCACACCTTTCACATGGTAGCACTCGCTCAACCCTCCCCGCCGCCTCTCCCCTCGACAACCGCTGACCAACCTTCAACCGGCGCTCCGCAACGCTCTGTACCGAACCATTCCTTGGACCCACGGAAGCATCAACATACAACCTTTCTCTTCTCGCTTATAAACGGCTTTGTTCATCTTGTATCTTTGTGGTATTTGTTCTTCTTCTTCTTTTCATCTCTTTTCGTCGAACGGATAAAGGCGTGGTAGCTTGCAAGCTGAGCACCGGTACGGGAATCGATTGGGCACTTGAAGTAATCTGCTAGATTTGACATTCCTTCCGGATAGCCGGCTCTGCTGGGGGAGGCTCTGTCTGCTATTGGTGACACGGTGTGTCGTCGTTTGGCCCAAGCTACCGCATACGCCGGTGGAGTTTTTTACTATCTCCTTCAACCTATCGCTCCGCAGAACGCCGCGCAGCATTCCTGCAAGAGGCCAGAATGGGTCAACTGGTGAAAACTTATCTTCAGTTAGTAACCTCCCTTGGAAGCTTCGTAAGGATTCAAGGCACTTTGCTTCTTTTCGCGGGAAGCTTAGCAGTCAGATCAAAGCGACTCACCGGGATAGTGTGACCCGGTTCCAGGGGTTGAACCCTTAGGGTAGCGGAGGTAGTTTCTCCTGTCAGTGCGCCCGCTCGAAGGAAGACTAATAAAAGGTACCTCGCTAGCCAGAAGTCAAGCAGACTAACAAAAGGTTCCTCGATAACCAGAGGTCAATTCACTCTTTCTTTACTCACAAGGCATCAACATGAGTGAGAACAGAGAAGAAGGCAAGCGCACTATTCCCCGCCTTAAAGGATCCTCGGACTATTACACATGGAGGATCTACATAAGGGACTTGATGAATGTTGACCAAGTTCTCTTCGTCTTAACCGAACCCAGACCATTGGAAGGCGAGAGCTCAGCCCAAGCCCGCCGCCGATGGGATGATGCGGATCGAAAAGCTCGTTCGATTATTGTTCAAAACCTTGGAACACAACCAGTAGTTGCCGTTCCTGAATTACTGGAACGCGAACAATGTTCTGCGTTGGACGTCTGGAGGAAACTGGAGGGTACGTACAAGAAGGATAACATCCAAACCAAGATGAACCTTCGACAGCGCCTGAACAATCTCGTTTTCAAGGACGATGGAAATATCCTTGAACATCTCCACGAAATGGAAACAATCTTTCTAGAACTGGCACGCCTAGGAGATGCTCTCAACGATAAGGAGAGAACTGCTTGCTTACTCAGAACTCTACCAGACTCTCTTATGGCTATCACACTACTTGAAGACGCCAACGATATGGAACATGACCAAGTTGCTTCTTTGATAAGATCAGAAATGGACAGACGCAAACACAGGGACTCGAGAAACCAAACAAGCTCCGCACCTCCACCACCAAATACACAGCACCCCTACATGGCTGCAAGAAAGACATCCTTAATTTCCTCTGTGAAGAAAAGGAAGTCTAAATCCGTTAGATGTTGGCATTGTGGAAAACTAGGTCACATTTGTTCCGAATGCCGGTTGAGAAAAGAAAACAACCCCAACCAAAACCATCGCAGGGGTCCCCAAGCCAACAAACACAAGCACCAACCATCTAGTACTGGAAACAGGAACTGGGACTCCAACGGAGGATCAAACAAACCCTCAAGTCACTACAACCGCAACCCCCAGCCCCGAGGTTTTGTAGCTATTGCCGAAGCTAAATATTGTTCAGTGAACAATGGAACTACAACCTGGCTGGATTGTGGAGCGAATCATGTGTTTGTAAACGACAGAAACCTCTTCTGGGATTATGAGCCTGTGGAAAATGAGTATGTCCGAACATGCGACAGACAATCGGAAATAGTTGGAGCAGGGACAATTATGCTGCCAGTAGGAGACGGAATAAGGTTAACTGCGAAGCACACACCTTCGTTTGACTCAAACCTTATTTCATTATACGTCTTATCACAGCACACAAACGTTTCCTTTTCCAACGAAGACTCCTTTCATGGATTTGTCCTAAGTGACGTCAAAAACGGGAAAGAACTTCATCGCTGCAAAGCTAAAAGCGGTTTGTACCCACTACCAAAGCCGATCGCTCCATCGACAGTCCAAACCACACAAGACATGCCCGGAAACACAGCAATTGACTGGCATGAAAAACTCGGACACCCCGGCAAGGACAGGTTGCTTCGCACAATGCCGCAATCTTCAGGAATTCCTAACCTGCCGCCGACGGAAATCGAAAACATACATTGCAGTCCATGCATTGAGGCAAAATCGAGGCGATCTCCAACCCAACACTTGCATTCAGTGGCAAACCACCCCTTAGCTTTGACACACACAGACCTCACAGGCCCAATATCCCCACCTTCGTTACAAGGATCAAAGTACATGCAGGTACTACTTGACGACAACACAAGGGCATCATCAATATACTTCCTGACTAAGAAAGACCAATTCACGCAACCAATACGTTGGTACAAGGCTCTCGCAGAAAACGAACAACCCCAAAACCGTTTGTACCGCGTTCGCCTCGACGGAGCTGGTGAGAATAGGTCTAATGAGTTCATCCATTACGCATTAGATAACGGGACCCTCTTGGAGTACACTCCTCCGCATGCACATGAGTCTAACGGCACAGCGGAGAAAATTATCCAAGACTTATGGAAAACGGCCAGAACTCTGCTCTTTGCATCAAAATTACCACTCGAACTATGGGAAGAAGCGATATCGCATGCAAACTGGCTGCGAAACCGCCTTCCAAACTCACGACTCGACATGAGAATCCCCTACAAAGAGTGGTTTGGACAAACTCCATCGTTCGATACATTACTGAAGTTTGGACAAGATGGCCACGCCTTTATATACAGGTCGGAAACCATTCCCAACGAGAAAATACTCCCACGCGCCATCTACGGCCACTTCGTTGGAATGGAGAGCTTCCAAACACTGTATCGGGTATACATACCTTCCCAAAAGAAAGTGATCATGGTGAGGCAAAGGGACTTTAAGATGGCCAAGAAAAGACTGCCTTCCATCAACGAGCTTCTCGACTTCTCGTCCTTGGGCAGGACAGAAGCAGAATAACGTAATGACGAAGTGGATGAAGAACACTTGGACTCAGCTTTGGAACATTGTCTAGTGGCACACACTCGTTCAACAAATAACAGTGAGCTGGACAAAGTAACAAAGACATTTTCCCAAGCAAGGACAATACCGGAATGGGCAGACGCAATCGACCGAGAGTATGACGCTCTCATCGAACGCAAAACATGGAAGCTCATTGACCGAAAACCAGGAATGAATCCAATCCCATTCCTTTGGACATTTACGGCAAAACAACTCAGCGCAAAACCTTTGGATATCCTTCCTAAGGCACGTTGTGTAGCGCGAGGGGACATGCAGAAACCGTACATCGATTACGACCCTGAAAACCTTTATGCCCCAGTCGCAAGACTTGAGACAATAAGGTTTGCACTGGCAAAGGCTGCTGCGCAAGACCTTTTGTTGGAAACAATGGATATCAGCAACGCCTACCTGTACGGCGACCTCGATGAACCATTGATCATGGAACAACCCCAGAACTCGTCTGGAACTTCATACGTTCCGGGAAAAGTATGTCTACTGCTGAAATCATTATACGGGGCAAAGCAGGCTGGACAGATCTGGGGATCGTTTCTACACACGACGTTGATCACACTGCAATTCCGTCACTTTAAAACGGACTACCGTCTCTATATATATCGATCAAGCAGTGGGATACTGATTCTCGTCATCGTTGTGGACGACATACTGATGTTGTCTGACTCGAGGTCTCTTCTGGACGACTTTAAAGCCGAAATGAAGAGACGTCTTCAAGTGAAACTATTGGGAGAAGCCAAATCATTCGTCGGACTTCATCTCAGTCGGGACAGAAATGGCATCAAGGTTAGTCAGGAAACGTATGTGGATAAGCTGCTACGAGAATATAACCTCGGAAACGCAAATCCTGTGCAAAAACCGTTGCCCCATGGCTACTATATCATGGGTACAAGCGAACAGGAACAGAAGCTGCCTCCTCCACTCCACCGGAAATATCGGAAACTGGTAGGACAACTGATGTATCTAGCCGTGGCTTCTAGACCAGACGTCATGTTTGCAGCTTCAATGCTAGCGAGACAGGTTCATAAACCTTGTTTAAGGCACTTAGCTTTGGCAAAGCGAGTGCTTAGATATTTAAAGGGAACAAAGAACCTTTTTATGCACTTTCCCGCAACCAGTGTATCACCTTTGGAAGGTTTTTGCGATGCGGACTGGGCAGGATGCCGAGAAACAAGGAAGTCAACGATGGGAGTACTGATCAAAGTCAACGATGCTCCAATCCTATGGACTAGCAAGAAACAGACAATCGTGGCTTTGTCTTCGGGAGAAGCTGAATACGTTGCTTTATCGTATTGCGCTAAGTTAGTGACTTGGATCCGAAGACTATTTTGGGAGCTTCATCATTGCCAAATTCTGCAAGAAGAGCCTATCGGAATGTATCCCGTCTGTATCAATACAGACAGTTCTACGGCAAACTCTATTGCAAAGACTTCGAAAACGTCTGAGAGAAACAAACATATTTCTCTGAAATACCATCATGTCAAAGACCTTGTGAAGTCTGGAATGCTGAAAATAGTTGAGATCAGAACTGATTCCCAGCCGGCTGACATAATGACAAAAGCTGCTAACCGAGAAAGCTTATACAAACTTTCTATTTTGTGCGAACTACAATAACTGTTGAACATTTATTGACCAATCTTTTTTTTTGTTTGTTTCTTGTTTTGTTTTTGTTTCTATGCGTTTTATCCAGATTATCTGTTCTTGAAAACACTATTTTGGATTTAGATAAGTATTACATTGCTATACCTTTTCCTAACTATGCAGCTTTTTATCCTATATGGTTTTTGCTGATATTTAGGTTTTTAACGGTGGCATTAATGATGCGCAAATAACTTTAGAGTTGTTTGCGAGGGAGAGTGTAAGGACACGCAATTTGTACGGCTGCACTATCGGCTGTTGTAATTCAGTGTCAGTTGCATTTGTAATCTTGTCCAACTCTCTTGATTACAAATGCAGACCTCTCCTAATTACGTACATTTTAATTAGAATTGTAGGACTATAAAGAGCGGCTGGCGGCGCTGACCTGAGCACCACCGGCCGGAGGGAACACCCTCCACACCTTTCACAATTTTCACTCCGCACGTACTCCCTATTCATCTGATTTTCAATGAATGAACCTAACATTCTCGCATAACATCAAAAGATATACCATTCCAGTTATTCTATGAAAAACTGAAGTACAAACCGATTGTGGCGTCAAATTCTCCGCTTCCACACCTGCGCTCAAATCGGGTAGGCACTTAACATAACAAAGCCATAGTTCTGCGTTTACAGAGCTCTTTTCAACGTCCGACCCAGCAAAACCATTGCTCTCAGACATGATAGCTCATTCAATACGGGATAGATCTTCTGCAATCACCAAACGCCGCGAACATGAAAGACAATGAACGAAACAACGCTAAGACACCATTAAACTCTTTCAGCACAAGAAAACTATGTCCCCTCCCTCACCGAACTGTCCATCGATACGATAAATCGATTGAACAAGGCCATTGAGACAACAAAAAACACAGGTAGTCAGTATTGCGATAGCAGGCAGAACGCGCGTGTAGGATGCCCAACTATTTTTGTAGTGAACGAAGAGCAGCGTATTAGATACAAGTTCACATGCGTCGCAGTGAGAGGTTTCTTCGCAACCACGGAAACGTTGACCATTTGAACCAAGTTTGCAAAATATGGCCGAAAAAGACTTCCAAACGCATATCTGTCTGGTGATTGGGTACGCACCTTTCCTGCAAAACACGGCAACACAAACCGAAAAAAACGGAGAGTAATAATGCCAAAAATATTGCAGCAGAGCACCTGCAGCATGCATAAAGCTCTGTTCGTGCGCTCAGGGAGTGCAAAGAAGCGAATATGGGAATAGTTTCGGATCCAGACCACATTTGGAACATGTGTGAGACGACTGTAGCTGGACTGTATGGCAAACACAGAAAAGCATTTGTTTCATCCTCCAAATACTGCGAACGCTGCAATATGTCCTTTGCGAGACTAGGCAAATATTTGCCTGTCTGTGTCCTAGCGTTTGACTCCGGAAAAAGCTTCCACCGCCTCTTACCTTCGCATGCATGAAAACCCTGATGCATTGGTATAATGAATTGCTTCCAAAAGTATTCAAAGATCTCACTGGAACCCTAAACGAGGTAACGCTTGACGATTATTTCTCTGAGAACGATTGTGTTAGGGGTATGGAGAACGGTTCCAATACAATGGGCGCGATCGGGTACGGTATAAGTCATAATTAGCTGCACGCAAAGCGGAACCGACAAAACAACAGTTACTTTTGAGGGACAATAGTTGCGCAATGGGGTTGTGTGGTTAAAAGAGGCTAAAAGTTTTGATATTGACGTGATTCAAAGTCGTGCAAATGCCTCCCACTTTCTGCAGGCTTGTGACAACGCCAACAACCACAGTTTCCAAACAACGATTCTGCAAAATAATGATTATCTGAACACATTCTCCTTTCTTTCGTTTCCGATAAAATTATGTGAATGAAACTGGCCATTGAAGGGTACAGAGAGTTATTGGAACCTGTCATACGGAGAGCATTTGTTGATTCGTAGTTATTTCCCATGTAATTCTGGGTCCTGGAGTGAGTGCAGACGAAACATGATAACAAACTAACTATATAGAGCAGAAGTGAGAGAATAGAGGTGGAGAGAACTCCCGCTCACGACAAAGCAGCACAAGCTGTACTGATGGAGGTAATGATGGATTACGAGCCAAATTGAACCCCCTCCCTAGGTTTGCAAGTGTAAGTCACCCTTACGTCACATTATAAGTGAGTCCAAAACCCCGTGACACATTGCAAACACCACTGTGGCCTTAGGTTACCCCATAAAGTGCCCAAAAGTTACTTAACAAATAACTACTGCCTTCCAAAGCAAATTTTAAGAATAGATTATACTCTGCCAACCAGCCAGGACAACATTGTCTAAAGATGCTTTGCAAACCTTCAATAAGAACTACGTTGACTATGATTTACCCCTAGTAGGCAATCTATCCGTTCAGTGAGAACCATGTAGATAAATTAATCGCAAAAAAACTGAATGGTTTACTAATGGTTCGCAAAAGGTTCAAACTGTCAAAATAATGGCTCAGAATCGTTATTTTGCCAGTTTGAACCGTACAATGCATTGCAAAGGTATAGTACTTCTACTCGTCTAAATCTCCAACATTTACCAGACATAGACACTTCCTTTATCAACGAATATCTTCAAACCATGGAACGCCATGGGTACATTAAGCCAATACAGGGAGGTGGGGATGGAATTGGGTTTCCAACACCAAGACAAGTAATAGAGCTTGAATTCACGAAAGGCGTTGAAATGAGTCGTAAGATTCTCAATCAATCTTGTGCTTCGTCAAATAACAATGACGAAAGAATGGAAGTATGGAAGAAAGAACTAGAACATCGACTGTTCTTGATACATCAACGAAGGCTTGAAAACAATCCTACAGATAGTAGCAATTTGCAGCAAAAACGGCAATCCGAAGAGGGTTTTACGGTCGCTGATAACCAAGTGACAAACGAGATGTCATCACTTTCGAAGATTCAACAGAATGCATTAGCTTGTACTAAGATCCAGCACCGAAAATGAGTTTCAACTTTGAACTTCCTCTATTTCATCTTCTGGAGAACTAAAGGCAGATCAGAAGCTCAAGGCATTTGTTCGTGTGGTGCAATGCCCCAAAGGGGAAAAACACCGAAAGACGTTCGGGATCTTCCTCTCACGAGGTGAACCCAGTTGGGTAGAGCCCTCCCAGAGGTGTCACGGCGAAGCCGGTTTGTAAGACCAGGGACACCTGTCGCGACTCGCGCAGGGAGGTGAAGGCGAAGAATCGGTATCCGCGTGAGCGGGGTGTGATCCTCAGTAGAGGTATGTTTCCACGTAAGTGGGGGTGTGTGAGCGGATGCGCACACGAGAGCCGCGGATAGCGGGAGGTGCTACCCTAAAAGGGGGGAAAGGGAAGGGCGAAGAGGAGGAAGAGAGGACGATGTGAGTCGCGAGAGCGACGAACGGATACGGCGATGCCGGTAACAATATCCCTATACAGGGCGAAACACCAATGCAATTGGAACAATTATACTCCCAGTGATGGGTCCCTTTAGATGTGCAAGGGGGTTAGATGTCCCGTGGTTTACGGCGTTTACCTCCAAGGAGGAGTAGAGTACGCGCGCAAGCGGCAACAACTAGAGCCAATTCCCCAGGTTGGGGTCCCTTGTTGGGGAAGGTTTACTGGTGCGACGGCAGTGCGCCGTCGCACTAAGTACTAGCTTCCCAGAAATGGGTGTGAAAATAATAAATAATATTAGCTAAAATACTCCACATTTCGTGGCAACATCCACTACTGTGGCCAACCGCCAATTGACCCAAAACCGTGTCCCACGTGTCCATATCCACCATAGTGGGGCGTAGTTCATATACACACTACACAACCGATAATATCGGGAAAGCGTTCAAGTACCCAGAATCCCTCCCTGAGGGCGTTGCACTTCAGTTCGATTCATACCATGGATGCCTATAACAGCGGAAGAAGCCATAGAAATTTGGCGTAAAGAGTCTAGTGACAGAGGGTATAAAGCAGTCAGACTTTTTGGGAATGCGGCAAATCGCAGAAAGTATATTGTTGGCTATGAAGACTGGATGTGGTCCAAAACTGGTCAAAAGAACCTGTTTCTACGCTATAGGGCTCCTATTGAACTAATATCCGAGTTTGGTCCAGTTACCTTACGAATCAACGAAGAAGAAACTACTGAAAGATGGAAAGCAGCTATTGACGGATTCAATCAGCACTTTAAGCTGCGAGAAAGACCTCAATCCATATCTGCTATACTGAAAAGTAGATAGCGTTTACGTTTTGTGCGAACTATAAAATAGTTTAAACACAACAAAGACAATCTCATTATCTTTAGGTAATCAGTTCACATGTAATACTTATACTATTGTACCTAGATAGACTGAGATAAAAAAACCTCACCAAGAGGGCTATGCCCACTCCGTACCACAAGGAGGGCTGGTTATGCCATCTCCTCCTACAATACATGGCGTTCAGTGGGTTATGCCCGCTGGACGCCATGAAGAGGGCGGTTACGCCACCTCGGGTCTGTTGTTGTGGCACTGAGTGGGCTGCGCCCATTCACTGCCACGAGGAGGGCTGGTTATGCCACCTCCTCCTACGATACATGGCGTCCAGTGGGTTATGCCCGGTGGACGCCATGAAGAGGGCGGTTACGCAACCTCGGGTCTGTTGGTGTGGCACTGAGTGGGCTGCGCCCATTCGGTGCGACGAGGAGGGCCGGGTATAGCACATCCTCCTACGATACATGGCGTCCAGTGGGTTATGCCCGCTGGACGCCATGAAGAGGGTGGTTACGCCACTTCAATTGCTTTTCAGGAGAATGAAATATGTGGCAAAACTTGTATCGAAGTGGTTTGTTTTACGTTGCGTACCTTCTCTGTTTTTTGGGAGGCTCGTTTATGTATTCTACATGATTTGTGTGGGCTCTCTAGTGCTTTCTTATCCCGAACTTTAGAAATATACGCCACATCGTGTAAATCTTACCGCTTTTGTTTACGTCTATGTACGTAGCTGTTCGATTGTTAGTACTGATTATGTGGCGTAGATATACGTAGTCTTATCTTGGTTACATAGACGTGTGGTAGACTACTCCACTTGCCAGGACCTAAAGAAGTTGTTTGTATTAGAAAACTTGTTTAATGATGCTGTGCGTCAGTTTGCTCTTCATAAACGTCTGTCATGAACGCTTGAAAAGCCATACTATCGTGAATAATATCTGACTCTATGGATATCTTCTCGGCGTGCTTGATGTACTCTGATACAGATGTAAAGCGAGGAAGAGATTGAGGGGCACAGTCGTTATATGCCGCACAATAGTTTGCGTATGCATGATGACCAGTCATCTGAATTATCTCCATGATCGCTTCATCTCTGGGACCTAGCAATCGATACAGCTGAACTGCTCCCCTTTTTGATGGAATGTCCAGAGTACATTTTAACCTCACCTTTGCTAACGCCTATTGAGAGTAATCGCCGTTGAAGGAACTCCGTGAACTTTTTTGCGCTCCAGTGCCGAGAATGGTCAAGAACATTTCCAACTGCTGAAGTTCGTACATCGCAAAGCAAAGGTCCTCGTGAGCTCCCGCGCAACATCAACCAGGAGTACATTGCAACAAAAGGATCCATGAGCAATGAAAATCGTAAAGCCGTGTTCCCTGCCCAGTCTCTAAGTTTGTAAATCCTCTGCTTGGTAGAATTCTTTACAGACTCATTTATAATAAGAGTGCATCCACCGGATCCCACAGACACATTTTCAACTTTAAGCTTAGAAATTTCATCATAACGCAGTCCCAAGTTTAAACCAATGACTATAATAGAATGAAGAAGAACATCCATTATGTTGACAGATCGCTGATGACCACTATACCAGTACTTCTCGGCGTGATCACAAACCTGCTCAACCGTTATAGGCTGTGAGCGCAATGTTACAACACCGTAATGCGCAAGATGCACTCTGTGTGATCTTAGTAACGCATCAAGCTCGGGATTGCCTATTAAAGGGTTTCCATGAGCTTTCGAATTTGCTTTATCAACAAACCATGTCCTGCTGTGACCATTTTGAGAGTAAACGTGTCTCAAGCCTTGTATTAACGCATTTATTGCATCATTCTTCAGGCTGTTTGGCTTCCCGAATTGGCAGTAGTCTGCTAATAGATTCAAAACAAAGGTTGAACTGGACGGCGTTACTCTAATAGGATCAGGAGCTTGTTTGATCTTTGCGTAATCTGTAATTACTTTCAAAGCGAGCTTTATGTTGGACTTAGTAGAAGCACTGCAAGCAGAAGACACAAGTTCGTATGGAGCACGGAGTCTTTAATCATCGCTGAGACTAAGGTTTGGCCTCTTTGAACCTCTCCCTTTTCGAACGCGTGTTGAAACGCTGCTGGGAACGGACATGCTTCGGGGATGACGATGGCTAGCTAAAACCCCAAGACAGTTGGAATAACAATGGGAATACTGGGGTCCTTTAGATAGGCAAGGGGGTTAGACTTCCAGTATGTGACGGTGCTTCCCTCCAAAGAGGAGCAGAGCACACGCAAAGGCGGTGAGGTCTAGAGCCAATCCCCCAGGTTGGAGTCCCTTGTTGGGGAAGGTTTACTGGTGCGACAGAAACTCGCCGGTGCACTAAGTACTAACAATCCCAGAAATTGGTGTAAAAACAATAAATAAAATTAGCTAAATTACTCCCCTTTTGGTGGTTCATGCCCACTACTGTGGCCAACCGCCAATTGACTGTTCCGTGTCTCACGTTTCGAATTCACTACTAGTGGTCGTAGTTCATACAATGACTACATTACAGAAACATTCGGAAAATAATCCAATTACCTGGAATCGCTCCCTGAGGGCATTGCACTTCATGTGGTTAGAAAAGGTGTCCTTCAGTTGCAAGAGCAGACCAATCCAGAAAAGTGATGTAGAGCAATGCGTGCGCGCATACTCTCTAGGCGAGGTGGATCATGAATGATTCAATACTGACATGGCATCGGTTCAACTCAGGTATGAGTGGGCCCTCGGAAATATTGGGTGAGTTTCGATATGAATTTTAATCGGTATTTTTGGATCGTTCGTGGGTTATTTCTGTGGTATCTGCAACAGATGGACGCGTGGCCAGCGTACAGGTATTATACATGGTTGGCATGATTCACACGTGTTGTGTTGCGCCATGCCCGGCATTGCCGCCAAGTGACACAAGAGTGTGTTGTTGGACCACAAGTGTGGCACACTAAAATAGTAGTTTTCTTAGTTTATTGTGACTCAATAGTACTTAAAGAAGAGCGGCCTTGCCATTTCACCCTGAAGTAGAGACAAGCTGTGACTCGGCTCTGAGTTTATCGCCTGCGTGAAGTGACCAACTGTTGCTGGGGTTACACAGCGGTCGGTCTGATTATACCCACCCGCACAGTATCAACAAGGACCGCTGACCTGTCTTACACCGTGGATTCGCCCATTGTTCACTGTTTTTACCGTTTTGGTTACTTTCTATTATGGGAATAGGTAGCCGTTCGACTCAATATTGCGTTTTACCGTGATGGGTGAACAAGCATCACCCCCCTCCTGCCGGGTCTCTTTTGGCTTTCCACACGACCCCGCCGGGTTGTAATTTCCCTTTTGGTTTCTGCCCTTTTCCCCTTTTCTATTTTTGGATATTATGTAGACCAGAACACATCTCATAGAGCCTTACGCACTACTTTGAACAGCTGGTAACCAGATTTTCGATATCAACTTCGCTGGTATAGTTGGAAGGTACCTCAGTCTTACAACCAAACACCGTGTGGTACGGATGGACCTGTCTCTGCGCCTACTTCAACAAGAAAGCAAGCCTGGCAACAACTTCAGAGGATTTCAAGCATATATTTATTCCTACTCATTGTATAACAATATTGCTTTTCAACTATTCGAAAACAAAAGCAAAACTCCCATTTGGCGCAACGCCTCTCTACCACTGAACAAAACCAGCAGCAGTAGAAGCAATAGCAAAGCGTACAGTTTACTAGCAGCTACTGCATGTTGATAAATTGCCTGTTGCTGACTGGTTGGCACTCTAACAATTGATATAGTGCCAGCTGGTCTAGTGCCAGCCAGTCAGGAGCAGGTAAGTTTGGCGATGTGGCTTAAGTAATCAACTGCTTTGTACTTTTGCTCAAAAGTGCACTGGATATGTTAAAAAAGGCGTCTGTAGCGTCCTAGTTTCAAAATAAATTTTTGTGCTGCGACTGTCATTTGTCTGCAGGCCATTTGCGAGCGTTAGCAGGCAAAATTGGCGTACGGATCCACAAAAGTTACACCTATTCAGCGGCACGCAGCGGTGTGTGCGGCCGAAGTCCGATTTTACTTATTTTCTAACCTAACTAAAGAGTTGTGCGAAAACCTTTGCACCCCTGAAAAGATGAGTTAAGTGCACGATTTCGGTTTCCTGGGCGCAATTTGCGCTAGCACCCAAAATTGTACTTCACGTTCATTGTTTAACCTTTTTGGTGCGCCAACGTGTTGCGCCAATGATAATACAACGTTTTGGACAACCAAAACATTTGATTTCAGGTTTGTGAGGGCTCAAGCTCCGTCCCTACCACTCTTTCCTGCTGGCAAGATGCAGACGTCACAACTGCAGGAATGAGTGGTAGAGCCGCCCTTCTTACCCTTGTTTCAAAAATAAACGTCTTTGGCAACATATCCACTGTTCAACCTTTCAACGCACGTGTTCAACTGTGGCCTGACCATGCTGTAACGGAGTACGCTGGAACAGCGACTGGAGCGATTGCATGCAATTTCGAAGGCCAAAGTTTAATAGTTTTGGAGATAACTTAAATTGTTTCCAAAAGTGTCTAATTGAAGCCTTTTTCGAAAGGTACCTGTACCTCGCCTGTGGTCAGGGTCAATTTTGCTCTTCCTCGCGCCCCGCAATCCGCACCGTTCGTCGATGCAACTCGATATGTGCGACACGGCTTAGGCAGGACATGCCGCCCTTGTCCATCTTTTGAGCCACAAGAACTGCGCCTACACAACGCGCATGCTCGCTTGTATGGGTCCTTTGGTAAGCGCACTCACATGTACAGGGGCTCATCCACATATCAGGCGTACGCACTCACATCTTTGCGTTACATAATCTCTAATGAGCCGCGCCGTCCTGGATCTACGAACCTATACCAGCGCAAGCAAGGGAAGCTTGTGCGTCAAATGGGCACAGCGACATAGGCTTTTCAAGAGATGTTCATCAACGCAAATGTGCTCTTGCATACATTGATTGTATGTATATATCATATGTATGTCAACGGGCGCACGCCACTAATTCCGAAAGGGTGGTAGAAACCCTTGTTGAAGAATTCCTCCCTCCGCAAGGACTCTAAAACTCTGTCCGGGCCATTTCCCACTATTGCTGAGACTCTTTTAGGCCCTTTTTTTCACGTGCGGACGGGAAACACATAGATTACTGTAGCTGATGGAGCGTACAAGGGTAGATACAGAGAAGGCCAAGATATTCCGTGGAATTCGGCATCCTTGTCATTGGACAAAGCGCACCGCAGCACTGCCGAAGCTTTGCAACGTCACTCGTGCAAGATAACAAGCTCAAAACCCCTGGGATCAAAGCACCACTTAGGAATGACGTCCCCAATGCAGGGAATCTAAACACATGGCAAACCTATCCAGAAGTAATGCGAAAAGCCTGAGTGTCTCTTTTACAAAATTCTCGGCTGTGGTTAGTGTTTAGAGCAGAAAGGGATATGTGGAGGGAGTAGCGGAGGAGTTGATGCTAAAGCACACAAATATCGATCTTCTCTTGAACTCCGCAGCTCCAGGAAGGATTTGGACGGGATTTCCGCTCATGGCTCACTCGGTGAGTAGCGGCCAGTGACGAATCAAACGGACTAACGTTTTGCTGACTGATCTCTCTCGTCCTGTATCCAGTAAAATTCCATTGTGATTTACAATAAGATGCTTGTACTTTGTACCCTTGTCGGGAAAGTTGCTCACGGATTGGTTGACTGGGTGAACACGGTTCGCTCCAGTATAAACCATCATGCTCTACCAACAGCACAAATAAAAACCGCGGCATCCATGTGAGCCGGCTCGAATTGATTCGCAACTTTTTCAATACTGTTATTGTTCAACGAATTAGCGATACTTGGACACGTCATGAGCAAGCGATAACCACAAAGGTGTGGGATTGAGACGAAACTGAAACGTGCCGTTGGCCCAAGTAATGTGAGTATGTAAGAGCTCTTACATGAAGTCCCATCTATCCTTGGCTGTGGAAAAAGGCGGGAAAGAGAGGGTTCTTTTTGAACAATAAAACTACATACAAAGTATGTATCATATACCGGCAACGCAAAAGGGGTATGAGACGTTCGGTCTTCGGCACAGAGATTGTTTTACGAAAGACGAAAGTGTGATCACAAGGTTAACGCGAAGACAAAACGCGATAAGGGTAGGTCATTCTTCAGAAAAGGAAGGCTTACCCCTTCGAATTGTGTCCAAACTGTATGCACGTCGTTCCTTAACACCATCACTGCCATCGGAAACGGAAGAAAAAGAGGAGGGTGGCGGCGAACGCGTACCCCTTCCAACGAATGCATTAAGCAGTCTAACAGCTTCCTTCTTCTCCGCGAGCAGGGTAGCATACTCATGATCCATTCTTGAAATGGTGTGACGTAGGGCGGCCTCCTTGGCGTCAAATTGAGCCAGTGCGGACTTGATGATGGTTTCCACAGCCGGGATGGCGTGTCGACAGGCAATGGTTTGTTGTTCCAACTCGCGAACTCGACGTCTGGCACGGGAAGAGCGGATTCGTTCCAGTTCAAGCTCATTCTCAAGCGCGCTGATACGTTCTTGAGCAGCGGTGAGTTGGGCGGCCGTGGGATGGTGTTCTTCCTGTAAAGGTTCTTTTCGACGGTGGTATCTCTCTGTGACACGGCGGGCAGCGGCTCCGAATGAGTTCCTAGGACGTGGAATATAATCGGCTGCGGCGAGATTTTCAAATCGGTCTGTGGCACTTGTGGTTCGTGGACGTCTTCTGAGATTATCCGGAGGCGGGACGAATTCGCGGGTGGTTCGTCTTCTGAGACTGGAAGGGAGACTGAACACGCGTCTGGCGCGTTGTAAAAGGGAGTCTGAGCGTTTTAAAGTGGCTTGACGTTGGATGCTCTCCCTGGGGGGGTCTGTGTGTAGGGAGTGTGTGCGCTGGGCGGACGGGCGGAGATTAGTGTGTTGGGGTGGTAGGGAGATGGAGGGAGTGATATTTCTGCGGTCTGTTGATGAATTGGAATGACGAAGGGCGACTGAGGAATAGGAGACATCGCGGGCGGTGGGGCTGTCGGAGAGAGAAGTAGGACGACGTGCGGTGGATGCCCAACGCGTTACGGTGGGATACGCCGGTGGATCGGGGGAAGAGGGCTGGGAGGCGAGACGACGACGCATTTGGGAAGATGGGGCGGGGTTGGGAGAACGTTCCACCGCGGAGGAGGAAAACTTCATTAGGGGAAGAGGGGCTTAAAAGGGGTTTTGAAGAGGATGGAGTGAGGGGACGGGGGTGGGGGGGGGGGGGAACGGGGGTGGGGTGAGGACGGAAGTTGAGACTGGGACGGTGGACTGGAGAAGTCGCCAGGTGCAGAATGGGCTACGCGGGAGGGTGGCGCGTGACAGGCGCGCCAGCGTGGAGTGAGAGGCGCGCCACGTACGGGAGCGCGGGAGTTGTGCGCAGGGCTGTTGTGCGTAACTTTAGCCGAGTGCAGCGAGTCCGCTGTAAATCCGCGGGCATCGCCCAATGGCCGTGCGCGTCGCGCTCCCCCCACAACTTCACTCAAAGAACGGTCGCAACGTCCCGCACGCCGTCCACGTCCCGCCGCCGCCGCCGTCGTATTCTTCACTGGCGCGGTGCTTTCCGCCAAGTCGGCGCGTCCCACCTTTCTTGACGTGTCGCCTCTGCGTAGTGCTCTTTGATGCACAACGGCCTGCCGTTCGTCCCGCCGAGCCTACCTGCGAGGCGACCTGTCTTGCTGTTTAACTGACTGTACCACACTATATTGCTTCGCTGCTGGAAAGGAAGTCCCTCGCGACCGCCACGTGCGCCCGAATAGCCCGCCAGAAACCGGCGCTCTCGCGCATAGTCGGCGCTCTCGAGTCAAGCTCGAGACCCCATCTGCCAGCGTAGATTGCCTACTTCCAAAAAAAAGCGGCGCGACAGCATCGACTTATGATCCAGTCGTGTCTCGTTCTTCCCCGCAAATCCTGGCCCTTCCCGAGCTCAGTTTCTCGAACCGAAGTCCTGCGCTAGTTGTCCGCATCACTTGAGCGAGTGTCCCGCCTCGAGATCACACCCCACCGTGCCCAGTGCCACCTCTACATCACGCACGTGGCCACTGGCCACGTGCCCTCAAACGCGCAGTTTCTTTCGTTGCTCTAGCAGCCTGCTTGCTGGCTGTCCCATTCGTTACCGCCTTTATTGCCAACCACTGCAAGCCATGTCCCTTGATTCTCATATGAAACCTGTTTTCCCGCCATTCCAGCTCCAGCTTTCCCCTAGCGCACTCGAGACCGCTTTCGTACACCCGCAATCTCTCACCGCCACCATCCACATCCGCGTACAAAGCTTGCTGATACGACGCATGCAATAATACACAGCCTTTATTCTCGACCGTCGTCGTCACACTGGGACGTTTCCTTTCCGTACAACGCTGTCTCGACAAACATGTCACATTGCTCCAAACGCATCACATTGCTCCCCCTCCTTGTCGTCGTCCTGCTCCTGCTCACATTTCATACTTTACCAGCACAAGCGCGTCTCAACCAGAAAACCAATCATCAAGTGTGGCGTCGTTTAAGACAATCCCGCCAACAATGCGCACAGAGCATTCAAATATGCGATGTTCCACAGACAGCAGACGATATCGAGAACTGCGTTTTGCGCTGCATGTCCTCTCAATGTTACAATCTCGTGTACTCTCAACACCCAGTAAGTGACATACACATTCATTCGCTTCCAACTTTTCTTTTGAAAAAGTTCAACTGACTTGTTGTCGTTCGTTACTTGTATAGCTCGAAGAAGGGGAAGTTGATGATGCGCGAATGCGCACTTTTATGAAGTGTGCTCATACGGAAGAACTAAAACAGTTGAAACAGCGCCGTTCGGAGCGATGGTCCTGAACTTCGCCTTCGGTTAAGCAATTCGTATTTTTGTATGCGTGTTGACTGTTATATAAGAAAGAATAAGTGTGATGGCGGGCTCTCGATCACGAGCCAAACGAAACTCCCATCATGCCGACTAATCTGGAAATCATGTGTCGACCGTAAGGAATATAACTCAAAGCGTACCATACCACTGCATCGCAAGCGCAGAAAGAAAAAAGATTGGACATGTCAGGTGGTTGCGGACAAAGGAGACACGGTAGCGCTTACAAGCACGGTACGAGAAACGGCATCCAACTTACGTGAAGCTACTTCGGCAACAAGCGCCATAATCACTAGCACGTATCTAAACTTCCCCCCAAAGAAGGCAGCAAACAACGCAAAGAACAACGAAAAGAGGTATATACCCGCCGCCGCCGCGCGCACCGGATTAAACATGTTTTGCAGTTGCGCCTTGGGTCCCACAAGCACCCACGTGCTAGAGATAGCCAAGATGTTACCCATTGTGAAACTGGCGGCGAACTTGTGCGGGACGACCAGGATAAGCGGCAGAAATGCAAATGAAAGACAGATGAGAAGTACGCCCGTTCCGAAAATCATGACAAACAGACCTACTCTTTGAAACGTGGTGAGATTAAACATGGTGTTGATCTCCTCGGACAGAGTGACTTGCGCAGGCGCTTCCTCATCGTGCTCTGGCTCATCTGAGATGAAGCGACGCACGGAGTTGACGGACTGTTTGGCAGTGTCATTGAGCGTCTCTAACGAGGGCGCTAGCGTGTGGGACAGGTCGCCGAACAGACTCTTCGCGGAGGCGGACAGCGACGACAGAGGGTCTGTGGCTGAATGTGACGTATTTGAAGTGGAAGGTGCGGGTAGTGGTGGCCCCTGCAGAGAGTTTAGACCTTCGAGTAAACCCATTTGCGACGTAGAACGGTTTGGTCTTAGCTTTAGCATGCGACGAAGAAGGGCGACGACTCAAGCCGGACGCCTGCGGAGCTTTGAACGGCGGGGGAGACAGCGGCGCTGTGACCGTGAACCGCGGCCAACAATTGTGGACCTAGTGACCAAGTGGACGAAACAAAGGCCTTGTCCCCGCGTGCATGGCGAACGTTCACAACACGGCCCGAATTTGTACACCCGAAAAGTAATTGAATTGGAGCGCTTGGCTGCGGCAGTTCATCGGTGTCAGGAACTGAAGCGGATCAGGCCGACGTGCGCTGTCCCACTGTCATGGTCATCCGGGACGTGCACACGTCAAGTCGCGCAGTGCCGTCTCGGGAATACAATCCGCCAAACAGCGTCCTTTCCGGCCCCTTCCCGTTCGGTGCGCCCAGGCCGCCCGTCACTTTTGGACATCCGTCCTTCCTCCCTCCCTTCCCCTCCCCCTCTTCCTCCCAAATCCCCGTGAGAGCACAGTTCTGTCCCGGTTTCTTCTAATTCAAATCTTGCCTCTGCAGAATCGAATCTCTCCTCCCTTTCACTTACCCGCATGCGTCGCTTTCAAACCCCAATGGCCACCAAGTTCGCCGCTACCTACGACCCGTACGGTCGACAAACAATGTTCAACGCCAACTCCACACGCGGTCGTCTCGTCAAGCTCGTCGCAGCCGTCGTCGTTACCATTATTACCATATCCGCATTACGCTCCGTATACACTCCCAGCGACAATGTGTACGGTCTCATGATTGACGCCGGTTCAACCGGTTCTCGTATCCACACATTCACCTTCCAAAAGCACCCGAAGACATCCAAATTGGAAGTTCTCACCGAGGACTTCCACGCCATCAAACCGGGCTTATCAGCGTATAAGGACAATGTAGCAAATGCTGCTATGTCGTTAGAACCTCTCATTCAACGTGCAAAGGCTCGCGTTCCCATGTCCGCTCAAGCTCACACCCCGGTTGTACTGCGCGCCACCGCGGGGTTGCGTATGGTGGGTGAAGAGGTCGCCAACTCAATTTTGGGAGAGGTGCGCAATTACCTCAAGTCATCTGGATTCCGATTTGACGACGACTCCTGGGCCTCCATTTTGTCCGGTAATGAGGAAGGTGTATACTCCTGGATCACCGTCAACTACCTTTTGGATCGTGGCCCGCACAACACCGTCGGAACGCTCGAAATGGGAGGCGGTTCCTCTCAAGTCGCCTACGTCCCTCGTGACAGAACCCTCAATTCGGGTTCCGCCAATTGCTCTACCACTGAAGAAGGTCTTGATTTCAAGGGCGAGAAACTTAGCTTGTATACCACGTCTCACCTTGGTTTTGGTTTGCAAAAAGCCCGCGCTTTGTCGCTCAACATGTTCAAGGACAAGGATTTGTTGAGCGATAACCCTTGTGTCAATTCCGGCGCTCCACAAGACATTGCTATTCCATTTGAGGAGGACCAAACAATTACCGTCTCTGGAAAAGGCGATTATGCTGCTTGCCGAAGACTTCTCGATGAGAATCTGATGGATCCTTCAATGGGAAAATGTGACTGTGATGTGTGCACTTATCACGGTTCTGCGCAGCCTCCACCGATCCCAGAATACGTTGCTATTGCCTTTTACCTCGGAAGAACTGTAGCAATTGGAATGCAAACTCCTTTGACCGTGAAGGACATCAGACTAAAGGGAGAGGAAGTATGCTCCATGACAGTGGAGGAAGTTAAAGCACAATACCCAGAGGTTCCCAGCGGAGACGCTACAGATCTTTGTCTGGATCTGGCCTACATTGCTTTGCACTTGGAGCACGGCCACGGCATAACTGAGAATAGCGGAGCATCTTTGATGGTTATGGAGAAGATTAATGATTTTGAACTGGGATGGTGTCTTGGAGCTATGCAACAAACCATGGAGAAGCTTGCACTCAAATGAGTAGAAGCTAAGAACCTTTGCCGCAGCCACTGGGGATCTGTGGTTTCTTTTTTTTGTGGTATAACCCTTTTTTGTCGGGATCAACTGGACCATGTGGGGTTGTCGGGGACTTAACCAGAAGCTATCAATAACAGTAGAGACATCTTTATGTACAAACACCTTTAAAAGAGTTGCCTCCTTTAAGAGGCGAACGCGTAAGCGTCAGGTTTCTTTAGATGGAGATCAGCGCTTAAGTCCATTTCAGCAAGCTCTCGAAGTAAAGGTGTCTTTCATACAGAACTGTATGCCAGCCAGAACAAAAGAATAGTGTAGCACGGTTTCTCGGTTGGAGCGATGAGATCCCAATCAGGGAACCCATTCTCCTCATGACCTAGTGGTTGTAGCAAGTGAAACTATTCTCTCAGGTCCGTGCCACGTTCAGAATCGGGTATCGTATGAACACGTGTTGCGTGCCATACATGTATCTCTTGGATTCCACGTACTCTAGCTAAAGTTACAAGGGTAGTGAGAAGAAAACACATCGAATGGTAATAAGCAGTTAACCATAAGGTTAGATTGCTCACCGCTACCTTCGTCACTCGTTCGTGCGTCATTAATGACATGACATTGTCCGCAGGCGTCCACCCACGTTGACTGAATTGAGCGCCGTTGGTCCGCACCTAGGAATCGCGAACAACCATCATACAACTGATATTTTTGACACACGCTACCGAATTGCTCAAGAGCATCTACTGTTTTGGCAGAACAAAACTTTTGTTGGGTGCACATTGTGTACCAACGGTAACTTGGTAAATCTAGATACTAATATTAAAGCTCCCTGCCACTGGAAAAGTCGCCAAAACACACGCTAACCCTACCTCCAAAACCCTGTACGCCATTGGCTCTTCAGATTTGCCTTAACGTTCTACAGTCAGTGACGAGCAAGGCGTTTCGAAACCTTTTTCAGACGTCTTGTTCTGCCAATCCACTATAAAACCAAATCATATTGCATCACATTTCTGAGCATCAAGCACATTCTCCACTAACGAAGGAACTTCATCATGGTTGCGTTTCGATCGTGTCGTTGTCCTCATTGCTTCAACTTCATCACGCTCTCTATCATTCTCATCCTAATCTTTTTCCCCGAGCGAGTAACGGGCTCTGTTCCTGTAAATCCCCATGTCTGCGTGATCGGTGCGGGTATATCAGGAGCAACGGCTGCTTTCTTTCTGTCTCGATCTTCTTCTCCGTCTATCACGGTCTTCGAGAAACAATCTACTGTCGGTGGTAGAGTTCAGGTTCTTAGGTTGCCAGACACGCCACCAATAGAAGCCGGGGCATCCATAATTGCCGAAGAGAATGCTTTGATGAAGTACTTCGTCAACCAATTCAATCTGACACGACATCAGAAAAGTTTCGGAACGATGGGTTTGTGGAACGGCAGTAAGTTCGTTTTTCGCACACATGCTACGAAAGCTCGCACAATGTTCTCACTTCTTCGACGATACAAGTTATCTGTTCCAGCCACCGAAAAGTATGTTCACAAGCTGCTCAAGGAGTATAAGAAGCTTTATCCAAAGAACGGTGTTCAGAGCAAATGGACGCCATACGCTTCGGTGCAGAGTCTTCTGGAGCGAGCTGACGGTTTGTTCAATCTCACACAGGTTTCTTTTGATTCTGTTGCTAAGAACGTTTTCTCAGAGCAGTATTTGAAAGAGATGGTCGCTGCCATCACCCGGGTGAACTATGGACAAGACATTTACCAGATGAACGGTATGTCTGGAGCGGTTGCATTGGCAGGATCTGGTCAGGACCTGTGGGCAGTACAAGGCGGCAATTACCAGGTTGTGGAAAAGCTACTGGATGCTTCACATACAAATCTTAATCTTGGTGTTGAAATTGAACACATCGCTAAAGTTGATAATGCGTATGAACTGCATAGTGGAAAGAAGAAGTGGATGTGTGACGCAGTCATTCTCGCGACCCCAGTAGAACTAACCTCGATGGGGCTCCCAAGCCACATAGCCAAGAAAGCAGAGGCGAACAGAAAGTTTCAGCTTACTGTCGCTACGTTCATACGTGGTAGTCTAAACAAAGCAACTTTTGGAAAAGATCCACCTGCGGCTGTCTTGACCACTGACCTGGTAGACGACTCATTCACATCAGTGGGCATCGTTCATAAATCAGAGAATGAGAAAAACCCTATCTTCAAAGTCTTCAGCAGAAAGAATCTAACTGCTTCTGATATTGATAGAATCTTTGAGGGTGACGCAGAAGTGCTAGCGTCTTTTCCTTGGATGGCATATCCGCAGTTCGCACCACCAGAACACTTTGCAGGATTTGATTTAGATGAGCATGGAATATTCATATACACATCCCCCTCGAGTCAGCGGGTTCTGCTATGGAAATGAGCGCAGTTTCCGGCGCTAATGCGGCGGCTCTGGTACAAGAAAGGTTGGGATTGGCAACGAAACATCAGCCCCAAAATATCATTCCAAAAGATGAGCTGTAGAACATATCGACGGCCCATCAGCATCAAGAAAACTAAGCTCTACAACTGACAACTGCGGTTCTTACAAAGCTTGGGTTAGTTCTTGAATCAACTCTGAGAAACAGCAGAGAGCGATGCTAGTGGATTTCCCTGTCAAACTCTGCTTGCAGCCTTTCCGCGAGAGCGCGATCAGCATCTAAGCGCTTCAGAGTAATTCCGGATGCAGTATGCTCGTCTTCGCTATGATCATCAAGATCAATTACGCCGTTGCTATCCGCCCTCAAGTCATCCATTCTCGTCGGCAAGACAACAGACGGAGTAAACCGTCTCTCGGAGCTAGGAATAGTCCTGTTAGCCTCTTTAGAGATCTCCTTTGAATCCTTAGGGCTTAAACTATCCCCGTCAAAGATTTCATCCATATCACCTCCAACTTCTATCGTACGCCGCGATTTTTGAGTCTTGAAGAAAGTTTCAATCCCGCCGGATTGTTCCCTACCGCTTGTCTTTTCCTTGCCGACCTCCATTCTGGCCGCCGCTCCAGTCAAGGAGTGTCCGACGACGTGCAATTTCTTTCGCACCGTTTCCCACATACTCTCATCAATGGTATTCTTGGCTAGGAGGTACTGCACGAGAACACAATCTTTTTGACCTATTCTGTGAGCTCTGTCTTCCGCTTGGAGAAGAGTTCCCGGATTCCAGTATAACTCTGCGAAAAGAACAACTTTTGCCGCAGTTAACGTAATACCTACTCCTGCTGCGGTAATCGACAGCAAAGCAACCTTGCATTGCGGATCAGTCT
Source organism: Gracilariopsis chorda (assembly GCA_003194525.1). Taxonomy (NCBI): domain Eukaryota; phylum Rhodophyta; class Florideophyceae; order Gracilariales; family Gracilariaceae; genus Gracilariopsis; species Gracilariopsis chorda. The sequence goes on along the minus strand of NBIV01000029.1, from coordinate 386,985 downwards.
GAAATCTGGTGCAGAGTTCTTGCCGATTTTGTTGTGGGGTGTTTCCATCGATGCGGATAACCGCAAGCTTCAGCTTCCCCGTTAGAAAATCATATACAGGATCCATGACGGCTCCATGATGTCCGAACACGATGAATTTGCATCCAGACTCGGAAGTGTCACGACAAAACTCAAGAATAGCGTTTAGCTTTGCCTGCCCAGAGAGAGTATACAGCTCATTCTGTGCGGCCCGAGCCGCCATTCGTAATGCTGCTGCCCGACCTTCATCTTGCGCTCTATCAGCTGCTTCCCTGGCGTTCTTAAATTTATCCCAGGCTTTCTTGACGTCTTTCATAACCTTGGGTGTGGTCTGCACCCAAATTACTTGACGTTGCTTATCCGGTAGTTGTTTCAGCACGTCCTCTTTCTTTCGTCTAATAAGAATGCTTCCTCGCAATAACATGTTGAGCTCCTGCAAATTGGAAGCACCTGAAACATCATAACCAAAGAAACCGTAGTGGGCATTACAATACTGCTGAACGTAATCATGGTAGTCCGGAAACAAAATCGGGGCCAGTGCATTGATTTGACAGAATAATTCAACCGGTCTCGACAAGGCCGGCGTTCCAGACAGAAGCACTGCGCGCCTAGCACTCTTTAACAGGGGAACGACTGCTTGCGTCCGTTTTGCTGTTCCTGACTTTAGGTAGTGGGATTCGTCCGCAATAATGAACTGACATCTCCGAAGTGATCGCGGCGACATTTTTCGAACTAGATCATATGATACAATATTCACTCGTCGTACTGGTCTATCGATGTCCTTGCCCGTCATCATAACTAGAATTTCTTCTTCCTCAAGGTCATCGCTCAACCAGTTCAATAGTTCCTCTTTCCAATTCAGCCGCAGCGAGCTTGGACAGATCACGAGGAGTGGCCAATCTTTGATGTAGATTCGCGCAACTGCTATAGCCTGAAGGGTTTTGCCAAGACCCATATCATCACCAATAAGACACCGCCCTCCACGCTTCATTGCAAAATGAACCCCCTCCCATTGAAACTGCATTAGCTTCTCACATATAAGCGGGGGAAGGATGTGGTCGAGAGGTTCTGTAATCACATCTGTCCCTTGCCTTTTTGTTTCTTTGTCAATATATTGTGTTATGCGTGCTATGAGTTGGTCATTAAACTTTCGCTCCACTCTCACTCCACCACAAGCAGCCACATACTGCTCAAAAGTAGTAAGCTTATCCAAAGGAATAAAAACCGCCTCTGTTCCCAGCATCTGAGTCTTTTCTATTCTGATTCCGTCAAATTGTTTGATCATTCGTTTCAAATCCGGCGCGAAGGTCGCGTTTAACAACATCTTGAAGCTATCTATCTCTTCCATTGTTATTTCGGTGTTGCTTCCTGATGCATGGTTCGGCTTCTTGCGTTGTGGGGCATCAGCTGTTGACGAATCTGGATCAACAGCGCTGAGAGACCGTTTCGGCGCAACTGGTACGGGCTTCGAACTTGCCTCGTCTGCCCATTCGAAAAAGCGGCACCTCTCATCCCATGGTTTGCTGCATGTGAAGAACTTCCTGCCATTATTGGGTCCTTGCTTCTTCACTGTGCGCTCAACAGCGTCAAGTTTGCAACTGCATTTTACAGGATCAGTTATATCTCTTCTTGCATTCAGAGCCGCTGTTTGATTGGAATGCAGATTTAGCGATGGGTTTGGTCCCCTTGCTTTCGATTGATCTCGCTCCGGTCGCGAATTGCTCCCGTGAGGGTGAGTTGGTGCAATTTTGCCATTCGCAGAAGGCGCGGTCGAATTTCGCAGGTCGCTGCTTGCATTCGTTGGTCGGTTATCCCACTGGAAGAATCCACATTGTTGCCCGGGGGCTCTGGCACAAGTATAGAACTTTCTCCCGTTGTTTCTACCGGGCTTTCTGACTGTACGAAGTACAGCAAATGCTCCACAACGGCACTTTGGAGCATTCTCATCATTATCTTCTGGAGTGTTTCCAGAGTTAGGACCATAGTCTATCTGTCTTTGAACAGGATTAGTTCCAGTAGCACCCCCATGCTGACGTGTTATTGAGTAGGGCCGATTGCTAACATTTGCATTGTTTTGCACAGTTCGGGCTGCCCCCATCCGAAAGTACTGGCACCTATCTTTCAAGGGCCGAGAGCATCGATAGTAGGTTCGGCCGATCGCGCTACGAGATGGTGTTAACGTAACGCATTCCACAGGTTCACCGTGACCTGTGCAGCGTTCTGTGACCGACCTCGCTCTGTTGGGAGGTGTACTGGAGTGCATTTGAGATCTAGCAGCCTGCGTTCAAGCCGTGGTAGATGAAAGAAGTATCTCTATCTGGCCGCGCTTTACAATGACGTCTTCAAGTCTTTCGAGTTTTCTCAATCATCAGGCTAGCATAGAGATGAATGGAGGCCGAATATCACTGAGCTGCGATGCATTCCACAGTCGCTTGCTGGAGGGAAGGGTTGCGCCTAACGCAAGGGTTGACCGCCCAGTAGATATGACGTTCTGAGATAAAGGAAACAGTTTTTGATGCTGTTTAAGAGCTTTTGCACTCCAGTGACTAACAGCGCGCAACAGAGCTCGTGCGTGTACAAACGGAGTGGTTAGGTGCCAAGGGGTATAGGGCTAAAGAGCTAACCGCTACCTCCAAGACAGCGAAGGCGCCGGAACTCGTTGCGAGGACCTTGCTCTTCACGTCTGGGAAGTCAGGCTTGGCGTCCTATCCTTCGTATCAGATGCTGAACTGTATGAGTTCTACCGCTTCAGCCCTTCAAGAATTCAGAAGCTTTGCTTCTTTTGGTACTCCAAAAACTTGTATGGAACCTTCCGGAGGCTTGTTCAATTCACCAAAAAAGGCGCTAATAATTATTTGAAACAATCCTGCTGTCAAGGGGCACGAGAAGAGAAGTGGGAGACCATCTCAACCTCATCTCGAATTGCTGGGCTTCCCGCAGCTTCCCAAGAAAAGGTTAGGTCGTTCCCATGCTCCTACCAACGGTACCTTCCGTATCTACAACGGTAGCTAGCACGAGGCTTCATTTCTGCCAGCTGGTTGGACGAAAAAGCACGCGCAAAGCGTGGAATACGTGAGGGTTAAGCATAATTCCAGCTGCCGAACATACCTATCCATTCCACTCCAAGTGCTGTACTGAGTTGTGGTTGGATATAAATGTACAAAAATGTTGCCTCAAAACCCTTCAAAGCTTCGCTGCTCAAGTAGACGGTTGGGCAACAGTCTTCTTCAGCAGCGACTCTCATTACGTCCAGGTCACCTGAACTGTTTCGGAATTGGGATATCCGCGCTAGTTCTCAAAACTTGTCACTTCGTACATCATTGCTTCGTCCTTGTAGGGTGACCAGTGTGGGATTTCGTGAATAGGGACATTTCCAGATGAACGTGCAGTTCACGTGGACCTTACATGCAATCTAAGGACAACAACGGAAAGCCGCTCCCTGCCTCCAGTACATAATAATCCGCACTAAGCCCATCACACAAGATACAAGGGCACTGCCATTCTTTGCTTCGCAATCCGTTTTTGCTGCGCACCACTTCCCTACTTATTTTTTCGCCGAGACGATCCGTTTTCCTTCACTATCGATACAGCCGAGTCGCGTTTTGCGTTCTACCGAAAATGAGTCATCTCATTAACTTTGATGCACTAGCAGCTCGTATGCAATCCCGCCGTCGCACACCTCTTCATCTGGTTCTTGATGTACATGGATTACTGCTTGAACGCGCCCAGGCAGGCTCCTCTCGACACAAAGCCGCAAGAGAGTTTCGACGACCGTGGCGGACGTTCCATCGACGACAAGCGGTCTGGCTTCGCCCCTACCTTCGCATGTTTTTGTCAGTTATGTTCGAGAGACATACGATTGCCATCTGGACATCGGCAGAGGAAAGGAATATCACACCCGTACTGGATGCAATTTCAAAAGAATACGAACTGCAACCTGGTATACTTCACACGATACAGTTTGCTTGGCACCGAAACCGATGTCGCCCTGATAGAGCAACCGGTAAGTATGCTTCAATCAAGAGTTTAAGAGACCTCTGGGAAGACAGGCATCATGGCCGCTATTTCACTCCTTCCAACACGCTTCTCATAGACGACTCTTACACCAAAGTGCGTCTCTTTCCGCCGTCTGCGATTGTCGTGCCAGCGTACTCAGCTTCAGAAATGGGTCCGGTATTTGAGAACGATGACACCCTTCCCTGGCTCATCTTGTACATTGAGTACCTTGCGGACCGCGTCGAACGCTTTGGAAACGTCTTCGATGCAAGAATGGATTGTGCCAGTTTTGAACAGTTCTGCATCATGGGCAGATCTCAGGCATCTACGTCAGCGGGTGGCGGCCGTCGTCCAAAGACGTTGGCTCATGTATTTCTTGGCAACTTGAAGGGTATGAGGGGTTTTGAAGAGGTTCCAAGAGACCATAAGCCAGCTGACACCGAGACAGATAGACGCTTACTCGCTCAGGGTGGGAACAACGCCCCGTATGGTAAGGACTCAGGCTTTCAGACTGTCTGATTTTAGGTAATTCGTTAGAGAAAGCGCAAGGTGACGAGCACCTGGGAGTGCATCTCACCAAGGAGCCGTCGCCGTGATTTGAAAATACTATACAGCTAGACCTAGATAGTCAGCTAGATTGCCTGAAGGGTTTACGAGTAGCTTACACGATGGACAATTAAAGAAGAACAAAAATAAGAACAAAAACAGAACAAAGCAGTACCTGTGATAGGATAGTAAGAGAACGTGAGCTTGGTGACAGCAACACACCAAAGATTACTGATCCTTCTTGAATGCTTTCTCTTGAGGTTGTTTTTCAGCCTTAAGCCTCTTTGCACGTTGCTTGGCGGCTGCTTCCCATGAAATTGCTGCAAAAACAAGGACGAGTCCAAGCCACTTGCGCGGCTCCATAGGGTGATTGAAAATGAAAATGGACAAGAGGACAGTGAACATCTTCCTAGTCGTGGTGATAGTTGTGACAAGAAGCGCGTTGAAGTTTCGCACGGTGTAAAAAATGAAGTTTTGTCCAACGGCGGAAACAAGGGAAAACTGCATGATGTCAACCATGACGTGGGGATGACGAAGCACGAATGCAAGAGCGCGTACTCCCTCGCCGGTGACAAGCAAGCCGATGAGAAGCCAGGCTACGGAGGAAATGTTCTGCCAAAACATGAGTTGATGAGTACTTGGTTTATGACGCGCCACAAGTCGCTCTTGAAGAGGACCTGTGACACCGTCCATAAACAAAGATGCAAAGAGCAGCATGAAACCGAGCGGTGAGGTGGGTGCTGCGTGAGCTGCTTTGTTGGAGTTCCAGGAAAACATGGCGACTCCAATCGAAATGAAGGCGACGCACAAGTACTCACGAAGCGAATACTTGTGGCGACGGATTACAATTCCCATGAGCATGACAGGAATCATCTTGCAAGACTTGCCCAAGGCCTGCATCGGATATGACATGTGGTTCAACGCAGTGAATGAAAAGAGCATGGCGGATAGATAGGACAAGGCTACAAACGCATAGTCGAAGAGGGGCACGCCGCGAATAACGCCAAACGAGTTGGGTTTGTTCGGTTCGTCAATGTTCTTCGGTGCCTTGGGAGGGGCGGGAAACAAGCCCGAACACATGACGAGAAAGGCAACGGCAGCATTTGTGAAAGTCTGCACGGCGACCAAAAACGATGAATAGGTAAACTTTTCAGAGTGTGCTCCATACTCTCTGGAGTAGATGCGTTCCTGCAGCAGACCGTATCGCATGTAACATGCGTAGATTCCTAGCGCACAAATGACAAGCTGCCATTCTTGACGAAGGGCTCTTCGGGGCCGGCCGTAGGTTGGGGTCGGTTGGGGACTCAGTGACGCGACGGTCATGGTAGTGAGGCAGAGTTAGGGGTGGGGTAGTTTTCGCTTGAGGGGAGCCCAACGGGATGAAATGGGAGTTGGTAGACTATTGAGTCAACGGCCAGGTGGGTAGAATCAAACTGGTCAACAAGTTTAGATGGGGCGGTCCAGCGGGCGAGGAGAAATACGCAGACGGCGAGTGTGGAGGAAGGCGTGAAGGAGTGGACAAGCAGCAATGGTATATCTAGTGGAGAATGGCGCCCGTGCGACGTCAGCGCAAACGGCCGCATAAAGGGCAGCTGGGGAATGCCAAATGCAACGCCACACAAACACACGTCAATCAAGTCCGCAACCAAAAGCCATGCAAGGAGCAGCAGCAGCGCTTACGTAAGTTGACTGCAATGCTTACACTACGCGTGGGACAGCCTGTCCCTAAAACGTACAGCGCCGGAGTTTTCTACGCCGACTGTAAGTGAGGGGTGGACAAATATGTTAAAATGCAAAGGTACGTGCACGGCGGCGAGGGGTGCGCGCCACGCGCGCCTCTGGAGCACGCGCGCCATTTCGACGTTGCCGCTTTGCCATTGGTACGATCACCGCTGTTCGCCCGCAGATCATCATTCATTTGCAGCGTCCCATTCGATTGGCGCACGCCGCACTGCGTGCTCGCTGTAATCGGCGCACCACCTTACGCCCTTCTTGCACGCCGCACGTTGATGAGTTTATGCGTGCAAGTGAGATATCCGCTACCGTTGGTTGCCTTTGGCAGATACTGTACCTTGGCTCCAAGTCAAGTGCGAGGAGGTGTACAGCATTCTGCCCTTCGCCGCAAACGGTCCCTCTCAGCGCCCAGCCGCGCAGCAATGTTGCTCCGCGAGCTGAACAAGTCCCAGCTGCAGTCGACTTCGCTACAGTTGCACCCCCTCCGCGGCAGAACGCGTTGTGCTTTGCATGTCCTGGTAGCATAAACAGCTTCGAATAAGGGTGCAACAAAAGTGTCGCCTCGTTGCTTGCCGCAACACTGCGTGTACCACTACCGCCACCGTGTCCCACCGTCAACATCAATCCGCCGCTCCGTGTGTCGCATCCTTCTCAACGCCAGCTAAAGTGCTTCGGTGCTCGTGATCGCTTTACAGACAAGTCTCGACGAAGGTACGCACAGCGCCACAATGCGCTTCAAACTGCTTTCTTCGCATCACAAGTCGTCTACGTTCCCATGTTTCCCAGCTTAATGTTACATTTCCCTTCTAGTCAAAAAGCACTTTTCCCTCAAGTGCTACACCTATTCCGCATATCGTGCCAGGTGCCAGAGAAGAATGCATGCGTCCAAATGCATACTGCAAATACGCTCGCCGTCCCGTCCCCAAAATGCATTCCTTTGCAGAGCGTACGATTCCAACCGCATAACGCTTTATGGCGCTCTGTTCTCTACCAGCACAACGCACTTGTTGCCGTTGCATACTACTTCTAAGAGCCATCAAACAAGAACAAAAGCAGAAAAGAAAAAAAAAAACACAACGCAACCAAACGAAGAAGACAATCGCTACCGAAACTTGGCCAGAGTCTTCTTGATCGGGCACTGAATGCGCAGCTTTGTCTCAGTATGATTACCCCTTCTCCAAAACGCTTTTCTCTTCTTTTCTTCTCCGTCACAGTTGTCCACCACCTGTCCACAAATGCTTCGAAATCGGTTGACAGCGTCTGACCATCGTCGTCCTGGTAATCTTCTCTCAAGTTCTTGCTTTTGTCTGTCCGGTCGGACTCGCGTAAACACATCAGCAACGGTACAGTCCTCGCCGAAGCACCACTGCGTCTCCTGCACGTTTCGTTCCTCAACGGCGCAAGGCTTGGGTGCGGTGTACTGCGGTTGCTTTTCCACGACGTATCGGGTGCGGGCTTGACAAAGGTCGAGTTGCCAAGTGGCCAACAGTCGGTCTGTATCTATTTGTGACATAATGGGCGCTCGTGTGGACGGGGCGCTATCCAACATTCTCGTAACCACATCGACGCCGTCGTCGTCGTCGCCGTCGTCGTCGGAAAGCGAGCCGAGCAAGGTGGAGGCTAGAAGCGATTCGGAACGATTTTTGCGCGCAAAGGAGCACGGAGGGGACGGGGTGACGGGCAGGGATGAGGAGGACTCGGCGGCCATTAGCTTGAGCGCCAACGCGTGTGAGGGGGATGACTCAACGGTTTTCATGAGGGGGGCCACGAAGAGGGGGCGTAGTGACCGGGCGGGGGCGCGGGCGAAAATGAAGAGGAGGACGGTACAATAGAGCGCGACGAAGCGTGTGAGCGTGTAGGTATACGTGTGAGGAAGCAAACACACGGCATATATCTATGTGAAGGCTGAGAGAGGGAGGGGGGTGAGGTCGTTAGAGAACGTTAAGCGCTTGCTGCTCGAAAAGATTGTGAAACAGGCCCAGCAGGATGCACAGGTCGAGAGCGAGTGGGGGCAGATGGCAGCGCGACCATGAAAAGGCACAGGCTTTTCTGGGGGGGGGGGACGAGGGTCGAAACTGTGGCAATGGGGTCAACGGTGGAAAGGCGCAGGCGCGAGAAACTTTTACGACGGAATGCATTTCTCGGCTTCTCGAGGTTGACACGCGCACATGCTGGACCGCGCTGCTTTTCGACGCGCCACGCGCACGCTGGCATGCGGTCCAATCAGCGTGCGGCGCGCCCTTTCCATACTGGACGTGCGCTTCACGCGCGCGTGTCACGTGGCGCGCCCGCGCGCCCGTCCGAATCGCCCTTCGTTAAACAGCACTCCACACAAAGCTGCGAAACACTTCGCACCCAGAGTTAGCTTTCCTCCGCCCCTTGTATCTACTCCTGCCGTGTACCGTTGGTATCTACTGGTACTCTACCAAAGGTAGAAACCGCCATCATCCACGCCCAACTTCCCAACGCTTCACCGCGCAACCACTTCCGTCGCCGTGCTCATCGCCGATCCGTCCGCACTGCGCTTGCGTTTCTCCGCCACCCCCCCCCCCCCCCCCATTCCACGGCAGCGTGTTCCATGGCGCAGCTCCCCTTGCTTCTCCTTCCGCTGCTGGCAACGTTGGCCTACTTCCTACGCCGTCGTCGCCACCGTCACGCTCTCCGGACGCTGCGCGCAAAGCACGTGTGGCTTGTCGGAGCCTCGCGAGGAATCGGTCGCGCCACCGCGCTTCATCTCGCGTCTCTCGGAGCAAAGCTTACAATTTCTTCCCGACCGTCCCCCTCGCTGAACCAGCTTGCCGACCAACTAGACAAAAATCTCGTCTCCGTCGTGCCCTTCGATGTCACCGACCGTCAAGCGCTCGCGCACGCTGTGCGCAGCGTCTTGAACGGGCCGCCTATTGACGTCGTCATTGCTAACGCAGGCATCAACCATGACAACCTGCCTTTCTCCGCTCTCTCTGAAACCCAGGTTGATCGCGTTTTAGACACCAATTTCCGATCTGTGGCGCACCTTTTCTCCCTTCTGTTGCCACATTTGAAACAGCGCCCCGACGCACTACTGTGCGCTATTTCTTCCATGGCCGCCTACAGGGGTGTCAACGGTGGCTCCGTTTATTCCGCCAGTAAAGCCGCCCTCACCACTTTTTGTCAAGCGCTTGACGTCGAGCTCTACCACTCAAGCGTCAGTGTTGTGTGCGTCCATCCCGGTTTCGTTCTTACCTCCGCCATCAGCCATTTGAAAAACCCCAAGCCCTTCCTCCTCACCCCGCACCAGGCAGCCGTAGAAATTGTCAATGCCATCGCTATGAAGTACTCCCATTACGGATTCCCATGGCTCATGGAGCACGTAGTGCTCCCCTTTTCTACTTGCGTGCCCACTTCAGTGTACAACTATCTCATGCCAAAACTCTCCACCTACGGCTGAAATCATTTCCGACGTAGTCCACCGCCCGCACGTACCGTACATACCTACCGTCTCCAGCTTGCCCAACGCTATAACTGCGCTTCAATTTTTTCTTCCGTCTACCAGCCTGTACTCGCTTTCTACCCCTATCGCCCCACTTCGCACTGCGTATTTGGAGCGTCGAAAGTCACCACAAACCATTCAGTTCCGACGCTCTCGGAAGGTACTCTTCACACCATCATCGAGTTCCGAACAATTAAGGGAGCCCTATTAACCACAGCTTTCACTGTACTGCACAACTTCTTTATTGGATGACGATGTTGTACTTCACTTCGTACGGCATCATGAGCAATGAATAAACTGCGCTTCTTAACAACACACCAACCAGCTGTGCAATGCGCCCGTCTCCCTCAACTCAAAAGTTACTACTGACTTCAGATGACAACAACCAAGCCCATCCCCTACAGTGCACACTACCCGCGTCTTCATCCCCCCGCCCTCACCACTTGTGAATGGCCCAGGAAGCCTAGAACTCTATCCCTCACAATGTTCTTGTTTTATTCAAACGCAAGAAAAAGGCCTGCTGCCTCCATTCTGTGCAAAGGTATTGTGAAACAAACCGACAGCTCGAAAAGAAAAAGTGTCTTATGACATACGCGCTTTCGAACAGACCTTGGTTCCTGGCCCTGCCTCATGCCTGCGTTTTCCGTCGACGGATGTCAAGAATCACAGAGAGTGCAACGTAGTAGATGACGTACACAAACGACAGGTATAGGCATGGCTTGACGTATGGCGAGTCCGGCGCAAAGGTTGGAACAAGCATCAACCCGGACCACAAGTACGCGCCTATGTGACTCACGTAATGAAGTTCCTTGGTGCGAGTTGGATAGATAAAGTGGATTGGTATGAACGACAGCACGGCACAACTGAATACCAGCGAAAGCGAAACTACAGTGTTCCACTTCAAGTAGTAGATATAGAATACAACAATATTCCAGTAGCTCGGGAAGCCAACAAACGCCTCGGATGTTTTCGCCACCGTCTGACAAAACTGATATGCAGAAGCCAACAGAATAGCTGTCGCAGCGGCGTATTGCGCTATTTCTCCTTCCACCAACTCGAACGTGATGATTGCTAGCGCAGGAAGCACAGAAAAAGTCTGAAAGTCGATGATGTTGTCTAGCATTGCACCGTCATACGTCGGCACAACTTTCTTGATTTCAACAGCTCTCGCAAAAGTTCCGTCTACAGCGTCAATAAAGATCGCAAGCCAGTTCAGCTTCGCAAACAAGTTGAAGTCGGACTCTCCGAATACAGCTCGCAGTAATGAAAACACATTCACCAACAATCCCGTTGCCGTGAAGAGGTGCACCATCCAAGCAGCAACTTTTTGATACCATGGATATGTTACTTTCCGCCGCATGCGCCCAGACACAGATCTGCGTGGTGTGTGGTGCTCTAAACGCGTATCGAAAGACGTTTGAGTCTTCTCGGAAGAGGTAGGCGTTGCAGATCCATCTGTTTTGCCGACCGTTCGGCTGCGAAGTTCCATCTTGGCGCGAATAAAGTGTGACGCACTCAGAGAAGGAAGAATAGGAGCCAATGTCCAGCTACCTTCGTAAGAGCTATAACGAGCCACGAAGCATAAGAAGGGCGCGCAGTCAATGTTGAAAACAAGACCAGCGCTAATTGTTCTTGGAATCGAATTTCAAATTGGCTGAAGCTCTGATGATAGCCTTCTACCCTTGTACCCCTGGCACCCTTATCAGGTGGGGGGCATAGAACTATCCAGGGTAGCCCCGTAAATTGAAGGCTACTTGTGAAATTTTCAATGTAAATGCGTTTCTCTGGAAGGCATCAAACCCATCTCGCTGGAGCCTTGCGGGAACCAGGCATGTTCGTCTTACAGCTTACAGATCGGTGAAAAAAGGTAAACTCTCTGCGTACAAAGGGGTAAGTTGGAAATGCGCTATCTGTAAATGTCAATCAGTATTACAGTAGAAAACTTCAACTATTAGGGCAGTTGTACAGCGTTCAATAGATGTACTTCTGGATTATAATAGAAATGTAGAATATAGGCTAAGGTCGACATTTTGCTGGGGACATGGTTTGGCTGAGTTCGGGAAGAACAATCTTGGTAAGTTGCAACTTGGCCCGGACTTCTTGCTTCGTCCAAAACAAGTGGTAATTTATAGACGTTTTGTATTGCAGTGGGCTTTTATCTACAAATCTGTGTGTTAGTCCATAACTAGTATTTCATTTCTAATGAAGCTTATCTACAAAAGATATCATTTTTCTGTTTTCATATACTTTTCGTGTTCAGATTCATTAGGTTTTTTACAACCTCTCTTCTTATCTTTTTCCTACTGATTTATTTTCAAGTCTTGAATCTATTTCAAATTGTTAAATTTCATTTTAAAATAAGTAAAATGAGAGTTGCCTTCAATTTTTGCAATGTTCAATACGATTTCTCCATTAATTTTTATTATTAACGTATAATTTACAACTATAGTTAAGTACCTTTCACGTTTTGGTAATTGTCCGTAAACTCCAAATAAATAGAAATCGAAATTGAATGTAGAATATTTTGCCTAATAGTCCTGTTGATTGGGAATAATAGTTTTTGATCAGTGCGAGAGACATGCTTTTCTCGTTTTCAGTAATGAATAGTTCCTTACTTTGCTTATATGCTAGATATATGTTATTAATTTCATATATTATGGCTTTTGACTACGATAGTGGTATAGTTTGGTCTTAAATGATTTTTGATATAGTATCCTGAGACCCATAAGACTATGTATTGTTGAACATGATAAATATACAAATTTTGTGTGTTACGATAGGTTTTATAGCTTATTCATAGCTCTAGATTACTTGCGTAGGTATGCGATTGTATTTGATCATTTCTTAGTAGTTCTAGTTCTACTTTTGTAACTATCTAGTACGCTTTTCTTCATTCGTTTGTCATGCTTTTCGAGCCCTATGTCTTCTGATTCTTCACATGCGTAGAAGATATTGTTCTTCATTGATGATTTTTCTATGCCTCGTAATGTAGGATAAAGTTGTGTTCTCATTCTGTATGAATCTTTGAATATCCATGTTCATTTTATTGGTAGATCTACTATTGAACTCTTTTAGTAATGATACGTGGAACGTGTGATGTAGCAACATATGTTCTTTTGGACGTTTAGGTTTATAGGATGTGTTTATTTTACTCTGATAGAGAATTTTGAACCGTCTTATAAACTTTGGTGTAAATTTCTTTATTGGCCTCTAGGCATCATCAGATTCTTTGTAGATAGTAACACATCTTCTCCGATGCGAAGTTGTATATCCTTCATTTTACGATTAGAATTGTTGGTTTCTCTTGTATTTGCTACTTCAATTGCTGATTTTTCAATCTCGCTGGTTTTTATTTCGTTTAGAAACTTATTTGATGTGTCATTTTGTTCTTTACTTTGATCACTTTATATAATATCGCTTATTGTTATTGTGTGCTGCTTGTACTCAAACACAGATGGAGTAAATATTTCTGTATTAATTACGTGGTTATTATTGGAAAACAAGGAAAAGCGGCCTTCGGCCGCAGGCGGCGCTTTGCGCCGCGGTCGCAGGTTTGCATAAGATATCCGCACAAATTTTGGTTTACGAATAAACTAAACAATGTCAAAATAATGATGCCCATGTACAAAGTCTACAGCTTCTTGTAAAACACGTTTTTTGATGCTTACCGGCATTGGATGGAAATCATGCGCATTTTGGGGCCGTGTCGTTTTCATAATGAAGCAGTAACACATCATCAGATGTGTTTACAGGCGAAAGTATAACATAGACCAGGCCCGACAAAAAATAGTTTGTTCGAACGTCAATTATCATTTTCGTCAGCGTGTGTCTCGTAGTATGTCATGTAATCCACGTTCATGTACCGGGAAGGTCGCTTGAAATACCTTTCCAGCAGAGAAGACTTCAGACATGTAGGCAGTCTTATGTTTCGAATCAAAACCTGTCGCTGTCCGTGGGGATGTATCTCAAGTGCCTGTACAGATGGATTGATGCGAACATGCCTGAACTCAAAGAGGTTCCATGCTGCTTCAATCGCGCCCATCACTATCGCTCTCATGTACACCCTGATTTCATTTTGAAGCATGTCGCTCTGTGCACTTCAATAACTTTCCGTTCGATTTAATACAACCAAATCCTGTTTTTTGGCACTCTTGAAAGCGTACTGTATTAGGTATGCTACAGCGCGGCCTCCTCGAATTCTGTCAATATTGATATTAGCCTTGTATTTCATTCTATTGCCCTTCTTCTTCGGTAGGTCACTCGGCTTGTGTACTGATTCATCGTTGTGTATGCCACCATTTCTTTTCGATCATACCCAAACCTGCACCTCCCGTCAGAGGTACGACCACGGCAATATGGAGAGTGTCGGTGCATATTGAATTTCTTCACCAATTTCCAGAGTTTCTGGTCTTCAGGTGAGTCACCTCGAGGCAGTTCGGCTTTGATCAAACTGTTAATGATCTCAGGATCTTCAATTTCGCCCCCCTCCAACCAAAGAAGAAGGTGATGATGTGGAGTATTCCTCTCCTAGAACTAACGTTTGGCGGAATTCTCAATGACTTTCAAGCCAAAGAGCTCTTCTGAATAATTCTTTAGAACCTTTATTATTGAATTCGCATATTGGTTGTAAACTCTTGCAATAATATCTGGACTATCAAAAAGACGGCTTCTGTCTCCCTGTGGTGAAAATGCCCCGGTGTTTTTGTTGTCCACACTAAGCATTTTCGTCTCTCTCTGCCGTACGTTCATTGTGACTGTGACGAAAAGCGTTGGCGAGCCCAGTCGAGCGACCATTGCTTGCACATCCAGTTGTTTTTGTCTCCAGTACGCCAGACAGTTTTTGTGATTACCTGTAAGGACGTTTTTATAGAGAAGGCCAAGTTCATCTGTTCTGGTATGGGTTCCAGCCCGCAGCTCCCGTTCTTCAACCATTCTTATATGTTCTGTTTCCAAAAAACGTCTCAAGTCTTCAATGTTTATGATAGTACGAAGCAACCATTGCTGAAGAAGAGTACCACAGTTCAGCAGCACATTATCGGTGTACAGTCTTCGCTTAGAGTGTTCTGCCCATATTAGGCTGCTTTCGTCTCGGTTGTTCGCATCCATTGATGTAATATATGTTGCTGTATCATACGGGGCGTGAATCTCACCGTAGGGATAGAGCAGTGGAAAAGCTCCTTTCTCAGTGTCCATTGAATCAGGCTTCAAATGCTTGTACTTGACAACTCGACGCCAAAGATTTCCAGTTGACATGTGATGGGATTCTATTCACCCTACCAGCTGGGCAACGGGGGCTTCCAAACTGAACAGTACACTTGGCTCTACGAAGAAAGCCCTCATTGAAAGATGTCTGCCTCGGCTGTCTTGTAGTAATGGTTCTGCACCGGAGCTCACCTCGATTTGGGCTTCATGGGCACCTTGATAATTCCGGACAACTATTCCTTCCTGAATAGCGTCTGCAGAGATGTCCAGAGTAGAATCGTCTGCGTTTGATCTCTTCCGAACATTTTTGTCTGGTCTGAAAAAATTTCTATATCTCTTTCGGATAATACCCGGTCTTGTTTGCAAGAGATCGTATAAATTTGGAACCAAGTATCGAATATTCGGGTTAGACACCATTCTTCTTGTGAAAGAAGAATAATAATCCTGTTTATTGAGACTGGGAGGACCTTTCGACCACAAATATGTGCAGCGCAAGTCCTGGCCTGGAACAGAAAGAGACACATTGCCTTGAAGTCGAAGAAATGACGGACCTCCACCCCGAAAGTACTTCATATCCATGAATGTGACAACGGTTGCAAATAACACATTTAAGGGTGTTGATAGCGTTTGAAAAGAACGCAAGCGATATATGTCTTCAAGTTGCGAATTGATATGCACTCGTCTGAAAGAAACTCCAAGCGATCTGGAGCTTTTATATCCACAGCATGTTCCTTCGGTCTCTGCACCAAGCAGAACTGCGCCACAATATTTGCACATACGAATACGAAGCACCCACCCCGAATCTTTGAGAGGACACCGAGGTGCTCGATGGCCGTTTGCACCGCACGTCCCACAACACGCTGGAATTGTGCCAGTGAGTGGTTGGTACTCCGGATATGAAGAGCTTGGACGTGCGAGGCCTTGACGAATATTTTCTGCGCTTGCATCCCAGACATATTTTGCTCCATATTGAATGCCTTGGCGAGGTCTCCCAGCGAACCGCATAACCGTCCTATCTCTTTCCTGTTGAATACCGGAAGAATGAGAGGAGTTCAAGTATATCTCTTCAGGGTTATGAGGTTCCATAACATTTTGAGGAAGCTTCGTTCTAGTTCCTAAGTCCACCTGCGCAAGCTCATCGGTTATGTCTCGTTGATGCACGGGCTGTATATTCTCTCTTGGACGACGGCCTGCTCCTGACCGGCGACCACCACGTCGTGATGGGGGTCGATGCGAAGAAGAACTCATGTCGGACTGAGAGAACCGGAGAGAGGTTGAGAGATTTGGTAATCACCTTTCGATGGAACATGTACCGTCTCTGCCCCTTAAGTAGAGAACTGGTGTTGCACAATAGTTTCCCGCCTGACATATACGTATACATGTTGTCTTCATTGTCTGAAGATGTTCCTAACAACATCAGTACCTGGATAGTTTACATACGTAGTACTTTACTATGTACATATGCAATACATTCTTATTCGGTCTTGGTTTCAGACGTCAATACATATCGAGTACGATTTACCTACGTATGCCGCGTATAGATTGTTCCTATTCTTGTTACAGCGTTCTACGTTTCTAGAACTGTACGGCCTACTTATGCAATACATAGATTAAAGTATTTTTGTTAGAAGGGTATACGTTTGCAATACCGCGCAGCTTACGTATGCGCTACATAAACTACAACTATTTTTGTTAGAAGGGTATACGTTTGCATTACTGCGCAGCCTACTTTTGCGCTACGTAAACTATAACTATTTTTTTTAAAAAGGTATACGTACCGATGGTTTTTCATCCAGCAAGCTGGTACGCCCCCCCAGGGCTCCCGTTTGCACGGTTTTTCCCATCAATGATGGTGTGTTGTTTTCGTACGCACCACCTTTTTCAAGGATTGAAGTTTTTATCTACACTACTAACCATCTACGATGGATGTCAGTTTCCGGACCTCCGGTACTGTACCCCATCTCTGGGCGATGTTGCTGTCTCACGACGGCTGCTGTGCTTCCAGAACATCTGGTGTACTCGCAGCCACGCTGCGCAACTCCGTATGGCTACGGTCAGACTTCCCCGTCACCGGGACTTCTGGCTCTACAATACCGTATGAACGGCTTCCACCGAAAAATCGGCTAGCTTGGTCGGTTGACCTTCGTTTCCATAATGGTTTGACATTAGGTTTTTTTAGACGTATTTGAGTACCTCGATGAAGACAGATTTCGATTTTATCGGCTGGTTCCAAAGTTATGGCACTTTTCCAGTTCGACTGGTTTCGAAGAAGCCCTACTGAACGGATCTTGTCTAACCCACTTCTGGGATCTCAATAATTCTTGCTTGCAGGGGCTCATTCGACAGGTCTTGATCCCGAGAGTACGCCGACGAGTCGGATAAGCTGCAGCTGTCTTGAATCGGAAGTTATTCGCGTTTCGCGCCTTGGACCGGTCTGACCCCGGTAATTCCCGGTGTGGACCGCTGGACGCCGCTTATTTCTCGCGGAAACCTCCCTCGTTCTGAGATAATGCTCCCTTTTGGAGGTGTTAGCAAGCACTGAGGGCCCCTATTATTTGAACTACACTGAGAACGGGCGCTCCCAGGTAACGGGCGGATGGTGATCGAAGCGTCAATACGCCCCAATGGGGAGTGCACTAGGACGCCTGGGCTCGCTTGCACGCGTGTAGAGGAAGCCTGATGGCCAAGAAACGCCCTGAGAGGGCAAGAGCCGCACCAGCAGAGTCGCAAACGAACCGGATGACCGGGATGGTGGACTACAGTGGCTACAACTCGCGGACGCGTGGGAAGACGTGATCGAAACTTACCCAGGGGGCCTTCCTCGCGCTGAGGCTGACGGTTGGTTGACCGGAACACCGGAGGAGGCCGTTTTCTTACGTCGTTCGTTCGCCGTCGCGCCGCCCCTCGTTGAGGTTGTCGCTCCGTCTAAGGAGGGGGATGTGTAGTGCACGCCCTTCTCAAGGGGGGGGGATTCCAGGCACTGGTTCATAATTTCCGATACATCGGGGATGGCACTTACGACACTGTTATGAATAGGAGCAATGCGGCGACAGTGGGCATACACGTGGTGCACGGCATAGCCGGAATGCGCCGTGGCAACGGCTCGCTCACGTGTCGCACGGGTGATGGTACTGTAGTGGATACATGGTTAGAATTATTCTATTTATCTATTTAGTTATTTAGTTATTACACTGGGTAGTCTACTGTACTTAGTGCAGCGGCAACTGCCGCTGCACCTCAGTAACTTCCCCAACAAGGGTGTTCCTGCTTAGAATCTTCCCGAAGAAGGGTGTCTAACCAGGGACTTGGCTCTGAACATTCACGCCTTCGGCGGTACTCGACTCCACCACAGAGAGGTATCCCGTTGCATACGGTTTGTTCAACCCCCTTGCTCGCTTAACAGAACCCATTTCTGGGATACCAGTCTACTCACAGTTGTGGCTTCGCCGTGTATACGGTTTCATCCGGCCCTGCCGATATCCATCGAGTCCCTCTTGTGACTCGCCCCCTTTTTCCTCACTTCCCTATTCTTTTTCCTTTTCCTTTTCCCCTTTTTGGGTAGCCCCTGCTATCCGCGGCTCATACCGACTCATTGTCGTGTGCGCCACCGTTTGGACTCGTGCCTCCTACTTGGAGCAATACACCATGTGGACGAAGCTTCTCTGGTTTGCCAGCTACCCCTTCCTACGCAAGTCGTGAAAGCTGACCTCGGCTTACAACCGACCTAGTCGTGTCATTCCTGGAAGGGCTCTGCTACTGCGTTCACCTCTTGAGAGGAAGATCCCGAACGTCTTCGTGGTGTTCTCCCGTCGGCGGGCATTGCACCACACCGGACACTGAGCCAATCACCACCACCGTCAAATGCTTTCCGTTCTCTTTATGTGGTGCAATGCCCCAAAGGGGAAAAACACCGAAAGACGTTCGGGATCTTCCTCTCACGAGGTGATCCCAGTTGGGTAGAGCCCTCCCAGAGGTGTCACGGCGAAGCCGGTTTGTAAGACCAGGGACACCTGTCGGGACTCGCGCAGGGAGGTGAAGGCGAAGAATCGGTATCCGCGTGAGCGGGGTGTGATCCTCAGTAGAGGTATGTTTCCACGTAAGTGGGGGTGTGTGAGCGGATGCGCACACGAGGGCCGCGGATAGCGGGAGGTGCTACCCTAAAAAGGGGAAAAAGGAAGGGCGAAGAGGAGGAAGAGAGGACGAAGTGGGTCGCGAGAGCGACGGGCAGATACGGCAATGCCGGTGGACAGGACTCCCTATACAGGGCGAAACACCAATGCAATTGGAACAATTATACTCCCAGTGATGGGTCCCTTTAGATGTGCAAGGGGGTTATATGTCCCGTGGTTTACGGCGTTTCCCTCCAAGGAGGAGTAGAGTACGCACGC
The DNA here is from genome assembly GCA_003194525.1 of Gracilariopsis chorda. NCBI lineage: Eukaryota > Rhodophyta > Florideophyceae > Gracilariales > Gracilariaceae > Gracilariopsis > Gracilariopsis chorda. The sequence continues at coordinate 367,632 of NBIV01000029.1, read as the reverse complement.
AAGCGGCAACAACTAGAGCCAATTCCCCAGGTTGGGGTCCCTTGTTGGAGAAGGTTTACTGGTGCGACGGCAGTGCGCCGTCGCACTAAGTACTAGCTTCCCAGAAATGGGTGTGAAAATAATAAGTAATATTAACTAAAATACTCCACATTTCGTGGCAACATCCACTACTGTGGCCAACCGCCAATTGACCCAAAACCGTGTCCCACGTGTCCATACCCACCATTGTGGGGCGTAGTTCATATACACACTACACAACCAATAATATCGGGAAAACGATCAAGTACCAGGAATCCCTCCCTGAGGGCGTTGCACTTCACTTTACAGAGTACTTATGCATTTTATTCTTATTGGGTCTTAGTTTAAGACGTCACTACATATCGAGTACGATTAACCTACGTATGAAACGTATAGTTACTTCCTATTCTTGCTACAGCGTTCTACGTTTGTAGAACTGGTGGCCTACGTATGCACTACATAGATTAAAAATATTTTTGTTAGAAGGTTATACGTTTGCAGTACTGCGCAGCCTACGTATGCACAATTAAACTATAACTGTTTTCGCTAGAAAAGTATACGTAGGTTGTACTACACTCTATTTATATGTTGTTTGAATAGAATACGCTTCTATTTTACCTATTGTCTAATGTGCTGACGATTGTGTACTTAATCTAGAACGTACCCTAAAGTTGCAGAAAACTTCTCTCCAAGCAGCCACGTACAACTAATTTCACCCTACTTCGTTTCAACTATCGTCTAACACCATGGCCGATATGTCCCAAACAGAGCTTCGCTACCTACAAGTATGCCGTTTGTGCGACCGTAAGGATGCTATTCTACCGCGCTTGGGCACATTTTTGGAAAAATTGTGCATAATACGAGCTGCATTGAAACACATTGATATGCACCGTGGCAATGTCAATTGGTTTTTTTGGAAGAGATTTTGTGCTCCATTGGCCCGAAGATCGACACCGTGTACACTGAATTGGAAGACTACCGCCTGATTGGACGCAGCAAGGATTTGCCTGTTCGATGGCCGTCAGAGATATCCACGTGTGAGACGCGTTCAATGGGGCTGATAGAAGTTGAGGCTGTCGAGAGAGACAGATCATACACGTGCTCGACCGATTCCCGCCAGTAGGGCAAATCTTTTGATTACCATTGGCTAGTCGTTTGGAGGGAAATAAATGCGCTTTTATTGATGTATTCTACGGGGTCAACTTGCTCGTTGTCAGAGCAATCCTTAGGTAGGTTAGATTCAAGACCTGGTAAATGTTTTATCCAGTCTCTTCAAGTATGAGATATATAACATAGTATCATTCGTTCTATTGTTCTAAACATACGTTCTGTTTGTCCATCAGTTTGGGCGTGAAATGAAGTTGATATGTTTGAAGTTTAGAAGTTTCACTAAAGTATCCCAAAATATACTTGTAAATCGGCTATCTCTATATGATATTAAGACTCTTGGGAGTTCGGGGTTTCTATATATTTCGTTTTAGAATAGAGTAACTATTTCTGGTGCTTTAATCTTTTCAACGATTCGAGTAAAATGTAATCTCTTAGAGAGTTCCTCTACAATAGCCATTGTTCTAGTGTAATTTTTTCTGTTTGGTATATCAAATACATGCTCCATGGATACCACTTCCCATGTTCATGTAGAAGGTAAAGAGCTCTGTAGCAGTCCTCGAATGGCCTTTTTCATTGATTTTGCATTCTGGCATTATTCACACTCAGATAAAAATATTTTTAGTCCCTTTTCATTGTATTCCAAAGCACTTTTCTCTGAATAGTAAAAGAAATTTCTGATATGATCTATGTCCTTCTTTTAGTGAGCAGTAATTATCATGAAGGATGGTCTTTCGTATCTTTTCCTCTCGTCTGCAGAAGCGATTTTCAAAGTATAATCGTTTTCCATTTCCTTTATATGGTTCTTCCAGATGTTCAATTATCTGTGAAAAAGTTAGGCTATTCTTTTATCCTTTTTTTCAATTCTGCTAGCTTATCTGCGGATACCTTCATGTTTGTTGTACTTAACAGTGATTTAATGATGTTAGAGGGGGTTAATGGATTTTCATATTCGTTCTTGGCGTGGTACAGCCAGTGGTGAGCACAACGTCCGTAAAATAAGACTTTTAGATTCGGCCTAACAGGTGGGTTCCAATAGGTGGTGGTCTCCCTAATATAGGAGCAGCTACTGGAGAAATCCTGAAAGGAGATCCGCAAGCACCAAGCGGAGAGCGGGGTCACTGGGCGGACGATAATCTTACAGGCGCTGCTTTGGGACGCGCTGGGTATCGGCAGCTTAGAACCACACCTAGAGGACGACGTAATAGTGTACTTGAAGGTGAGTATAACGAGGTTGAACCAGACGAACTAGAACAAGCCTCGAGGGTGCTTAGTTTACTTCGCAGAAGGTGGAGCTCCACCGGCGCACTATATACAGTGCCGCAAGCTGACCTCGATGGAAACTATCTACTGTACCCTATGAAAATCTAAGTTACTTTGTTCTACCTAACTGAATTACAGTGAGCTGGAACGATTCCTCTGGATTGGTGTGCTACGTGGCCCCAGTTAGAAAATACAAGTACTCTGTTAGGAATCTTCCGTAACAACCCATCTTTAGGAGCATATATAGCACCCACTGTACTACTTACCCCCTTTCTTGGATTGCACCACGTCTTCGAGGTGCATCACGCCTAAGTGTTCGTCTCCTACAGAGATTCTGCGAGTCTGCTGGGAATGCGCCTTGTAGCCGTGAGTCTCTTTACCTCTCTAGCAGGTTCTGCCTTCGAATACGCTTTCCTTCCATGCAACGTCCGTTTGGAACCTCCAGGGCGAAGAATCGGCCCTAATTTCACGTATATCTATCCACGTCGGCTCATACCTCAGGTGTGACCCTTTCTGGTGTTCGGGTTCTTTTCAGCCCCATTTCTGCACCTAATCGTGCGGGCGACTTTCATATTCTGGAGGAACGCCTGAGCGTGGAACTATGAACCGGTTCCATATTATGGAGCGGCCTGCATCTCTGGCCTCCTCCGAGACGTCATCCACACTAATTCATCGGTAGCGTTGCGATGGTCTCGCAATTTCTGAAGGATATATAAGCGTCAACACTCCTCTACAGGTATCTCCATCCTTTTCTGGTGTCAACACACAACTTTCTCCTGCTCTTTCTGATTTCTTCTCCTCCTTTGAAATATCTCAAGCTTAGAACCATCAATCTTCGACTCCCATGCACCTCAGGTGTACCACACCTCTACTGGTGCGCCACTTTGGCCTGGGCCGCATCTCAACCATCGTGCCACTTGGGTGTTCGTGCGTTTCCACGATTGGCAGCTCAGTCAACCGTGCTCCGTCGGTGAATACATCCATCATTTCGCGCAGTACCTTCAGGCAGGGCGCTTTTGCACGGTTCCCGAAACTACCTGGAGCGGGTGCAAACGTAACCGTGAGGTATCCCGCCCATGGGCTTCACTGTCTGGTGCACGGCGATAACGCTTAGACAACGGTGTGGTACTGCGATACCCCTGTCTGAGGTGTATCTAGGAACGCGAAATGCAGTCGTGTCTGCAACTTCTCCTTCAGAACGAATCCATTCATAATGCGGAGCACCGTCCTGGCAGCATTTCGGATGGCCGCTCTCCTCTGGCATTGCCTCCTTATGACCCTCCCTACGACGGCCGCTACTGGTTAGAGTGCAGTAACTGGGGTACCAACTCCGCCGACGAAACCCGTATCAGGAATATTTTTGGATTTTTCTTCGGATGGCACAACACGGAATTCCATGATATGCCTTCAGGTCAGCGCTCCAAATACTACGTCCCCATCGTCAAATACTGGAGGGAACATTGGGTGTCGCCTCACCTGAGCATGGCGATGCGCACTTCTTCGCATATCACAACTATGAGGTACAGGATACCCACGGCTCCCTGAGAGGTTTCGTCTACGGAGTTTGCTGTGGGGGGCCTTATGGCGTACCTTTAGGGGGCAGACGATTTTGTCCTCTCCTATACGCGGAGCCGCGATGGTCGCCTCTACTGGGACTCATCATACCAGCCTACATCGGGCCGTTAACTTCCACTTTCGTTGGCCGTGATCCGGTATATCCACTCCTTGGGTGTCCAAACCCTTGTCGGGGGTACCACATGGGGTGCAGACGAAGCGGAGGCTCTTCTTGATTAAAATCTTCAGGTGGACTGGTCTGAAACCCCGGGATTCCTGTGGTATGACTGTATGGAAGACAAGTTCTAGCCTATCAGGCGAAGTCCGAACGGTGACGATGACGGACGCGTATATGTTGCTTTTCCCTGCCATATTGAAGAGAGGGCGCCTAAGATGCCACGAGTGCAGGTCTCCAATTATGATCCTAAGGTGGAGAGTCTGTCGATCCGCATGCCAGTTCCTTCGCTGGTTAGAGGACTAGCCGTAGCTCCCGCAGTTAGTGATGATACTTCTTCTACTCCTGCGGTTGCTGCTGCAGCTCCTGTCACTCTCACTCTGGCGTCAGTGCGTGCGGTCCCTGCGGTGGAGATAGACGTTTCGCCTATGGAGGAGGATGCAATCGCTCCTGCGCCAGTGGGTCCAACTTGGGTTCTTTCGGCTCCTGCGGTGCAGCCCAGTATGAAGAGTGTGCTACCGCCGGCTTCTTCCTCACCTGCGGTTGTTTCCCCGGCTCCTCTTTCGCCATCGCCTTCGTTGGCTGGACCTGCTTTTTCTATCCAGGCTAGTGCGTCTGCCCCAATGGTCATATCTGCACCTCCTTCGGCGATTGCTACCACAGTCGAGTCACCAGGAGGTGCGATGGCAGTCGCTTTTCAGGAATTGGTGCAAGTCTGCCTGGTGGTGTGCATCAGTGCACCAGCTTCTCCTATTGGCGCTATGCACGAAGCTCACAGTTGGTTGCTGGAGCTCTGGAAGGCACGTACGGATAGCGATTCGCTGAGGGCAATGCGCGACAGCCTGAAGGAATTCGTCGATTACGAGGCCACGGTGGCAAAGGCGCGCTTGGATGCGGAGTGTGTGGCATACTTTGGCGGGAACTTTTAGACGGTTGACATAGCCTGTACGTATCCAGTTAGTAAATTCAATAAAGTTATCCCTTAGCTAGTACAGCAGTTCCATCTATGGCTAGTGCGAAAGTGTGTCTATTAGTCCGTATAGGTGCCAAAACAAACGAAAATAAACCTGTAGTGTATTAAATTGTGTGTCTCCTGTAGGTGAGGAAAACGGAGATAGACCATTGTGTGTCCCTCCTCCTTCCTTAAAAAAACGCCTACGAGGAGTTGCGGTTTCGCTCCAGTTTGGCGTGGTATCACCTGGGGAAGTTCTCCGGGATGTGTTCCGGATGTTTTTCCGTATCACCTGCTGAGGTTTAGTCGTACTATCTGAAGCAGTACTTAAACAATGAATGGGTTTAACGGAGCGACACGATGTGGTCCACCGCATATAGGGTCCCCCGCTGGGGTGTGGAGAGTACGTCCGGCGTATCCCGAGGAGTGTTGCGTAAAGGAGGTGCATTGTCATTCATGGACGAGCTATGCAGGTCCGCCGATACTAGCTTAGGTGTACGGAGCATTCCAGGCCTTGTCGCTGGCGTCGCCCAAGATGGAGGATGAGCGGTGGGTAACTTCTGAGGTCGCTTCTGTGGGAGAGGCTCTGGGACTTCTGTCACCCGGTCTAGTGAAACGATGTCGCGGAGCTGGCCTACCTCGATGGCCATCGTAACCTTATAGGTGGCTAGGACCTTGCAGCGCCTTAAGGTGTTTGGTGCCAATTTTTGGGTGACTTCAGGCAGTTCTTCTGACGTCTCCTGGGGTTTGTCGAGGAAGAGTTCATCCCCTTCCTTCAGGTGTGGGCCTTGCTTCACTCTCATGTCGAAATACTGTTTGTATCTCATTTCAGAGGAGGTCAACTTAGCCTTCGCAAGTGCGAGTACGTTTTCATACCGCCTGACGGTTGCCCTTTTTGATTGGACTGCCGTGGGCGCCTGAGGACTGTCCGAAACGTGCGCCTTGGCGCTGGTGGCAATCACGGCGCTTGGCGGGATCCGTGACAGCATCAGAATGAACGATGACGTCCCTGTGGAGCGGTGCACCTGAAGGTTCTAGGTATACGTGAGCGGGCTTACGTACGCGTCCCCATCTTTATGGTGGTCAGCAATATATTTTCTTAACCTCTAAGAAATGGTCTTGTTGAACATCTCCGCCTGGACATTGGTATGGGGATGATAGGCGTTGATAAACAGCTGTTTTGATCCCCAATATTCCTGAGTTGGCCTGGAAGAGTTTTGCCGCGAATTGGCGACCGTTACACGTGAGGAGGTACAGAAGTATCCTGTACCGGTAGACCCAATTCTCCAGAAAGACGTCGGCAATAACTCCAGCCATGGTGCTCCTCAGAAGAATGGCACGGGTGAGCTTCGAGAACTGGTCGGTGATAACCAGGATATAACGGTATCCTCGCTCCGACCTCGGTCGAGGGCCCAATATATGCATGAACAGAACTCCGAAGAACCTGGAGGAGGAAACAATTTTAGGGGAGTGCTATGCTTCCTTATGGTACCCATAGTGGTCGTGCATGAACGGCAGCCCGCCACTGTTTGGAAAGCATCTTTGGCCATATGTGGCCAATAGAATTCTCTCCTTATGGTTAAATACATACGGGAGCCACCTGGGTGTCCTGCAAGACGGGAGTTGTGCGAAAGATACAGAACCCTAGCCCGCAGGCTGGCCAGGAGCATCTTTTGAAGTGCGCCGTCAAGGGGTGCGGGGAGAACCAACACGCCGTCCTGGTCTATGTCGAAGAAGGATGTGGTATATCCAACAGTGACGAGCCTCTCCTTGCAGAAAAGGTCCGTGCTCTGCTCTTTCACGAATTCCTCCATGGTTATGGGGAGTACTTCCTTCTCCTCCTCAACTAAGTCCATTACCTCAGGAGTGCTGGCCTACTTTCAACTGGGATTATTACATTCCATGGAATCTTCTGCAGGTTCGCTTCCTTCATACGTGGTACATAGGGTGAGGCACGGAACGGTGTCCTCCAAGGGGGTTGTATCTTCTCCATCGGTGAATACACGGGACAGAGCGTCCGATGCCTGATCTTTCACGCCTTGGCGGTGGACGATATGAAACTCGTACTCCAGCAGGCGCAATCTCCAACGTTCCAGGCGTCCGGAAGCGTCTGTCAAGGACAGTATCCACTTTAGTGGAGCATGATCAGTCCTCAAGATGAAGCAAGTAGCCTTAAAGTAGGGGCGCGATAGTAGTACTGCCAACACGATATCGAGACATTTTCGCTCTGAGGTGGAGTACTTCTGCTCCGCCTGGGAGAGGCTACGACTCCAGTAACCTATTGGCTGCAGCCCACCTTCCGGTTGTTCCTGTAGAAGAGCCCATCCCATCTGGTATTTACAGGCGCCCATATCCAAACCATGTGCCCGTGCCGTTTCGGGAGAACCAATATCGGACGTTCAATAAGCTTCCTCTGCAGGATTTCGAAAGCTTCATACTCCCCGTGCGTCAAGGTGCCAATCTGTGTCGGGTTATCTCTCTCCAAGAGGCGGTTCAATGAGGCCGCTATTTGGTAGAAAGTAGGGACAAAACTGCGGAAGAAGTTGAACAAAGCTAGGAAGGAAAGTAGTTCGGTCTTGTCCTTGGGCGGTTTTGCTTCCTTGATGGCGTCTCTGGAGTCTTCCTTGATACCGGTAGGCGACCCGGGAGCACTACGTGTCCCAGGTAATCCACAGAGGACGTGAAGAAAAAGCATTTCTATAGCTCGAGAGTTAGGCCAGCCTCTTTCAGGACTTGGAGGACGTGTCTCACATGCGTGAAGTGCTCCTCCACGGGGCGGAAGTAGATAATGACGTCATCAATATATACCAGGGCGTACTGCCACTCCAACTTTGACAGGATTATGTCACCTGCCTGCTGGAATGTGGCGGGGGCAGTTTTTAATCCGAGAGGCATCCTCAGGAATCTGAATATGCCAAAGTGGGTGGTGGACATTGTCTTGTCCTTTTTGGCGTCGTCCATCTCGATTTTCCAGTATCCAAAATTGGCGTCCAGAGTAGAAACTACCGATACATCGCCAAAGGAGTCGATGCATTCATCCATGTAAGGTATCGGGTACGAAGCTGACACAGTTACCTCATTCCGCCGCCTGTAATCGATACAAAACCTCAGAGATCCATGTCTCTTCTTGGAGAACACCACCGGGGAGCCCCATTTGGAGGTCGACGGCTCAATCACGACCTTGTACAACATGCGCTTGATCTCCTCATGCTCGAAATCGCGTGCATGGGGTCCGGCTCTCTTTGGAAGTTGATATACCGGTTTCGCCTCAGGTGTTAACTGGATCCGGTGCTTGGTCAAGTTCACTTCGCCAAAATGGCCGGACCACATATCCTCAAGGGAAAATAAAATATCTAGTATTCTTTGCCGATACTCTACAAATTCTTCGCCAATTTGGAGCTTCTTCTGCTATGGGGAAGGGAGTGTCTCCTTAGGGGGCGACGGTGAAGAATCAGTCTCCATTGCGGTGACAGTGTCCTCTACGGCCACATATTTCTTTAGCGGGATTTGAGCGAGTGCGATAGGAGCGGGCAGAGCTATCCCCACTACGGTGCCCTTGTGGAGCCTTAAAGGAGACTTCTTAAGGTTGGCAACGACAGCGCTGAAGACGATTGTTGGCACTATTTCCTTGACACCATTCGCCATCATGGAGTGTTGTCTCGTAGTAAGTTGGGTGCTCCCTGCAAGACGGACAAACCTGAGGTGGATAATTGCACCCAGACTTTGGCCTGGCTCCTCGTGGGTATCTGAACGCTTTTCACAACGCGGAGTTTGTTCGACTGCGTCTCCTTTGAAAGTCTACCCACTTGAAACATATTTGCGTCGGGTCTTGGAGATGCAGAAACTATACCTACAGGGGCGGCATTGTGAAATGTCACCTTCCGCAGGCGTAGGTAGATGGCACGCACATACCGATCCACAAAATAAGTCCCCATTATGCACCGTGCGGCCACGTTTTTCACCACCAAGAACCACACGTACCTATATGGATCCGACATGGAGATATAATGGCAGAGCCTCAAGGATTTTTAACGTTCTCTGCGAGGCATCGCGCCCCGTTGCTAGTTTGTCCGTCCTTAAGGAGTTCATTGCCGACCTGGGGATCACGTCGACATGTACCAGGTTCGGACTGGCGCCTGTGTCCAGGATAACACGTGCGGTGGTTGATGCGAGAGTAGAGAATCCAAAGGAAAAAAATACTTTATAGTTCGCGCGTCGGAGCAGATATACTGATTCCTCGAAGGTGGTGGATGGGTCCGCTGAAAATGGGGGGTTCAGTGATTTCGTTGCGTTTTGGCGTGGGAGTCGCCCAATTTCATTTAAAAATGGCACACGGATTCCCCCATTTCCTAGAAGCGACTTTGGTTGGACTGAGGCTCGACGAAAAGGAGCCACGCGGAGCCTCTACATGTGGTCCTGAGGCTTTCTCTGAGTGGAGGGTGTCAGAGTTCCAGGCGCTTCGTTCAGCTGCAGTGGTGGAGCTGAGGTCACAGCGCTCTCTTGCAAGGTTATAGGAGCTGCAGTCGGGACGGCCGGTCCCTCCGTGGGTGGTACTGGGACTGGTTGAGGGGCTTTCCCCAATGGGATGCGGTATCCATGACGACCTTTAGGGGAATGTAAACCACCATAAGCGGTATGATAACTATCATTCTCTGCTTAGGTGTCTTTCGCACTCTGCAAATTCTTCTCTCACTCCTGAAGGAGGGAGGTCCTCATTGCCGGGGTGAGATTTGTGCAATGCACAGGTTTTCGCGACAAACAATTCCTACAAGGTGGTGGGTAGCTTCGAGGATTTGCGAAGTGGACGTTCCTAAAGGATCCCGTTGTGGTGTATGATGTGGGTGACTACGGTGTACGTGAACGGGACGGTGCCCCTTGGGCTGACGCAAAGCTAAAAGCAAGGGCGTCCTGCTCCTGTTCGATCGTTAGATCGTCCGCGTCTCCTGAGGTGCTGGTGTTCAATATAAAGGCCCCAATCATGCGATTCCGTAAGGCGGAGGTTTATCCAAAAGTGGAGCGTGACTTCGCCGGGCAGCGCGGTGGGTGTCCCCGTAGGATTCCGCGAAGCGCGCTAGCTCCGTATAGGTGGTCCGAGGATGCGTGGTCAAATGATTGTGCACCCTCGCGCGTATTCAAGGGAGGAGTCCCTCGACGAGCAGTGACCTTAACCGTCATTCGGAGTACACGTTTTCGCACCTTAACGCCTTGCTTCAGAGGTTCTGGGAAAACTCCGTTTTGGTCATTCCCGTTCTCTGCCCGTAGTAGTTGACATCAGCGTTGGCATCCGCAATCACGTTGTCTGTAGGGTACAGTTTGAGGAGTAAGTTGACCACCTCGGGGTACGATATCCGGACATCTGTTCCAGGGTCATCCACAATTCCACATTCCCCTGTGAAGCGGGGTTGCACGAGGGATCGCGCCTGCCCAGTGAAGTACAACTGAAAGCACCACATTTCGACACCATCATGCCCGCCGTTAGTGTTACACGCCGAACGGAACCGTGTAAGGAAGTTCAGTACTGAGATGGGTTCTTCGCCTGAAACGGTGTATTTCTTCATTTGAATATTCATTCGGCGCTGAATCTTCGTTAGTCGTTCAGCGACTGACGTGCCGTAAAGAGTGGACCGATCATTCTACCTGTAGTTTTCATAATCTACCACCTTGGGAAATACATCGCTTAATGGGACGATCTTCCTGACCCTTGGTCGTTTCTCCTTCAGAGGTGCGTCATCCTCCCATTTGGAGCTGTTCTCGGAATCGGAGCCCGTACTACTCTCTGAATCGGGTTGTATTCTATTTCTTCTTCTGTCCCTCCATTTCCGTCTTCGTCTTTCCTGAGTGTTTTCTGGGGGTCTGACGTGGTCCCCGTTATCACGATTCACCACCGAAGTTTTCTGTCCTCCTCTCCGAAAGTGAATGCTTTCGCCACCGGTACCCTGTCCTCCTCCTTGTGGTTTCAGGTCCAAACGGTTCATAGCAGTATTCTTAAGGCTTCCCCGTTTCCTTGCTGCGGTACCCTGCCCTTCTTCTCCTGCAAGAGTAATGGCAGTATCCTGTCCTCCTTTGCCCAGCGTTAGCTTATTTGTTGATAGAGGGACCTGTCCTATGCGGAAGATGCCCTTGAAACGCGCCTACCGGTTCTGCGCGGTTTTGAAGCGAACCTCCGTTTAAATTACATCATAAATAACCTCTAGAAAAGCATCCGAGTGGAAGGTGGTGTCTGCAGCGTGGTGCGCACTTTCGATCCCAATATCCTCCACTAGGGACTGGTGGCGGATTCCAAGATGCGTCTGGACACCTGCAAGAATCCGTTCAAAGAGCTCTTGCGAGAGCCAATCGGTGAGGCGTGGGGCCATAAACTCCATACGTTTATCAGGTTCTATCGCCCCCAGGGCCTGGATCTCCTGAAGCGGTGGCGGTTGTGACGCCCTTTGAGGTTTCTCAGCTTCCACTGCGGTATTCTCCTTAGGTGTGGCGGGTTTATCCGCTGTGCTCGGGTCATGTAGTCTCGTTAGGCGTTGTCGGGACTGTTCGAAACTGGAGCCGGCATTTCGTAGGACACGTTGAGGATCATCGAGCATGGCGGTGGGTCCCTAAAGGGCGCTGCGCATGCTGCGTCCACCCTGGGATCCCAGCGCCTGAGGAGCCTGAGAGATGGTTTCCGGGGGAGGTTGTTGGGGGTCTGTAGAGGAGTAGGTCGGGGTGATTTGCTTCCACTTCCGAATCAGCTTAAACAAAGATTCCACTACGACGGGTGTCCAATATGAGTGATTGTAGCGCTTTTCTGTCGCACTCAGGTGGATAAACCTTAAGGAACGATCCTTCTAGGTCGGGGGACCAGTTTTAGTAAAGCCAGTAGTGAGCACAACGTCCGCAAAATAAGACTTTTAGATTCGGCCTAACAGATGGGTTCCAATAGGTGGTGGTCTCCCTAATATAGGAGTGTCAACCGGGGGAATCCTGAAAGGAGATCTGCAAGCAGCAAGCGAAGAGCAGCATCACTGGGCGAACGATAATCCTACAGGCTCTGCTATGAAACGCGCTGGGTATTGGCAGCTTAGAAACCACACCTTGAGGAGAACGCAATAGTGTACGTGAAAGTGAATATGACGAGGTTGAACCAGACGAACTAGAACAAGCCTCGAGGGTGTTTGGTTTACCTCACCGGAGGTGTAGCTCCAGCGGCGCACTGTATACAGTGCCGCGAGCTGACTTCAATTAAAGCTATCTACTGTACCCTACAAAAATCTAAGTTACGTTACTCTACTTAATTTAGTAACAGTCCGCTGGAACGATTCCTCTGGAGTAGTGTGCTACGTGACACCAGTTCGAAAATACAAGTACTCCGTTAGGAATCTTCCGTAACAACCCATCCTTAGGAGCATATATAGTACCCACTGTACTACAGCGTACCATTCACCAGAATGTTGCTTCACTAAACTTAGATCAGCATCTGAGCATTCAAACGTCGTGTACACTGTAACCCCTGAAATCAAGAAGTTATGGAGCTTCATGCATAAAATGACAATCCGAGTGCTTTTCTGTCGGTCGAATCGAAACTCACTTTTCATTATTATCCATTTCGATACCAAAACTCCAAATACCTGTTCCAAGATAATTCTCAATGACGACAGAAAATAATTGAAATTTACCTCGTCCTCTCTAGCTCTTGAGCTTGCAACCGGTGTGATCAACACCTCCGAACAGGTGAATACTTCATCACCTACAATCCAATGACCTGTAGAAAGTCTTATCTCTTCCAGAAACCACCCAAGCTCGGATACGTTGGGACAGAGAGATTCATGGGTGGATCCAAGACACTTAATGAATGCAGAGAGGAACTTATAGTTGAAAGATGCCGAGGCCTGTGCAGGCAGTGCATAATAAACTTTTGGGCAGTAGAACGACGCAGGATTCTTGCACTTTTCCGGCTTGTTGATTGGAATTAGAACGCCATCAACCGCACCTACGCAACCGGTCAAAGGACTTGGTATGCATCGAAATGTATTACATCCATCCGCAAGCCTTCTTATTACTTCTTTCGATCTGCGCAGTCCGTCAGTCTTTAACCTGGTTCCAATAACCCCGAAAGTCTCATGCAGAATATGATACACAGATGAGAATCCAACTTTGTGTGAGTGGGCAATGTCTGGGTATTATCCTCCTGATAGTACACGAAGATTTATTCCAAGCTGTACATCTGGGGTAATGACTGCATTATCCTGTCTTCGTGCAGATTCAAAGCCCTTTGTGAGGTCTAACTGCAAAATTACTAAAAGATTGGGAACGATTGCTCGTGTCATTCGGAACAGTCTTTCGAAACATCAAGCGGTGTATCCAAATCCTAGTTTTTCGTTGTTTCGATGATTTGTTTAACGCAACCTGGGAAGCAATAATGGAGTCTTTCTTCCCAGCTTCGGTTTTTGGATTAATTTTGCTAGAGCAAAACATCCAAGCAAGAGTGCCTGATTAAGATTCAAGAGGACGGCTATTTGCAGTGATCGACGACGGTTAGTATTCGTTTAGTTCATGGCGAATGAGATATATTACGTGCGCTTTGGTACCAAAGATTTGAAGAGGATCAAACAAGATCAGCGGAAGCACCATTCCGATGATGGAGAACATTATAAACACAACTGGCATGTGTTCTTAGGTGATGGGATCTGGCTCGGTCAAATGGCCTTTACAGAAGAGTAGGACGTTTTATAAGAATCAAAATTGATGTGGTGACGAAGACGGTATAAACTGTACAGTTTCTGCTGACATGCGCATGGAGAAGAGGATGACTCGACGTGCGAGTATTATTCATACTTTGAAGTTTGAACATGCAGAGGCCTGAAAAGTTTGAGCTGATGTGCATGTTTTGCTCAAAACACTGCATATCAGTAGGCTAGTACGCCCTAGAACACCAGTTTAGAACGGCACTGACCTCCCAACTGTACCACAATGCCCGCACTAATGCAATCAACAGAAAATTCACACCATATACCATACAAACCGACACACTACCTACAAATAATTCAATTATTTGCAGCTACTTATTCCTCCTCACATACGATCGAAACGAATATACACTATATACTGTTTTCATCAAAAACACTGCAGAAATCAACCCCAAACCGCTTATAAATTCAACGTTACTGGATTTCCACCCACTAAAACCTTTAAATAACGATTACTATATTCATAAGTAATTTCGACAGCATGTTAAGCCCTATAATCGTTTCAGAAGAGTTCTTAACTCTACAATCTCTTTTGAACCGCATTCCCTCACACAGCAACTAACCAACCAATGCAGGTCAACATTTCTAATATTCTGTAGCTGTAGATATTTAGTAAATGACTTTCTCATTGTATTATATATAAAGAATTACAACGATTTCAAGTGTAAGCGCTTGCGGCACAATGCATCAATATCTAAGACGAAGCGAAAACTGGAGATTTTCTTTTCAAAAGACTCAAACGCAACTCATCCACAGTATTGTAAAAAGCAGATGACGAAAGCAGTCTGTACAGATTTGATCTAGTCCGACAATGATTACTGCTCTTTTGTTCCAACCAATCGGGTGTCAGGCACCAGCGGGGTAATCCGTGTTCGATAAGCTTTGTTGGGAGCCCGGCAAGGAACCAGCTTTAATGATGGAGACTGGGACACCAGATGGGGATGGCAGCGCAAAACCAATAGGGGCACGACATAGCCAAGGGGATGACCGTAACACATTTGGTTTTGGTCGTTTGGAAAGCGTGGGCTAGTAGGGCCTGATTATTGTTACTTAAACGAGAACGTAGACTGTAAAAAAAGAAATTTGTATCACGCCTAGACAAGAGGTGACTACCTTTACCATGCTTCATGAGAGACCGCTGCGCAGTTCTCAAGGGTGAGTAAGGCTCAACCTCCGGTGCACTTTGCCCTACTGCATTCGTTGGCATGGGCCCTAGTGACATGACTCCACCCCACAATAGCAGATTGTCACCAACAGCAGTATCTGGATGCGCGCTGGATGGGCTCCAAACATCTGAGTGATTTCACGCGTAGGACATTACGCATGCTATCATGTGTAGCACTACTCGGCTATCCTCAGATTATCAGATGTATATCCACTTTCACGGCAGATGTATGAATGATTCCAAAGATCACGGTTCTTCTGTACTAACCAATTATTCTGGAAACGTAAAGCCACAGGAAAAATTATACTAATGATTCCCAGGCTTGTGAATTACATACTGGTGTCCAGATCTATTGCACAAATCGAGAATTTTATGGAAACTTTGCAGGCGAATGTTGGGGTGAGAGAGACTCGAATAGGAAGGAAGTATCATTCGGTTTGTGTGATATCCTACAAGACGATGACGCGATTCTTACGCCTTCGACGTACCAATACATAAAATACTACAACGAGTTTCTCTTTTTAAGACGCGCAGACGCAAAACAGACTAAAAGGCAACGGAAGATGAAATTCACCAGTATCGATCCATGGCAGAAGCACCGATGTACATTGGATCGGTCTTCCTCATTAAAGCCTCGTTGGCTATGTTTATGATGCAAGAAGGTTTAGGAAGCATTCAAAGTAACCATCTCTTAGATGCGAGAGCGATGGTATAAGAAGTACAGTTTTTGAAGCCAGAGATACGATGCATCATACTTTTCAGAGTACAACATGCATCAGTAATCAGCCTCTCAGATGCATTATATTACAGAGAAGTCCCTTACGGCCACACAGGTATACTTGGAACGTTGAAGATAAAAACTATGTTTAGCAAATAACCCATAATCCAACCCTTTTACGGGAGTGGCATGGAGCAATGGAGAGTAACTTACTTCTCGTTCGTTACAGAAATATTAACCAGATTGGAAGCCAACCATCGCAATTTTTGACTTGAAACGCTGACTTCAGAACATATTCCCCAGCACACCGACCCCATATCACATGTTTGTAGACTCAAAAGCGTTACTGGGTACCATCATGACATTTTAAAAGAGCAAAGAGTATAGATTGACGAAAACGGTAACAATGATAAGTAAAGTATTCGAATCAGGATTGCTTGACGCTATCACTTGGATCCCAGGAAATTGCAACCTTGCGGATGCGCTACGGAAGAGAAGTCGGGAATAAGCTGCAGTTCTTAACAAGATGTTCGCTCAAGGCTACCGGAATACTTACAGTACAAAGTTTTCAAGTACATCGCCGAAGAATGACAGGAAGGGGATAACGCTGCATTGCTCTGCAGGTTTTGCATCTTGTTTGCATTAATAATATAAGAGAGATACTAACGGAACGTGGGATTATGATACTTGAATGATGTACGAGAAGGTCACGGCGAGAATACAAACACGCACAACGTGGTACGAAGTTGACAAACCTGCCCCTTTACACGCCTATAGCGTTATTGTCTTCGAAAGACTGATCATCTCCTGGTAAGCTTACCTAAACCACTCTAAATCGCGTGGAGCATGCAGAAGCTCTAGAAAACTTCTGCCATTTTTTTCTTGTTGTATCTGACATTATCTTTATTGGATTTAGTTAGTATTTGCATTTTTTTGAGTATATTTGGCTCCAGCGTCAGTTCTAACGTGTCTACTTTTCGTATTTTTATTCTACTCGATCTCCTGAAGAGATCGGTAAAGCATTTGACATACCTACGTGGTCTGAAAGCCGAGTTGACATCTTTTGTGACATACTGTCAATATGACACGACAACATGCTTATGTCAGAAAAGCCCCGAGCGACCACGTGGACAAAGTTGGCTCCAAAATACACGTTGCCTACTACTTAAAACGTTGAAAAACACCCCATACGGCACAGCAATGATCAAACAGTCGTAGAAGATTCCCGAGAGATCCGTGCCAAGTCATCATGAACACTTTGGGGTTATGCGAGATCATCAAGAACCTGGCCTTTGCTGATCCTGGTTAAGTCATAGAACAAGTCATCAGCTGTGGAATTTGCCAACTCATGAAACGGTTAGATCTGGCACTAAACCCGGTAAACCACTCACGTATGGAGGCCAACGAGAAGAAAAAGCATAATGCCGTTAAACACGTACGATTTCTCATTGGCAATTAGTACTGAAGGAACTAGGCTAGCCCCTCTATATAAACCACGATGGATGCTCCGAACTTCAACTCGGATCATCACCATCGATTTCCAACCATTCTCAGCCATTGCACCTCTGTTCCTAACACTCTCGCTGCAAAGACGAAAATTAACACCCGTCTGCTATTCAACTTTCAAAATATAACCGTTTAAGTGATTTTCAGCACTTTTCTGGTGTGAGAGAACTTCTAACTCGCTCTAGGTGACGGCGTTGTGCATGTCATACCGGTATTTTGTTTTTAGGTGCTTGTTGACAATCTTTGCATAACATGAAAGTATCTGGTAAAGAACCAAGTAGTTGGAAGCGTCATCCTGCATCCATTCGCAATGGTCTCGACGCCAATGAGAACCGTCAATGTTCTGCGACCGATCTTGTCTCCTAGGTATGGATTCTCGACTGATAAAGCTACTCCTTGTAAAGACGGGAACTATTCCGCGGCCTTGACGGCAAATAGACTAAGTAGCTTAAAACAAACACCTATACCTAAAGAAATGGTACAG
Source organism: Gracilariopsis chorda (assembly GCA_003194525.1). Taxonomy (NCBI): domain Eukaryota; phylum Rhodophyta; class Florideophyceae; order Gracilariales; family Gracilariaceae; genus Gracilariopsis; species Gracilariopsis chorda. The sequence goes on along the minus strand of NBIV01000029.1, from coordinate 349,967 downwards.
CTACCACGAGCTACGACTGGGCTGATCCCGTGAAGGTCTTGAAAGAACATTGTCCTCTGCGACGTACCACAGAGATACCACCACAATTTGGAATAGATCTCTTGGAGAGATTAATGCAACATAATACCTGATAGGTTTATTGCAGAACAGAGGTCCGGTTGCACAACCCCCTTACATTGCAGGACCGAGAGCTCCAAAAGAGAAGCAGTTCCAAGTGGACATAATGCTTCGCAAAGATGTGATTGAGCCTACTCACTCACCATAGACATCCCCAGTTGTACTGTTTTTGAAACCCGACGGATTTTGTAGCGTTTGCCTTACTATTTCAAGCCAAAAGCGATGACAATTAGAGACACTTATTCCATCCTTTCTTTGGATCAGCGCATGGATCCGCTCAGAAATGTTACCGTGTTCACGGCTTGGGATGCCAATTAGCGATAATGGAATGTCCCTGTTAAACAGTAGGATCAGGATAAGAGCGCGTTTGTTGGGTACTTTTTATCATAACCTTAAAGCAGATGTAGTTCCGTTCAACCAATAAACCCCCGGTTTTTTTTCAGAGTGCAATACATATTCAATTGAACCGCTTTAGTTGGCCAATTTGGCTCGTCTACTGTGTTGATAATATCATCTTCTTCACTGCTTTTAACGAAAGTTTCATCCATTTCAGGGACCCAATGACCCTACTTCGTCAAGCGCAGTTTGCCCTCCAACTGAGAAACTGAAGAATTCCAAGTGTTTGTCGACAACCTTAAATAACGAAGACAAATAATCCGTTCAAAACCGTTTTCAATCGACAAAGCTCATTATTCAGACAAGAGAATTCCGAGCTCAAACTGAACTCTTCTCGCTCGTATGGTTGTTCAACTTGTACCTACAGTTTACTCAGGAGAATTCTGATATTTTGGCGCTGCTGAGCCTGCTTTTGCGCGTTTAAAATGGGAAGCATTGGGCTCCACAACGGAGGCTGTGACGTCAGCACCTATTCTAGCCCCAGAGAAGTATGTAGACGTGCCTTGGGTTGGTGTGCACATATCTGAGTGATTCCACTCGTAGGTCATCACAAGAGCAATCCTACGTAGCGCTAACCTTCCATCATCAGGTTGCCATATATACATCCACATTTACGCTTGATGTACGAATGATTCCAAAGAATCAAGGACATTAACGTGCACGCAATTTTCTTTTTTTTGGCATTATCTGGACATCAAGCATCAATGTGGATGTACATATGTTAATTTGATGATAGAAGGTTAGTAATACGTAAAATAGCACTCGTGATGACCTACGTGCGAAATCACTTAGATGTGTGCACGCGCATTCAACGCGCATCTAGCTACTTCTCTGGGATCGTTACCAAAACCGAGGATTCCGTACTCCGGGGACACGGACTAAAGCGACTAGCTGGTTCGTTGTCGTCTTTTTCAAACGACCCCACCCCATTGCTTCCTGGACTTGTTCCTAAACTTTTCACCAACGAAACTACACTCTCTTGGACAGGAAATGCCTTGCTGCTATATAGGTGCTTTTCATCCTTCCCCCCCTTTAGTATGGGTGTGCACTTTAATGTGAACACAGATCTATCTCCAATGACGTGATACATAAATATATCTGCTCCACGTGTATCGGAGACTCTGACTTGGGGAATATGACTTTCAGTGCATTTACAAGAAGGCTGGGCAGAAAACCCAGGCCAGCACCTTGTCGTGTTTTCCTACAAATGGTGGACAACTCAAATCCGAGAACAAAGTCATTCCATGTTTATTGGCTGCGAAAGAAGAATCAGAAGACCCGGAAGAAAGATTTGAAGAAATTCTAGAATAATGGGAACGCGTTGCTGCTATTGACGCAATATTGCATCGAATGAGACCAAGAGAACCCCCTCCCATGAAGCTTTGAACACGTTACACCGAAACTATGATTTAAAAACAGTTCGAGGATATTATTAACACAGTGATTCGGGCCAGATTGTACGGAGTTGATTACTACCCCTTCGATATGAATGAAATTACTTGCCTCGTCTTGGATGGTCTTCTTCTGTCCATGAATCGTCATACCACACTCCCTGCAGTAACAGCTCTTGAATTTCTCACTTCACGCAGATTTTGGACCCCAATTTGGGGGAAGGAAGGTCTATTTCACAATGACAAGGGCCTTCCATTGGCATGCCATGGCTGTCAATAGCTAGGCAATACTTCGCTTTTTTGTACACAATGGGCGAAAAATTGGGCGAAGCTCCGCATGAATACGAAGAGAATGAATCTATTCCCCGCAAAGCCACCACTCTAGTGTGTTTATGCCGATATTATTTGATCAGTACTCACCAATAATAGAGACAAAAAGTTCCTACTGGGTGTTTCTGATTGTTTTTTCAAAGCTTGTTGCGACTGTACCTTGCGAAAAATAACTGTGCGTACCGTGGCTAAGGCCTTGGTGGCGCACTGGAGATTCGTCTATGGTCGTTATTCGGATCCCCTACAAACCTTAGTTATAATTTTGATATGAACCTCATAAGATTACCGCGGAACAGGTAAGCTTTGAAATATAGATGAGATATATTTTCAGTATAATATTGGAGCAACCATTATATTATGGCAGCTTTCAAACAAGAAGTGAATATATATGTTATAAATCATTAAGTCGGTTTTCAACGTTTCTGATACGGTAAAGTTAAAAACATATTGGAATTATATCATAAACTCACGTAATTACCTTCATCCACTATCAATCCTATACCATATACACATATACTGCATTTTTAATAATCCTTAAACTTTTCTACTACACAATCCCTACAATATCATATCTATATACTTCTTTTAGCATACGTAGGCGCTTCAGAGATCTCATTTCTATGTGAGTACTGTATCCAAAATTTTCATTGTGTAGGGTGTCTACCCGATAGAGCCGAACAGTTTTCGCATAAGTTCTCCCAGGATGTTTGTCGTATCCTGGATATAAAGAACCTGTTCAAAATCACTTTTCAAGCCCAATTGATTCGGCAAGTCGAGCTTTTCGAGCAGACTTCATTAGCTCCTCTCCGTTTTTATGTTGATGATCACAAAACAATCAAGGAAATTGAAGTGCAAGTAATTATCCTAGTTTTTTGGAATCATTCGGAAATTAATCGTGAATGTGGATGTACATGTGACAATCTGATGAAAAATGGTTAGTACTGCGTAGAATAGTACGTTTAGTGCCCTCCGTTTGGAATCCCCCAGATGTGTGCGCGCTCATCCAACGCACATCCAGGTGCTTGTTGGTCACACGTATTCGAATTCATTTGCACGCACGAATAGGGAGAAACATCAAGCGCATCTCCCCGCACACTGCGATTTGAAGGAGTTGTGAAATTGCAGTCTCCGTTGAGACGGTCAAACCCGCGCAAGCTCGACGTTTACAAGGACTACTGCGCAAATGGAAATGACCCCCAGGAAACGTTTACACCGGGAGGATCTGTGGGGGAAATTTTTCCAAACACAGGACAGCCCGCACCTAGCAAAATTCTAGTATATTGGGTTTTGTTTCATTTCTATTCTATTTCAGATATGCAAGGACTGCTGCAGATAATTCAGGGGTCAGGCACAGGAATAAGCCTGTTGCATATGAGCAGCTGCCTGATAGGTGCAAACGTACACGTCCTGTGGACTGCCACACTTAGCGACGGTAACCTCGCCTCCATCTTGTGACAGCAAAGACAAGATACCTCCTTTGAGCTTCTGTCTAGATTAAACCTGGACCGACGTGGATTTCCTACAGCCTCCCTATGGTTCGTCTAGTCACTGATATGATGCAGCCTGTATTGGGAAGTGCTAAATACTGTGGGCATGATCGCCGCATGTAGGATATCATGACCAGTGGGAGGGTACTGCACCCATATACTAGTTCGATTCAACCTTTCCGTTTATCACGATTATCTCTAACAGCCGATACCTGACCTAATAGACAGGCACTCTTCGCATTTTCTGATATGCTGAATGGCCTCTCCCTGCCTGTTTCCTTCCAGCAGTCGACATATACGAAAAGCTGAAATGTCCTTGCGAAAGGCTTTTGAAAAGCCAACTACTCGTTCTCTAATTCTCCTCAGTAAACACATATTTATATTCCGAACTGCCAAATACGGGATACTAATTTAGAGAAGTGACCAAAACACGGCAAGGCCAGCAAGTATACAAAAGCGAAATCTTGATACAATACACGTTCAGCCACGATTGGACTGTGAAAGGTATCATGCAATACAACGTCTGTGGGTGTTATTATGACCTAAATGGGATACGTGGGACAGCATTCAGAACCTTCCCAGATCCGTTGTAGTAAAATACTACCGTAACGAGCAAACCACGACAGTAGTCACGCTCTGCAATGATCGAGCAGCGTAAGAACCCATGTTAACGGAAGGTAAAGAGAAAGAAGGGTGGCTTCGTCTCAAAGACACCGTCGAGGATGAGAATTGGCGATTACACTACATCGCTAACCCATGCAGTGAAGACGACCAGAATACTGGATTAGTCGTCCATGCCACTGTTTTCATTCGGAGTGTAACCACCACCTAGACGTTATGCTAAAGCCATTAAGGTTACCAAACTCGACACTTCGGTAGCGCTTAGAGCAGCGGACGTAAAAACCGAGCATTGATGACACTTTCACGTGCTGCGTCGAAGCTGTGAGCCGAGGAACCGAAGCTCCTGTGTTGACCATTCGAGGACCGGAAACCCATTTCATCCCTTCGCTGCAGTCTTTGCAGGCCTCTATGGCACCTTTTATCTCCTTGTGGTCTGTCTCTTCTTGAGAGTTATCGACCATCGGGCCCTTTTCATTACCTGCGCGGTATTATTCGTCGGATTTTACATAACCACATGGATGATGATCCAATACATTTCGTTCCACGTCCCGCAGTTTTGTTGAATCAGCGGCTGATACTTCCAGAGTTTCCACAGTTAGAATTATACAAGGTCTCCTGAGACAGCGGTATTTCTACAAAGATCAAGCCCTTTTATACCACCACTGCTGTCACACCAAGCGCTCTGCTCTATGGCGACCTCACCACAATCAACAATGTGGATTTAACTGAGTAAGTAGAGTGCTTTGTCATTATTCTTCCAACCACCAATGGGGAGACTGAGGTTCAAGTCTCAGAATGTAGCCGGCATACGTGGCTAGACGAACCACAGTCGAAACCAGCCTAAAGACCTGCGAGGATGTAGGCAGCAGTGTGGGGAGCCCATTTTGTTACCACTCCTAACCAAAGCACAGAAACTTGATTCAATATCGTAACGCATGGAACCGCCACTATTCGGGAAATGCGGCATTCAGACCTTGTCTGTGTGGTGGAGCGATCCGCTCAAAACCTACGTTTTGATACGAAACAAAGTACCCGGATGGGGATTTCCAGTGCCATTTACAAAGGATACACGTTCGTAAGAAGTCATACTGGGATTGGCAGGGAAGATATCGGGACTTTTCAAGAAGAACTGGCCTCTCCTGTCGTAGAGATTCCTGCCACGTAGCGTAGAATTGCCTTCAAGCGAAGGTTTTGAAGCTGGCAACTCTTTCGCGCCATCCAATCGTATGGGTAGTGCAGAATAGGGTGGTATCCATGCCCTCGTCGGCAGGAGACGGAAGTTCGAATGCAACCTGCCTTTAACGTTGGTAAGCAATACGAACCAACGCTTCGAGAGGCACTGTAAGGAATTGGTCCGAGTTTATTTGGAGGTGATCCACCGGTATCGCAATACTTTGTTCCGAAACCCACGAAAGAGTTACGATGTACGGAACATCCCCTAGAAGTGTTTGAAGCATTTCAATATCAACGGCGATCATTTTCCAGTTGATTAAAACAGTTGGATAGAACTACAGCTCAATCAGGAAAGGAAGGTATGGTTACGGTCCTTGGTATTAAATCCTACAAGGGAGTCCTATGATAAATAATTACTACCTGGAATCTGTCAGGCCAGATCCAACACAGATGGAAGTTGAAATCTTTGCTGTAGCAGTGCACCAGTACTAGTCGTTTGCACCAGAGAACTACAGTCCTGCAGCAAGGGAACAGACCGAAAACCTGTTGTATAATTTCCGACCGGATTCGAACTTGTTGGTTGGTTATTCTTCATGTTTTACTCGCTGAAGCTGGGTTGAGTTCTAATACTTTACGACGAAGAAACTTTTTGCACTCAATTTAAGATGTTTCACCGCTATTGCAGGTTGTTGAGTGTCTGGAACATAGGCTTGGACCTGGAAACCAAAAATGGTAAGGCTTTCGTCTCCTGCTTTTCGGCTGATATTTGCACTCGTTTGCAGTTGCTTCCCCAACTAACGAGGTAGACATGAGTGCAAGGCTTCAGGATGGTGCTTTGAGCTACCTGGTAGTTCTTCCGGATGCTTCGAATACAGAGTATAGAACGTATATTAAGTTTGGCTTTCTGAAGTTGGTATTGAACATGGAGGAGGTGAGAAAGTTAGCTGGTGGTTGGCCACAATACTGGAAATGAACCATACATTGTGGGATAAATTTTTCTATTCTTAATTGTTATTTCTATACTCATTTCTGGGGTGGCTAGTACTTAATGCGATGGCGCACTAACCGCTGCGTCAGTATAACTCCCTCAATCAAGGGGTCCTGACTCTTCCTTTTGTCGCTTCCATGAGTATTGTACTCCTCTAAGGAGCGGTTCTTCGGTGCATCCGGATTTTCTTTACGTTGCTAAGAAAACCCATTATTACGAGTGGTTTACCCGAATTGTGGAAGGAATACACACGGCATTTTCGCTATGCCTACTGGCTCCTGTCACTTTCCCATCCCTCCCTTTCATTTTATCTTTTCTCGGTAGCATAATCACAGCCTTGGCTCTTGCTGTTTTCCACCCACACAAGCCATATACGTGAAACCTATAGCTTCAAAAAAGCACTGAAAAATCGCTTCCACGGAAGAACGTTTCCTACCCTGCATTACTGCGCAGGTCATGAAGAGCTGTCCTCGAGTTTACGTACGAGTAAGTACTGACATGCCCTGGAAGGACTTCTTGATTAGGGTCAGTTCATTGGAAATAGATCCGAAACTTTTTGGTTGTTTTCTCCTATTACCATACATTGCACTTCCAGTTTTAGTGCGAAGAACTCAATTCATTTTCTTCGATATGAGGGTCAAATTGTACGCGATTCATGCTATCAATGCACCAATTTTCTTTAAATTCTACTAGCATCTCTTTTTCTCTTCCTTCTCACTTTCATCTCTTTCATGTTGTTTCGTAGTACTCGGCACTCGAGACGGATCAGCTGCGGTCATTGTTTTGTAATTCAAGATACACTCGGGCAGCTTATGAAATATTGGGTCACATTTCGGGGCGATTTGACCATGAATGATGGTAGCATCTGTGACAGATAACCGGTTCCGCTTTATCGTATGAAAGATTGTTATGTGTTCGAAGTAATGGTTGCGGTAGTACCATCCAGGACGGGTAAGACGGGATCCTTTTGGTGTATGAGAGATTGAAGTGGCTTGCACCGGTTTCACACCAACGTAGAAAGCGAGCTCCCCCTCCGAGATCTGTGCTGATGTTCACAGCAGGTTTGTAGTGCCAGACAAGTCATGGTGGATGCATGTGTACTGGTCATTTGCCCATATCTGCGTTCGATGTCTGCCCGGGAGCAACGACATTGATTGTGACGACTCCTAAAAAAACGAGCTTTCGCCAACTGGCGTTTCAGTTGACTCCGTGAACGCTGAGCGGTTTCCTCTGCCGGGTCATACTGGATCAGTTGGAGTTAGGACGTCTTCCATTACTCACAGCATACGGCGACAAGAGCTCGTATCGCAAGGTACGGTTCATCAATGAACCTCGTAAACCGCTCCAGTATGGAGCACTTGTAAGTAGACCGGTGAGAACCGTTTTTCAAGCGTATTGAATAGACCGTTCTGGTCTCACCAGACTTCTGTCGCGTATCGCATAGAGCTTGTATCGTCGTATGGATGGCATTTTCAGTAGAGTACGACCTGTGACGGTATTGAGCCGCTTCAGGACAGCACGTTACTCCTCCTTCCGAGGACCTCGAAGTTCCTCGAACGGAATTCAACTCTACTTTAACCATACCGATTAGAAAATACGGAAATGTAGAATATGTCATGCCCTCACTAATGCAGAGAATATCAGGTTCAAGGAAAAACCTGGCTAAGAAATCAAGCACAAGAATTGGATCTTCTCTTGTGACTTGACTCGATTGAAGAGTAGTATTCATGCATGTGATCCAGTCCTTCACTTTCCCAGTTCCTCGTGCAGAATGAGCAGACGAGGAATCATTCAATCGATAATAACTATAAGATAACAGTTTCTAGAAAAGCGGGTTCCTGGGTTTCAACTCTTTAAGTCCCAGATGACGTCCACCTCTCGTGCCAGAGCAAATAAATGCCTGAGTGGTATAAGTCACTTTAGATGTGGTACAACGCCCCAAAGGGGAGAAACACCGAAAGACGTTTGGGATCTTTCCTCCGTGGAGGTGAACCCAGTTGGGTAGAGCCCCTCTAGGGGTGGCACGGCGGACCCGGTTTGTAAGACCGAGGCCACCCTTCGCGACTAGCGCAAGAGGGTTTAAGACAAGAATCGGTATCCGCGAGAGCGGGAATGCGTCCTCGCCAGAGGTAGGTTTCCACGTAAGGGGGGGTGTGTGAGCAGATGCACACACGAGAGCCGCGGATAGCGGGAGGTGCTACCCTAAAAAGGGGAAGAAGGAAGGGCGAAGAGGAGGAAGAGAGGACGAAGTGAGTCTCGAGAGCGACGGGGGCGAACGGCGATGCCGGTAACAATATCCCTATACAGGGCGAAACACCAATGCAATTGGAATAATACGGCTCCCAGTGATGGGTCCCTTTAGATTTGCAAGGGGGTTAGATGTCCCGTGGTTAACGGCGTTTCCCTCCAAGGAGGAGTAGAGCACGCGCGCAAGCGGTAACAACTAGAGCAAATTCCCCAGGTTGGGTTCCCTTGTTGGGGAAGGTTTACTGGTGCGACGGCAGTGCACCGTCGAACTAAGTACTAGCTTCCCAGAAATGGGTGTGAAAATAATAAATAAAATCAACTAAAATACTCCACATTTCGTGGCAACATCCACTACTGTGGCCAACCGCCAATTGACCTAAAACTGTGTCCCACGTGTCCATATCCACCATTGTGGGGCGTAGTTCATTTACACACTACACAACCAATAATATCGGGAAAACGATCAAGTACCAGGAATCCCTCCCTGAGGGCGTTGCACTACATATCCCCCCCTTAAGACGGGAAAACGACCGCGGACGCGAGGGGTTCCCAGACGAAAATGGGTTATAAAAGCGCGTGCGCTGTCTCCGGTTCTTCTTTCCTGGCATAGCCAGCTATTGTAGTATAGTGTTGTGGGGAGCTAGCTGCTCCCTTGAATAAAATTTCCCGTTTAGAACGGTGATTCTCGTTTGAGTTCCCCGTCTTCGACGGACCTTGCCTTGTTATCCTTTCCTATCGCCCTCCGCTTGCGCGGCAACGTTACCCAACTTGGGCATTTACCAGCGTGGCTGGAGCTGCAGTTCCCGTTTGACGGTGGTATCGCACGACCTGCGACCGTGGGAGGTGTTTGATTGGCTCCCACGTATCCTCACTGCGGTCATATTCGTACCAGCGAACGCGGTATTGTAGAATACCATCCTGGTCCCAGGTGTGTCCGACAAGTCGGTCTACTACGAACTCTCGTTCGTAGACCTGCCGGCCGTGCCGGGTGGTGGTTGTACTCCCTTGCGAGGGTTGCCCGCGGAGCGGTATAATATCCCTTAGCAGGGTGTTCGGCGATAACTCTGGCGTTGCCGTGCGCTGTGGTAGCGGCCGCTGCTCGTGCGGGAGGATATACCTCAAGAGGGTGTTTGGTGTCATGGTTTTCACCGCCAAGTTAATCACCAGAGCGGCGTCGTTGTTCCCGTCATCATGGTAGGCCGGACGAACCGCCAGTCGGCAGGGGACTTGAACTCCGCGAGTGCGGTCTTCTTCACGAACCGCGAGCTTGCGGGGTCTTTGCCGCGTATGTGGGAATGGCGTTTGCGACATCCCCTGCGGGCTCCGGTGCCACACTGTGATTGGTAAGCGTTCCGCCTCCCCTAGGGGGTCACGAGCGTTCACTGCCATACGTTCCGGCTGTGCCGTGGTGTCCCCGGCTACTGGGGGGTTGCCTGAGACTAACTACAGTACACCGGCATTGTGATTAAAATTCCCCTTTGGGGGGTGCCGGGCAGTTGCCGATGACACCCTTTTCAAGAGCCTTGCCACTAAGCTCGGTGCACCATCTCCATGAGGAGGGGCAGCGTCCAATACGACCAGTTTCGAGCGTGCGATGGCGCGCGTTTTTCCCGAGTTCCTCGGTTCTTCGTCGCAGCGTTGCGGAAGTTGGCGCAAATTATTCCCCGGAGCGGGGGCTTTGATTCCGTCGACGACGGGAGGCGTTTTCGGCGCTTGCGCGCCAGGGCCTGAAGGTTCGACTGCGGCTTGGCTGCCTTTTCCCCTGACAGGGGTGTGTGGTAGTTGCGCCTCAACCTCCCGTGTAGCACGGTATAATTGCCGCTTTTGCGGGGCCTGCGCGTCTGGTTCTTGTTGGGCAGCACTGCCCGAGAACGGGGGATTAGTGTCGTATGACATACTCCGTGCTCCACGGTCAGTGTTCCATATGTTACGTGTTTCCAGTTGTGACGGCGATATCGTTCCTCGAAAACGAGTGTTGTCCTCCCCCTCCTTAGATGGAGTGGCGGGATAAGGCATAGCATTCCGCGCCTGGCGGGTATAAATTCGCGACAGGGGGGCGGGCGTGGTAGGGGCGTGCGCTGAGAGGCCCTAATTACCCGGCTGAGCCGGTGAGTCCGAGAGGGTCGGTAGGTCTGAGAGTCCCCGGCTGGGGTGTGGTAGAACCGTAGGCCTAGTCCTCCCGGATGATTCCGGTGTTGCAGAGTCCGTAGAAACGGGGTTGCCTGGATCCAGGACTACCTCTGACAAGGGAGGAGGGGCAAGGAGAACACGATCACTGGAAATCCGTTCGTGCGTGTCCCCCATCTCTACCACGAAAGTGTCGGTGTTTACAGAGCTGACCTTGAATGGTCCATCCGCCACAGGCGAGAGTTTATGGCGCTTCTCCCGTTCCGGGTTGTAGTACTCCTTCCTGATGAGGACGTAGTTATTCTCCCGAATCGGGGATGGTTTCCCTCGCAAGCGAGCATCAAAATCCTGCTTGTAAGCGGCTTGGGCCCGTGCCATAGACTTCCGCGCAGCGGGGACCAGCTTGGAAAGCCATTGCTTCCATTGCTGCCGGTAGATACCCACTGGTAGGAAATTGTCCAAGGTAGCTTGGGGTTCCAGCGCCACAGGCGGGGGTGTTCTAGATAGAACCAACTCGAATGGCGAAACTCCGGTAGTCCGGTGTACCTGCGTGTTGTACGCGTAGGTTAACGCATCAGCGTACATGTCCCAGTTCTTTTGGTGTTCTGCGACGTAGGAACGTAACGCCGCGAGTAACGTCCGGTTAAACCGTTCAACTTGCCCATTGCATTGGGGGTGGTAGGTAGTTGTGAACACGTTCTTCACATCTTGGATGCGACAAAAATCCTGGAAGAACTTGCTCGCGAATTGTTTCCCGTTATCGGGGAGCACCTCCACAGGGGGACCGTACACGAAAATCCAGTAAGTCACCAGAGCCTGGGCCACCGTGAGAGCGGTTATCCTCCGAAAAGGGACATTCCGTACCAGCTTAGAAAAGCGGTCGGTAATGACAAGTAGAAACTTGTTTCCACGTTTCGTGGTGAGTAGTGGTCCGAGAATATCGATCGCGATAATCTCGAGCGGCGCCCTTGCGGGGAATAGTTTCATCTCCTTCGCATTTTTGCGGAGTTTCACGCGATTCTTCGCGCATTCGCTAAAAAACCGCACGGTTGCGTTGCAATCCACCGCCATGGCGGGCCAATAGAAATCCCTTCGCAGGGTTAGGTAGAGTTTCCTCCCATCTGGGTGACCTCCAATGGGGGCGTAGTGTGATAGATGTAACAACCGCGATTGCAGGGAATGTGGTAGCTTAATCTGTAGGCGGGCTTCGACCTTCCTTACGAGGTAGCCTTTGTCGTTTACCCCGAAAGGGAGATCTTCACCGCCGTTGATACGGGCACGAACCCTCGTACAGAATGGGTCGCCGAATTGTTCTCGGATCTTTTCTTCCGGTGATACCGGTACAGAGTTCCCCCGTAACGGGTTCTCAAATTCATCTCGCGATGCGAGTAGTTCGTCAAAGTCAGCATCCTCGTCCCAGTTTTCTGGCCAAGCGTCAACGGCACATTCCGGATCATCCGGGTCTATCGCCATGAAACATGGGACTTCGTCATCCTACGCTGGGAGTGCTTCCCTATTTGTTGGTAACTACGACAGAGCGTCGGCTTGGGTGTTCTGCGCGCCCTTCTTATAAATGACTTGGAAGTCATATTCTGCGAGGCAGAGTCTCCAGCGCATGAGGCGTCCCGACGGGTCGGAGATATTCATTAACCACCTCAGTGAGGAATGATCCGTGTACACGGTGAAGTTAACTCCCATAAGGTAGGGGCGCAGAGTGGTCATCGCCCATACGACGGCGAGGCACTCTTTCTCCGATACGGAGTAGTTCCGCTCATGAACATTGAGCGAGCGCCACCAATAACCAATTGGGTGTCGTTCCCCCTCGGTGGTGGTTTGAAAAAGAGCACACCCGACTTGGTAGTCGCTCCAGTCCGTATCTACGGAGTATGGCAACCCAAGTTTTGGGAGATGTACGATTGGTGATGATGTGACAGCCTCCTCCAAGGAGTTAAAGGCTTCCGATTGCTCGGGCGTAAATGTTCCCAGTCTTGGGGGGTTCCCCTTTCGCAAAAACGCGTTCAGGGACGCCGCGGTATCCGAAAAGTTCGGGATAAACCGTCGATAGACTTTGGCAAGCCCCAAAAAGGAGCACAGCTCCGTTTGAGTACAGGCCTCATTCGCCTCAACGAGAGATTTGACTCGAGCTTTCTCGATCGCTAACCGTCCAGGACGGATAATGTGACCCAGATACTTCACAGTATCTGTGAAAAACTCGCATTTCCGCAACCTGAGGGTAGTTCTAGCATCGCGGAGTACGGTCAGCACGTCTCGGACGTGAGTGAGATGGTCGTCCAGCGAGTTGGAGAAGATGGTAATATCATCAAGGTAGACCAGACAACTCCGCCACTTAAAGCAGTTGAGTAGAATATCTACTGCACCCTTAAAGGTTGCGGGGGCGTCGGTTAACCCAAATGGCATCCGCTTGAAGCGGTACGTTCTTGCGTGGCATGTGAATGCGGTTTTCTCGCGATCCTCCTGTTTGACAGGTACTTGCCAATATCCCCAATTGGCATCGGGAGCCGTGAAAACGGTGGCGTCTCCGAGGGAGTCAATACACTCGTCCATACGAGGGATAGGGTACGTGTCCCTAACAGCCACGGCATTGAGCCGGCGGTAGTCAACACAGAACCTCCAGGTTCCGTCGGCCTTCAAAGCCAGTACAACTGGGGATGCCCAGGGTGCTTAAGCGGGCTCAATCACACCTGCGCGGAGCATGTTGTCCACTGGGGACTGCTCCTCTTCCCGAGCTTTCGGACCTGCCCTGTAAGGGGGCTGTGCAACCGGTCGCGCACCGGGGATTAAATCGATCCGGTGTTCCGTTGCATTAATCTCGCCAAGCGATCCATCCCACATTGTGGTGAATTCCCGTAACATTGTACGGGGTTTGTCGCGGTGCGACTCTGGCACGTGGCTGAAGTCCAGCGCTTCAAGTGCCTCTTCCGGATCAATCCGGTCGTTGGTCGATGGAGCATTGCCCTGTGGAACAGGTGTGGTTCGCAATTCCGAGTTACTCGGTATGTTCGACGCTGAAATAGCGGTTTCCTCCCCCTCCTTAGACTTGACGTCTTCGGACGGCGGGGCGAACTCCTCAGAAGAGGTGGTAACTCCGAGTACATCGGCAGCTGTCATCTTCGTTGGCAGCATTCCCATAGGATGGGGGGTTACACTCCCAATTACTTGGTGTTTGACCAGATACTGGGGGTGTTTGCCAAGGTTGGCAACCAATATCCGGAAAGGGACATCCGGGGAAATGGAGACAATTCCATTAGCCAGCGCCAGCTGGGATTTCTCGTACAACGAGGCGAGGGGTTGTATAACCCGAAGACCGTGTTGACGGGAATTTACCTGCACCCAGATTGGGACTCGGGCGGTATAGAAACCGAGGCAGCGACGTGGAGCTTGGTGGACTCGCGGGATGCGGGCGGTGGTTCCTGCGCAGCAGGGAGCGGAACTTGTTTCCGAGAGGACCGCTTTAGGGGGCGGCGAAAAATGGGAACCGACGATCCGTCGTCAAGTTCTACACGCCTGAGGCGGGGCCTGATTGCGTCGACAAATCTGTCGCAGTAATCACATCCCAGTATGACTGGTGTTGCCAACGAACAGCAAACGATGAAGTCCAACTTCACCACAGAGGTACCAAGTCTCATGAAGAGTTCCACTGTGCCCACCGTTTGTAATGGATTGTTGTTCGCATCCGAAATGTCGGGGACCGCGTCAGAGCGGATACGAGACCGCACAAGCGGGGGTAACAATGATTCCACAACGAAGTTGGGGCCTGCACCTGTATCCAGGACGGTGAGAAACCTCACCATAAACTGGGGATCAAGGCCAAGGTCAGCATAGACCTTATAGGTGCGCTTAGCTAAGACCAAGACTCTACCGGGAATCCGGGGATTTTTACTCCGTATCCACGGGCGACGCAACACACCGAGGTGCGCAGAGTCCGCGTCAGCGGTGTCATTCCTCGAGAGGACTTTCACCGAGGAGCGAGGCGAGGATGCCTTGGGCGCCAACAGCCTCTTGTCTGAGGACGCCTCTCCCAAAGGGGAGACTCCCTCAGTTAGTTTTCCGCCTTCGGCGGTGGGTTGGTTTCCTCGACAACGAGTGCTTCATCCCGTTGACGGGTGTTTCTATCCGCATAAGCGGGGGTTGCAACGGATGGTTGCGTGATCTCCCGAATCGGGGTGTATGAAGCTTGCCGCGCACGCGGGGTCTGTGGTAGGGCATGGGAAAAGTCCGTTTTAGCACGGAGGTAGGAAGCGGTCGGGATGGAATGTTTCTCCTCTGGAGTGAGGGCCTCGTAGTTTGCCATCACCTTGGCCATATCCTTCAGTGAGCAGATACATTGAGGGGAGGTATGGCCATGGGCATAACATAGGTGGCAAATGAGAGCCAACACCGCGACACGCGGATTATGATTCCGAGTATCGGAGAAGCGAACCGCAGGGCAGGTTTCAGTCCTTCCAGGCCGTTGATAACGGGATTGACCGTTTGAAAACGGGAGTCGTTTGGGTTGGACCCGACTGTTACCACTGTATAAAACGGGGTCTTCTGTTCCCGTATCACGGGTCATCTCCGTCTTCGACGGCAAATCACTGGTGGGTATTGACACACCATCCCCCTGCACTAAATGCACGGTATCAAATCCCTGTCCAGGGTTCCCATCCGCAGTGAGCGGGAGTGAGGAAGCTTTGCTTTCTAGCAACAACGCCTTGGCGGATTTAGACCGATTGTTCGGAGTTCTTGCACGGATTGCATCCCCTTCCGCTCGAGCGTGTTGGACCAGCTCGAGATAGGTGTTTCTCCGCTTGTCCTCCCGATAACGGGTAACTAAACTCCGGATTGCCGGGTCAAGACCATCGATGAACATGGTACTGCGCTCCCCAGCGGGTTCTACGTTACCACATCTGTGGAAAGCCTTGTTAAGGCGCACCGAGTAATCGGTCTCGGTCTCTCCAGCACGCTGGCGTGTATCTCGCAAAGCGAGGATAGCCTGCTGAATAGCGGTGTTTGTGGCGTTGGAGCACAGAAGATACTGCACAGCCTCCGGCCAGCAAGTAACCCCTCCCTCGGAGGCACGAGAAGATCCTCTGACAGAGTTGTATTGGTCCTCCGCCACTCCCCGTAAGAAATACGGTAAAGCCAACTAGGCTTGTCCCTCATTCATACCGAGGATATCGGCCTCCGCTACAAAGCGGGATAGGAAATCCAGTACTAGGACTGGGTCCTTTCCAGTAAAATACTGGTTGCGGAGCGAGAGCTGCATTCGCTTATTGCATTCTCGCACCTTTCTCGTACCACGGGGCGTACGTCCAAGTGACGAATCTTCGAGCCGGTAGTACCGGTATGATAAAAGCTTCCGGTAATCCAGGTTTGTCGGTTTCAATTCCCGGAGACCGGGGTGTCTTCTCCCCTTCTGGCGGGTTCGGATGAAACTTTCAGTGGCCGATGACCGCTTCGAGCGGGAGGAGTAGCCTCGCTTCTCGTCCTCCGAGTCGGAGTCCGAGGAGCTCGAGCTAACCGAATGGTTTCGGGATGAGTCCGACGATGTCGAAGAATCGGAGTCCGAATATTTTCGGTGGTGTTTCCGTCAATGACGGCGTTTCTTCTTCCCAGCAAGCTGGTCGTTGTGCGATGCCTCGTTTACTGGATCATCTGGGGATGGTTTGTCCATCAAGAAGAACTGCTCTAACGTCTCCAGGCGGGCACCAATCCGATCAAATCGGGCTTCAACTCCTTCGATGAAGGTGGCGGGTTGTCCCCAACTCTCCAACAAGGAGTTGACGTCAGACCGTAAAATACGGAGTTCCTCGGCAACCTCCTTTACGGGGGTTGCCAAGACCACCTCTTGGAGGGATTTTAGTTCCCCTACAAGGGTGTCATGGGCGGTCCACAGAGCGCGGACCTGGGATTCCAGGGACGTCCCCTGGGGGGTGTTATCGCCTGTTCCACGGGGGCTTGAAGCCGCGACAGCGGGAGCAGGCTGGGGTGCCTGGGGCACTGCGGCAACAGTCGCAGTCGATGTTGCATTCCCCTGCGGGGCTGATAACGAGGGCAAAAGGAGGTTCCGGGGTTCCCGGTCGGGGGTATCATTCCGCAATGAAGCAGTGCCAGCACGGCTGGAACTTGTCCATATAGGGATACAGGGTACAAACCGAACTTTGGAAGTGTCCGCGTTGTCGCGGGAGCGACTACGCGTCACCACTGGCTCCGCATCGGAGGGATTTCTCGACATGAGAAAATACCGTTACGACGGGAAACGATCACGGAACTTCCGGTGAATGAAAAAAAACCTCTTAAAAGGGAAAACAATACCCGATTCTAGGTCGGGAGACCACTTTGTGGTGCAACGCCCTAAAGGGGAGAAACACCGAAAGACGTTCGGGGTCTTTCCTCCGTGGAGGTGAACCCAGCTGGGTAGAGCCCCTCTAGGGGTGGCACGGCGGACCCCGTTTGTAAGACCGAGGCCACCCTTCGCCACTAGCGCAAGAGGGTGTAGGACAAGAATCGGGATCCGCGAGGGCGGAAATGCGTCCTCGCCAGAGGTAGGTTTCCACGTACGTGGTGGTGTGTGAGCGGATGCGCACACGAGAGCCGCGGATAGCGGGAGGTGCTACCCTAAAAAGGGGAAGAAGGAAGGGCGAAGAGGAGTAAGAGAGGACGAAGTGAGTCGCAAGAGCGACGGGGGCGAACAGCGATGCCGGTAACAATATCCCTATACAGAGCGAAACACCAATGCAATTGGAATAATATGACTCCCAGTGATGGGTCCCTTTAGATGTGCAAGGGGGTCAGATGTCCCGTGGTTCACGGCGTTTCCCTCCAAGGAGGAGTAGAGCACGCGCGCAAGCGGTAACAACTAGAGCAAATCCCCCAGGTTGGGTTCCCTTGTTGGGGAAGGTTTACTGGTGCGACGGCACTGCACCGTCGCACTAAGTACTCGTTTCCCAGAAATGGGTGTGAAAATAATAAATAAAATCAACTAAAATACTCCACATTTCGTGGCAACATCCACTACTGTGGCCAACCGCCAATTGACCCAAAACCGTGTCCCACGTGTCCATAACCACCATTGTGGGGCGTAGTTCATATACACACTACACAACCGATAATATCGGGAAAACGATCAAGTACCAGGAATCCGTCCCTGAGGGCGTTGCACTACATTAGATTTCGGTACACAGGACCAACCCCGCCCATTATCAGAATCCGATCAGTCCGACGAAGATTCCATGGAGTGGTGACCAGAGTCTTAGTCAGACTAATTCAAATCAATATAGAGAAAGTCCTTCTTGAATTTACGAGCCTGTCGTTTTTGCGAACGGCAAATCGAGTTAATAGATATTTCCTCGTCTTTGGCTTCCACAGTCACTTTTACATACCTATCTGGCCGGCCGTGTGACCCAGTGACACTAATGTATTGAACACAAGCACGGTGCACTACAGTAGTAACTATTCATTTTTATTACTACCCACTACTGTCTAAGGAAGGACGTCTCCACCGTGTCCCCCTGAAATAAAGGTAAGCTGCGACTCAGCTCTGAGGTAATCGCCTGCACGAAGGGAATAACTTCTTACGGAGTCTCACCGCATCCAGTCTCAATGTACTCACCCGCACAGTGTCTTTCAGGACCTTTGATATCTGTCACCCCGTGGGTTTGCCCAGTGGTTATCTCTTATAACCGTTATGCTTACATTTAATATCGTGCCGAAAAATTGCTGTTCGAATCAGTATTCAGTTTTGCTGCGCTGGCTGAATCAGGATCACCCTCACCGTCGGGTCTCTTTCAGCGTTCAGCATGACCTGCCGTACTGGTACCTTTTTACTGTGATCTTTTCCTCTGTTCTCATTTCCATTCTAGATTTTTCTTGCTCAGAGACACCACTGATATGGGTTTTCACACTGCACTCACCTCATCGTTGATGGAATCATGGTATCACCGCCGTAGGCCTATCCAGTTGTAGAGCAGAGCGTATGCGCATACCCTCTAGCCGAGGTGGATCATGAACGGTTCAGTACGTACGTGGCATTGGTTCAACTCAGGTATGAGTGGACCCTTGGAAATTTTGGGTGAAATTCCTTATGAATTTTGTTTGGTGTTTCTGGAACTTTCATGGGTGATGTCTATGATATCTGTAGTAAATGGTCGCTTGGTAAGCGTACGCACATTATTTATGGCTGACATGATTCACACGTGTCGTTTTGCGCCGTGGCCGGCCATGCAACTCAGTGACGCGAACGTGTGGACCTCATGTGTGGTACAATACGGTAGTAGTATTCTTGGTTCTATTATGAACCCATAGTGCTTAAGGGAGGACGGCCCTGCCGTTCCACCCAGAAGTAAAGTTGAGCTGTGAATCGGCTCTAAGGCTATCGCCTGCGCGCAGTGACCAACTAATTTTGGGGTTTCACCGCGTTTGGTGTCGTTATACTCACCCGCACAGTATCAACTAGAACCTCTGATCTTGGATACCCAGTGGGTTTGCCTAGTGTCAAGTTTTACTACCATTTTGGTTACTTTTTATTGCGGGAACAGATATTAGTCCTACTAAGTAATTAGTTTTGCCGTACTGGATGAATAAGCAACACCCTCAACGTCGGGTCTGTTTCTGCTTTCCATACGACCCGCCAGGTTGCACTCTTTTCCCCTTTTCCTCTTTTTCCTTTGGATTTTCTGTTGACCGGAACACTACTTACACGGGCCTTTGCACTACGTCCACCTGCTGGTAGCCCGACTCTCCGTAAAACCTTCGTCGGCATAGTCGGACGCCACCTCGGTCTTACACCCGAACACCGTGTGGTATGTAGGGCACTGTCGCCGAGCCTACCTTGAAAGAGGACAAGGCCGCGAACACCTTGAGAGGATCTGCCGCCTAGTCATATTGCTCCATACTAGTCGCCACCTTGGTTTCACACCCAGCTATCGTGTGATACGAAGCGCTCTATTGTTGAGCCTAACTCGTAGGAAGGCAGACCAGCGAACAAATAGGGAGGAAACCCCGTCTACAGATATTGCTGCAAATGTGGTCTCCCAACCTAGAATTGGTATTCCTACTATTGGTTTGCTCACTCGGGGCATTTTTGTTGCTTCCTCCGTGCTTTGGCAGAATGATTCAAGATATATTTGTTGCCTCAGTTCTTCCGAAACCTCTGATTCAAGTTTGTTGAAGTTCCGAACAGTCGGTTCACTGAAACGCAGTATGTCACCATCGGCCCCTAGTTCTTGGACTGGCTCTACCGAGACTGTCCGTAGACCCTCGCAGAGTGCATCATGGACACGGACATCCGTTTCGGACGGTTTGGCTAAAAATGAAGATGGTCAGGATTCCAGAAGAACAATCTGGGTTGCCTCTGCCCCACAGGTTATAACTCAGGTGGTGCTAAACCCAATGGTCCAAATGCTGTCTACATCTCACCCTTTTGTGGAGTGAGCTGACGTTGTCGGACTAGAGCCGTTGATCCACACCTCTATATAAGCTTACGTATCTCTCCTTGAACGTGTAAACGAATTTATTCAAAAATATGGACATTTCAAAGTCCAGGATGTGTCCGGAGATACCTGAATTTTACGTCAAGACGTGAAGATTTTCGAGTTTGTGGGTGCTCTTGGTACATTTGTTTCAAAGAGTACAAGAAGTTCGGGTGACAAATTCCGAGTTGCCGTTTATCGTGTGAACGTTCGTCTCGATACGCTAGAAGTGACCATAAGTAGGCGCAACAGAACATGTGTGAATCAAACCAGAACTAAATAGAAACTTTCATGCTTTCCAGAATCAATCTGTTCCAGATATCATGAACTACCTGTAGAGGTACCAAGCGACGAATAAGTCACGTTCGTAATTTTACCAAAAGTTCCGAGGGTCCATTCATATCTTAGTCGGATTAATAAAACATCAATAAGTCATCGTCATCATTTTTCTCACCCAGAGCCCCTCTCAAGTACTATTACGCTACGGAAAACTTGCTTTTTTGCATTCGGTAAAGATGTAAAACTGAGATTAATTGTTCTACATATCATACTGTGCACTTCACTTTTAATTTATTCTCACTGTGATCACCAATATGAAAAATACCGTCTCCAAACGGTTCTATCTATCAAAACTATCACCATTTATCTTTAGTTTTACAGATCGTCTGTTTTTAGAATTTTCGGGGAAGTTAAGTTTCTTTTACGAATGTTTTAATTATATTCGTTTTGTTGAAGCCTAATATTTGAGGTTGTTTTTGGATGTCTGTTTTTCTTGGTTTTTTTATTGCTATTAGAAATGTTTTAGCTTGTTTAATAAGTTTTTGTTTTGTTTTTGGTTTGACAATTCCAATTTGTACTGCTGTTTGGCACCTTTAACCGTGTTTCGATCACTGGAATTTCGTTTTTAATTATTTATGGTATTAGTGTGGTTTTATGGAGCCAAACTGCTTTACCAACTTGAGTGTGCTAGTTCTTTTTGGGTTTCAGCTGTGCTTTTGGGTCCTTTCATTCTTTTTATGTCTATTTTTAGGGCTATATATCGAACACGTTAGGAACTGTTATCACCCTTGTCATTTGTCCTCAAACTTGCTCTACACGTTCATGAGTATTTAATCGCTTTTTGATGTATTTAGGTATTGTAGACTTTTGCTTTTCATAGTACACGACTACGTGTGAACTGTGTCGTACTATGAGTTTTTATATACGTTTACTAACTTTACTAGAGCATTTTAATTAAGCACAGTTGGGGTTATGGTGCAAGCCTTGTTTTTGGGCTGTTTCCTATTTTGAAATATCATCGTACTTCTGTCGTTTCTAAATCTACCCATGCCTCGCCAACCGAGACTCAACACATAACGAAGTCAAGCGAGGCGCGAACCTCCCTCGTAGTTAACACAATCCCTCCTTTCACTTGCGTAGTTGCGTCCCTCAAGCGCCTTGCCGCGCCTCGCCAGCGCCGCCAAGGCACCCAAGCGCGCGCAAGCAGCGGTACTCGGCCTGCCAGTGCTGCTGCAGCGTGCGCGTTTCAAGCGCTCGTACAGGTGCGGCGAGCATGGCAGGTATTTTCACGCCATGCGACGTTACGGCCAGGGCAAATAGAAAAGATTGCGGCCGATTTGAGTCTCTACCCCGTCCACAGGGGTCAATTCCTAGCGTAGTACCTACTGTTTCATAACAAACGCGACACTGAGCGCAAGATGCTGAGCATTTACGACCTGCACCAGCTGGAACACAACGAGCCCGCCTATTTGTGCTACTTGCGACGCCGCCGTGCAGTCTGCGCAGTCCGTGCTACCGCGCAGCCCACGTCGCCGTCCGCGGCTCGCGAAGATGGAGATAATCAATATAGTTTGACACGAAGGGTAAGATATAGAGTGGTCATGATGGCGCGTTAACACAAAGTAATAATAGTAGAGAGTGTGAGAGTTGAGCTGTTATTTTGCATGAGTTCGGGGGTTGTTTTGAAATAAGCATCAGAATTTAACTCATCTTGATTTGTTAATTAAACAGAACAACTTGAGATGTCTCGTGCTATTCTGAGACAATACTGAAATCGGCCTAATTAAAAACTCTTATTGGAAAGGTGTTTTGTGGTTCTTAGGAAGATTTAGTTTGCGTTTTAATTAATATGTCAGGCTGCTTAGTTCCAGGCTATTGGTTCTGGATATTGCTTCAAACAAAGAATAAACAAGGCCAAGCATGCCCAGCATAGACCAGAACTTAGAATACAACTGAAGCAATACCACTACTTCAAACAAAGAATTAACAAGGCCAAGCATGCACAGCGTAGACCAGAACTTAGAATACAACTGAAGTAGTGGTATAAAGCATGGGTTGTCCTTCTTATTTGAAAGATTATTTTTTTCTGTGCTACGAAAGAAGGTTTTGGCTACTGGGATGCTTAGTCCGCATCGTTCAGCTGCACCAGAAGGGCGTCTTCAGTGGGCTTGTTGGTGTAGCTGTGGTTTTAAGCTTTGACCCTTTTCGCCATTCATGAACTTCGGTTGGACAGGAATACACGAATGTCCAGATTTTCTTCTTGAAATGGGTCATTATTAAAACACATTTCTCCATTGCTGTTTTTCGGGTTCTTGCCTTACAAAAGGTAAACGTCTTTTTATGGTTTCAAACTGTCCACAATTGATTTGAAATCACATCGGCAAGTAATGTCTCTTTTCGGTAATGAGTTTGTACAGCATCCGGCCGTCTACGAAAATGCGTTTTTGAACTGCTCTCGGCCTGGTATCTCCTTCATGCTTGGCAAACAGCTAGCTCATTCGTGTTCGATGGGCCTGCTGTGTGAGTTCAGGCACAAGCGGCTCCGAGCACACGAATAATTACGAGGTATCCGAATTTGTAGATATTACTCGAGGAGGGCTACACAACTTGGTTCTAAGTTCTATCTCCAAGTAATGCCAAAAATATAAATTGGGCCGAACAATCGGATCGGGCTTTGGCAACTGAAGATTTGCTGTGAGGATGTGCGTTCTGGCTGACACAGGTTAAGGGTTAGCGCTCATATGCAAACCCCGCTCACCATACCGGCTTACCGGAAATTGCTGCTCGGCATAAACCCTCATTCATTGTGGAGGACGCACCAACAGCTGCACAGATGGCTCGTTAAGCGATTGTGCGGTAAGTCGAATGGCCGCTGTCTGCAGGCGCTCACACAGCAGCCGGAGTGATGCTGTCTTGTCATAACGAGCTGCACGACAACGAGTTGTGTTATCGTATGGTTCAGGCGAACCTCTTGGCACCTCAAGATTAGGGACGCAACTTTAGGTGAAGTTGGGGGTTTCCTTCGTCGAGACGAGTAGTTGGCGTGTTCTCATACAGCCCGTGTTCGCCCAACAACTAGGTCCAATTGGCAGGAGCGTGGGAATGGGTGGCAGAGGCCAAGTGGCTGCGAACGTGGCGTGAGGCGGGCTGCGGCGAGGCCGTGACATTCCTGTCACAGCAATTTTCGCTTCAACCTTCATATGGTTTTCTGAGATAATCTCAATTCACTCGGCGATCGCAGGATAGGCCCTATCCTAATTTTGAGGTACGTCACATTCAAATATCCACAGCTACGAAAACAGTCGTCACGCCCTTTCGTCCAATCAAAGCGAAATGCACGGGCATCATCGACATTCCTACGCTTCGTAACTGTGTATTTTGGGTATTTTTATAGCTGTCCTCGTGCCGCGCGAGCCTCCTCACCGTGATTTTGCTCCTTGTCTTGAAGCGGCTTCAACCGGAACTGGAAGGATGTTCAACCTTTAGAGGCTCGCGTCAGTGGGCCGCCCTGCGATAATTACTTGGGAGAACACGACGCAGTACGTGCGCCACGGTGGAAAACGTATTTCTGTAGGAGTTATATGGACGAACGAGTTCGCGTTGCGGGGCATGGGAAGGGGCAAAATTGGTCCCGCGCCGCAGGCGACGTACCAGTCTTCCCTTTCAGTGACCCGTAATTTCACGAGTTCTAAGATATAACGTGCTTATCGCACTGCTACACGTTGTGTAGCCAACCAAGCTTATGACAGGAACCCTTGAGGAATGAACAAAAAAAAGGATATCGAAATCATGGGGTGAGGTAAACATGGACCGTTCAGTTATCCTCACTGGTTTGGTGTGACAACTCCAAGCCTCCACTGCCGTGTAGATAGAACGGTGGCAGTCCAACTTCGGCTGCGGGCTATTGCCTTAAGCCACTGCTAAATCTGGCTTACGGTACCGTTTGAACGTTGCTCAGCCCATTCCCAGCCAGCCAGCCCGTTCGCTTGGCGGATCTCACTGGAAGAGTCATTGTGACGGGTTGGTATGAGTGGCATTGGCGAACAAGTGCGGTTTACGGGGCATGGGAAGGGCTAAGAATGGTCCCGAGCCGCAGGCGACGTACTAATTTTATCGCCGAGTGACCCGTAACTGCACGAGTGCTTCGATGTACCGTGCTTTTCAAACACAGCACAGACCATCGCACAGGACTTCGATATAGCGAAATTCCCAGGTGAGGTTTGCTTTGTCATAGTTGTAGAAGCCTTCGTCATGCAGTGCGCCGAAAAACGCGTTGTGGAGCTGATGATCTAGCAAACTCAAATGTGAGTTTCGCTATATCACGCCCTATCCCTGTTTAGAAGAATATTCTTGTTGGAAAAGAATTTTGGTGCCCCGCCTAAGTGCCCCTATCGATATCCATGCCGATCCAGTTCGACAATAAGAACAACGATTGGTATCGACAGGGCTTCCGACGGGGAGTGCAACTTCACCCACCGCCGTCAATGGTGACGGGATATCGGTAGTATATCGTTAACGTATAGTCGGGAACCTTACTGCTGTACTAGCTGTACTCATCGCTGTTTTGTACTCCGCGTCGTTTCGCCCCGCTTGTTCTGCCGGTTCCGCCGCACCACTAAATGCCTCTTGCTGCTTTGCGCGCAGTAGAGTTGGTTTTGCGTAGGCAGGGAGTTTTTCTCTTCATTACTTGCTCACAGCGTTCCTGGTTCTTTTCTTTCATATGCTGCAGAAGTAGTGGAAAAACATCGGAAATAGTCACGACACATATATTCGGCCTTAGAAGAAGGCGGCACAAGTCGACACCTATATAATAATAAACACAACATAATCTCAAGTCTCAACTGTAGCATAATCTCGAGTCTGAACTGGATAAAATCTGGAACGCATTCACTCGAGAGTTCAACGAGCGTAAGACGTAGAGTAATGTATCTTTGCGGTCCTACGTTCCGCTCTCGTGCCCACGCTCCAGACAGTACGAAAAGAAACAAACTTGTGTCGTTCAACGCTCGGTGCAGGTAGTGCAGTTTGTATGATCGCATGTGCGTCAACCCTGCCCTCCTCTCCGTATGGGTACATGGATGCAAGACAGGAGCAGCAAAGAACACATCCAAATCCCAACCATTGCACAAAGTGACAAGAGTGTGTATACCCCTACTGCACGGTGTCAAACGCTTGAAATGGTGAGCCAAGATACACACAACTTGCATTTTTACTTGCCAGCGTGCAAGTCATACCATGCAGTGCGTTCAACTCCGTTCAAGATCATCTTGCGCTTCAACGGAAGTCTGTTTTTCAATTCTTCTGCTGTCTGCCATTTCTTTCCGGTAAACGCATCTTCAGCGTCCTCTCCCCACGGGCCACTATGACCCTCTTCCTCATCTGTAGTTCCCTCTTGCAATAGATTTTGGTTGACAGCCTTGAACTTTGTGTAGCCTAATCTGAGAAGAATGTCGATATCCAGTTCAGTTACGTTTTCGATGGAAGTGTACTTTGGACGTTCAGACTGCGGCAGGGCTTCAAGTGATTCGAGGCAAGCCCGGTCTTTACCCTCAATATCAATCTTGAAGTACACAGGTGTACCATACTCGCGTACCAGATCTGAGCAACTTCTTGTATCCAGCTCCATGACCGAACAGAAGGTACGGTCACCCGGAGCAGTGACTTCGCCAGTGTAGTTACGGCAGCCAAGGTTCTCAACAAAACTGCTAAACTTGTCGTTCCTGTTGACATAGAACTTGAGCTTAGGTCTTTCTTGATTCTCCTTCTTAGGGTCGATGGCGGTTATGCCAATGCCGACGAGTCGGAGGCGATCCGATGCAATAGCGTCGGCAAACTTGGCTTTGGAGGCTTTAACCAGTGTTGGATTGGCTTCAATAGCAACGACACGAGAACTTGGATAGTCGTTCAAGTAGTTGCGGGTGTCTTGACCGCTGTTATGCCCAATGTCGAAGATGCACGGGCCATTATTCCTAGACGTGTCCTCACAGTAGCGCACGGACGAAGCGGGAAGATTCTGTCCAGCAGGTTCGGGCACTGAGGCTGGGGCGGTTACCGGTTGAGCTCGTGAAACGGGTGCAGAAGCCAGGACCTGCTGCGGCACAGCACCGGATGGGGGGGGTTGATACTGAGGGACGTATTGCACTTGCGGATTGTATGGGTAGGGGGGAATAGCATAATGCTGTGGGCTGGGAGGGAAGCCTGTCCTTTGTGAAGTGGTTTTGTCGAAAAGGGTGGTCTCGATGGCGGAGCCGGAAGTGAGGAAGAGATGGCATACAAGAAAACCTGCAACGAAAGCAGTAATACCAATGAGACGCTCGCGTCGGACGGTGGGCCGAATGGCCTTGTGAAAGACTCCGGCCGCAGACGGGTTGTAAAGGGCGTCCATGGTCATCTTGTCTGACGAAGAAGACTTAGGGAGCTGAACAGAGGTGGGGGGGTACTTGAAACCGACGTTGGAAGCTCGGGGCATAGGGAGGTGGGATTTACTGGTACGGCGCTAGAAAGCGACTGTGTCGCACCGCGTGCGACGGGGAGTGCCGGAGCGTCTGATATATGGCTGCGTGCAGCCAAGACCGCACGCTGGTGTAAGTGGTCAGGTCCATTGGCGCATGTCAAACGCGAGTGCCCTCGAATACTTCCGTGATGTGCGTTGGCCCGGCTTGTACTGTTCCCGATATTGTAACAAGCAAAGACAACCACGCTGCTCTGTCGACCACAGCGTTGCGCGTAGTGCCAAGCGGCGGGCGCGTGACACCTTGTTGCAAGGCGTCAATAGTGGCGTGCATTTCGGGGAAATGCCCTTGGCTCAGCCATTCCCTCGCTTTATGTGCTCCCCCTCTAAGCCGCCGCGCATTCCCCGGTAATGGACTGCACGCTCGCAGCGATAAGACACACAAGTTAGACTTAACGTGGCAAAGCCGTGCAAGCGAGATATGCACTGAAAATGGGCAAGCCCCGTGTTCCCGCCGTGTGGCCAACTTGCCATTCCCTGTCCATGGCTCAGCTCAATGTGTTCTGTTCTCCTACATCTTGCTCCCAGATTCAGTTTTCCCGCTCGTGGCCAGTATCGGCTCCCCTAGTGGCAGCTCCTCTTCGAACGGTGGAAAACAATCTTCACGCAATCTACCCTTCGATAGAATAACCTTCTGAGAATGCGAAGGTATATTACGGACAGAATATAGATAAGGCTATCGACGCGCAAATGGCAACACGAGAGTTCTGATGCCGACCTTCTAAAAACACGTACGAACGATTAATACAAGGGTCTCATGCTCGAGAATCCGTATAAATCAAATCACTCTCCACTGATGGTAGAGACAAGAGGAAAACAGTGCGTGAGTCGCCCTTACAGGCGTGAACGAGCGTGAACGAGTTAAACAGCGATTTAATTTTTCTAATTGAGAGTTATCCCTATACCGTTCACAGATTAACAAAGTCATACTGGAGAGCTTCGAAAAGCGTTACATACGCCTTTCCGGTTTTTGTCAGCCACACAACTTTCAGCTTCAAAAAACCCCGAAAACGACACGACTTGAAACTCGCCGATGCAATCGATAAGTTACATACAGGGCACAGAGGATTAACATTTAATCTGTTTCGCGAACATATGCTAGTCTGGAGTGCTCTTTCGGCCACCCCACTTGGCACACTTGTCCCTTTGGTACGGTAATTGTTCACCAAGACTCCCTTACCGTCCTAACCTCAAGTTGTGAGGTGAGAATGGGAGTCTGTGAGTCGCAACGATTCGACTAACCACAAACCCGAGCAGTATTCTTCACAAACCAAACATCCCTCCCCACCAACCACACGTATCAACGTGCTGAGACAAAATGGAGACTGCCAAACGGCACGAATGAGATACAAAATGCAGCCAAAGAGTCACATACAAACATGTTTAACTCACGATCGTGGGACATCACATGACAACTCTGATCTCATTTAGGGGCAAAGAAAGGCCTCAGCTCCTGCCAGCTATGTATTGTACAGCCACCTTTTTGTCCAAGCTTTCTGGGTTGCATCGCAGTAGTCATGAAGCGTTTGGTTTCTTTTTAGGTCACCACGCTTTTCATCTATGAAATGTCATGTCAACGTGCATTCACTGCAATCACGCTCTCTCTCTTAAAAAAACTCTGTTCATGCAAGCTGCCACCCCCTAGTCTATCCGACCGCTGACCTCATATGAGGTCAAAACAATCAACTTAACCTTTAATTTTAGTTATTTTGATCGGATTTTTTCGCCGTTTGTAGTCTGTATAAGTTATGCAACTTGTTTTTGTATTGCAAAAATTCTGAGCTTCTGTTGTTTATGCTAGGTGAGAAGCCGAAACATGAGACAAGCAGATGGTTTAATAGAGATGTGCTCGTAAAATGTGTCTAATTTACTACAAAGCTTTAGAAAACCGGCTTTTTTGATATCAAAAACGTACTTTTGATTCAAAAACACCGTTTTTGACGCGTTTATGAAAGGTTCGAAACCTTCAAAAAATAATCATTTGGCAACATTTCGTCCGGGCGGATAGACACTAGAGTGCAGCATTTGGGCAAACGTGTCTGCATAAGTCTGGTCTGTGTGCTTTTCGGTGAACGACGCTCCATTTCCTTCCCGAACTGCACCAAAGCTGCAGTACTCTTCTTCTTCTTTA
Organism: Gracilariopsis chorda; assembly: GCA_003194525.1. Classification (NCBI taxonomy): domain Eukaryota; phylum Rhodophyta; class Florideophyceae; order Gracilariales; family Gracilariaceae; genus Gracilariopsis; species Gracilariopsis chorda. Next base: position 320,699 of record NBIV01000029.1, on the reverse strand, counting down.
ATGCGGTCTATTGCAACCGATTATGCTAACACCAGGAAAGCCAACCTACAGATAGTTGTCCCTTCTGAGAAAGGCCTAAAGTCTTTGACCTGGGTAGGAGTGCTGGTTCATTTCGCTTTGATCGTCAGAAGTCAGATCAAGGACAGGCACATCGCGTGAATGCGAACGGCAAGTGCCCTTCAACGAAGAACTACAAGGCATCATATCGCCTCGGAAAGCAGAAGTCACGCTGTCTCAGATCTATGTAGGACACACGCCGAAGCTTCACCCTGTTGCAAGTTACATAGAAGGGAAACCATCACGATGTGACTGTAACACGCGCGCTACCAACAGCGCTGAACACTATGTGCTTCGTTGTACTAAGCGGACAGATTCTAGGAGACGCGAGCTTCCTGCCGCAGCAGAGAGAAAAGGTAAGACTTTGGCGGAGATAGTCCGCCAGTGGCCACAGAAGTTGCTAGCCTTTCTTAGGAGAGAGAGGTTTTTCTCATAAAAAGAAAAAACCTCTATCAATATGCCGTAATCAGACATATTGAACCCAAAATAAAGAAGAGTATTCATTGTTTGTTTGTTTGTTTGTTTGTATACTATGGGCCCTCAATGCTTAATTACTGCCTTGTGGGTAGAAGTATCGTCTAAAGATGCTGCTCTTTCCGCAGGAAACCAAGGAACTTGCTTGGCCACTGCCTAATCATGTCTTTGACCGACTTTCCCCTTCTCACTCGCGGACTAGGAAGATGATCTCTTCTAGTCCGGTTGATCAACTCGCATCGAGTATTCATTCCTGGACTGAACTCCATCCGCAAGCATTTGGAATGTGCTTCCAAAGAAGTTGGCATTATTGGCCGAGGAGTTGCCGACCATTTCACGCTGTAGAGGGTATCAAGATGTAATGCTACCGCCGTACAAGCACAGGACCCTGGCATTAAAATGAAGTGCGGACCATAGAGTTTAATGTTGAGCAAAGTGAATGACATGTTTTCTTGAGCATTTGTATTGGTAGGAGCTAACGGGAGCGAGAGCAAACCTCAAGACGTTTCGCATGTACAAAGTCTCGCTTGGCTTTTGCAAAAAGTAAGAAACGTCATCCAAGGTTTTAGACGCCCATAGTTCCATGTCAGCAAGTGACTTATACCAATTAATAGAGCTTCCGGTTTTAGACTTTTGCATACGACCTCATCTCGATCATCATCTGACACCTTCTCTATCGCAAAAGGTACAGGTTTGTCCGTAAAATCTCCAGGCACAATGCGTCTGCAACCGTTGCCCTGTACTAAATTTTGCATGGCTTCCGACTGCCAACCATGGCGTGACGTTTTTCTCCGTCAAAGAACATGTCCCTTGTTTGTAAAATGAAAAACGTTGCTCTGGCAAAACGCTCAAGTACATTGTCAGTTCTTCATCTGCTTTATCTCTCCACTTTTCTTACCATTGCGCAATTTGCCTTTGCCAGAGAAGATATCAGATTCTAGTGCAGAGTAAAAACTTCGATTTCACTCAACATCAAGCGACAAGTCGCTACAAAACACCACGCTACAATTCCATCACCCTTCTGGACACATCAAGTGCATGTGGGTCAAATCCTTCGTCCATGCTATTCATGCCTGCCAGCAAGTCCTGCTACTATCTTGGTGCTGCCAAAGGGTTTCAACGTGCAATAAACTCTTGCGCAACAGCAGACTGGTAGTGAATCGTCCACGCGGCTATGATGCCGAGGTCCATCATTTTGTAAAAACCTGGACAGCTTCAAGGTTAATGCGTGATACTTGTCATGCGTGTTCTACACTTGGACAACAGCAATGACATTGATTAGAAATGCCATTGCTATTTTGTGCTTTATTGGAAGATACGGCGAGTTCATCGAGATTTCGCACTCCACCAATAAACTTCTCTCGTGCTTATAGTCAATCAGCATTACAGTAGCAAAAGATACTTAAACAGGATCGACGAACAACACAAAAGTAAAGCTTAGCCAGAGTCTTCCTCTCACAGGTTATATATGCGCCTAACGCCGAAACAAACCCATCCTACCCTTCTCTAACCGTCGCACCCAAAACCTATCCCGTCAAGGACACAAACGCAGATCCCTGCCTTATTCGTCGTCTACGACGAGGGTACCTCCAATACGTCGTAAAACTTACAACCAAACTCTACAGCAACGCACAGATACACGTAAACGACACATGCACTGCTACTAAAACCACAAAACACTCATCACACCCACTCATCATGGAATACAACAACTCCAAACTTCCAGATCTTGCAATTGCCAACTACGCATGACAGTACTTTAAACTCAGTAACTACGCCGCAGCAATCGAGACAACTCTTCATCACGACAAAAACTCAGCTACTTCAACGGGTGAGAAATATCTTAACTATTTCATCAAAATTCATGAGTAGACGCCATACAGCCATACTCAACAATGTCCCTGCACATATACTTGTACTTTCAATAGTCTCAGGAAACAAACCCAACCTACAAGACCTTGCCAAGAAAATCATTGGACACATCAACCAATACCCAACAAAAGATCAAAAGTATGTAAATACCCAAGTCGAACATGTCAACGTCACCAAAGACAACAGTATTGACAAATTCGTCAAATACGATATATATATACGTCAAAAGATGATACTAGCCGGCTACCCGCTAATCGAAGAAAAAGAGAGCACAATAGACTTCATCGTCTCCGCACAGCAAGAAAAGAACTTCAGCAACAATCATAGGGAACCAACTCACCAACAAGCAGACCAAAAAAACACATGCAAGTTCAAACTACAAAATTACATCTATCAGCCTATTCATGGATCGAAGTCGCCCACATCCATCATGCAACCTCCGCACCGACTGGCCAGGGACTATGGACAACTACTAAGAGCATCTCCACCCATGTATCAAACTCCAAAAAACCGAAGATTTTGTAGTTGAAGCTTTCAGTTTTGTCGCCACCGGTGTTATAACCAAAAACATTTTGGAGATAAAAGTCCAATTCGCTTCGAGCGCGCTCCAAAAACACGAGATTTGGAGCGCGCTCTGAATGGCAAGCTCGGAACTATTTTTGGAAACCAAACCAATAAAGTGCGCCTTGCAAGAGTTCCTACCACTTTCGGCTGCCATCACCGCAACAATTTTGCCGCTGGAAAGTGTTCCCCGCCAAAGGAAATGAACTTTCCTCAAATTCTTCTGCTCTAGATTCACACAATAGCGATTGAACAATCCTTTTTTTGCACCAAACAGATTACTGAAAACAAGTGAAGCAGGACAAGGCCAGTGCTCAGGCACAGCGTTCTTCAACTCATTGTCCGGTTGGTGGATCTCAAACCATTTCTAAGGTACATAAACGTGACATGAAACTGTCAAAACTATTTAACATCTCTTGACCTGCCGAACCGAGTTTCAACGTCTCATTTCTGTCAGACCAAAATTATTTTACCATACAGTGATAGTGGGCGGCAGCGTAGTCAAGATGAACATTTGGGGACTTTCCAGGCAGTGATTCCCCATGTTGGCGATTGAAGTAAAGAATGGCGACTGATGCCATCTGGAACCAAAAGCTACCAGCAAACTCCTCGCTTTCATCGACGTCAAAGAGAAGGTAGTGTTTTTCCGCCATTCCATGTGAAGGTTTGAGAGGAACGCTAGTGATTTTCTGCAGGCTGAATTGGAGTTGGAGTTTCCCGGTGGGAGCACTGTGCGCATAACATGACTCACACTGTTTGTGGATTAGAGTCAGCAAATAACGCGTTTCTTGCTGGCACTCCTTCATTTGGAATTTAGTAGATGGGTGGGGATGTTCTAACACTCCTTCCTTATTATTTCAAACCATATCCTCCACCAAGACACCGCCATATGTCCAACTAGCAAACCTGCCACTTCTACACTACTTTCTGCATACTTGAAGAACACATCGACGCAGAGTGCCGTGAATCGTGCCACCCCAATAATTGAAAAGCAGTCACAATAGCAAATCTCAACACTCCCCGTACTATAATGATTTGCTCATATATAAGGGCGGTTTTCTTGATTGACGGGAGGCGTTGGGCCAATAAACACGCCCGCATGCCCCGGTACGCACGTGCAAAAACCTCTCTTGACGCAACGCATCCCTTCCTTTTACCAAATTCAGCAGCAGCAGCAAAGCGTACAGCTTATTGGCTGCTGCTGCATGCTGCTACATCTTAACTGCTTCTGATACTTAGTAGCTGGCACTACAGTAAACGAATGTGGTGCCAACCACTCAGCAGCAGCAGCTGATTTGCACGACACTTGCCTGGCATGTGGCACTGTAACAGTGCAAAACAATGCACAGAGCATATATACTGCACTGGCGCAGAGCAAAAAGCATCTTTCTTGCTGACCCTAAACACTATGTTGCATCCCATTCAAGCTTGGCCAATAGCGCAGTGTCGTAACCTTATGCTACTTTGGGCACTGTTGCTCGCCTGGAACCAAGGCAAGGCAGGTGCAAGAGCCAACTCTGGAGGGGCCAGAGCAAATTCCGGAGGCGTTACAGCAAAGTTGGGAGGCGCCAGGGTGAACTAAGGCGGCGCAAGGCCAGGAGCTGGACGACCTCGACGATTGCCATTTCCTCCCGCTCCAGATGAGATGCTGTTAAATGAGAGCGGACCGCATGTGCAAGGACCCATTGTTCCGGCCGTGGAAGACGATGAAATTACTCCTGCAGACACGTATGTGGCTTGGGCAAGTGGTTCCAGGCCCATATCACGACCAACTTCCTCTCCTATGGCTCCATCTCTCCCACCAATGCCTGTGCCTGCTGTAGTTGATGAAACAACACAACCGTAGAGAAAGATGCGCGTCCTATGCCGCAGGCTGAAGAAGGAGAACATATACCCATTCCGATGGAATTGGAAGAGGGCTAGATCAATCCTGCTCCCTCACAGCGGCCGCAGCAGCCTTCTCTGCCGCAAGTTGAAGAAGAACAACAGAGGCCCATTCCAATGGACGTGGAAGAGAATGAGATCACTCCCGCTCCCGTACACTCACCACAGCAGCAGGTGCAGCGGCCGCAGCACCCACAGCAGCCGCAGCACCCACAGCAGCAGATTGACACGACGATCATGCTGTGTGCTGGACGTCCGGATCGAGCACTGTATCGCTTGTACTATGCGTGGGATTCCGTGGCAGCTCAGGCGAGGAATCATGCAGCCATCTGTGCAAGCGTTCCACAGTTTGAGACGCTTTCCACTGCGGGTCAAAGGCGATGCGGAAAATGCAGCGAGCACGCACACACGCTCTCCTCCCGCTCGTACCCGACCCGGAAATTGAGAATTAATAGCTGCAAGTACTGTGGATGCGTTTTACTCGGCAAAGAGATAATACACGTGAGCTGTGGAATGCAAAGAATCCCAGGATGGGGCGTCACGTTCCGCAGAAAGCATAGAAGCGAGTTGGTTCGCCGTCTTTATAGCCTAAGAGCCTTTCATAGCCAAATACTCAACTTTAATACGCTCTTTGCGACGACGCAAGAGTTCATGGACATGTAGTATGTGACGAGAGGCGGTCCCTCCTTTCTCAGACTTGAGGGCAATGGAGCTCTCCCTCTGCCCACACAGAACAAGAACAACAGGCGCTACAGCTTTCTGTGAGGTACCGGTCCGCCTTCCTTGGATCCATCTTACTATGCGCGTGCCAATCTGCGTGCTTTCATTCACGAAACCAACGTAAGAGACATCATACCCAAGTTGTACGATGTGATCCAGCCGAAGCCAGACGTGGTGCGGGAACATTACCGATCCATGCTTAACACGCAAGACCAACAACAACAACAAAATGCGGAGACCACCGTAGATATCAGCGTGCAAGCAGCCGAACAAGGAGAAGTCATACGTGAATACGAAGGAACACGAAGTGGTACAGTCATTGTTCCTCATGCAGGTGCTGGCCCTCTCCCTAAAGATGTTCCTGGTGGGGGTCCAACCATGTTGAGAACGCCCATGGTTGATCGGACTGGCCTGCATCGAGTGGAGTCTCAAGTACCGCACTTGGTAGAGGGAACCGCTACCAAAGAGCACACTGCAGTAACGACAGCTGCTGCTGCTGGAGCAGGAGCGATTGGGGATGCCCCAAACAATGCGCATGTGCGGTATCGACTTCTAAAATCGGCATCTAAACTGGCAGAGAAGGACACTTTCCCTCTTCTCTACCAGTAAGGTGATCAGCACGAACTATTCGACATCGACCTGTTTCTGAATGCTTGGAACTCTACACAGCAAAGCTTAGGTCTCAGCGTCAACGAGTGGAAGCTACGACACCTCACCTGGGCTGAGAACGAGAAGTGACGTCTGTACTCAGACAACATCCTCCTAAACAGTGGACCGTTGATGCAGATGTGGATGCTCCGCACGCACACAAACATTTAGGACATGCCACTACGTTTCCTGGAGAGAGAGCAACAGGCACGTATTGTAAAAGAGCAAGAGGTCCAGCAAGCGCAACAGCAAACTGGTCATGTGTCACCATTCTAGTTCGCGCAAATGGGACGCATCTTTCTGCCCAATGACCCGGTCAACTCAGCAGCGTACTGGAAGAACAATCGCATGGATATACAGGGGATCGTAGCGCCAAGATAATTTCTATTTCTGTTCAATACAATCACCATGAACATCTGGCGATAGAACATCCAGCGACTTGGAATGGCGCATTTACGGCACAGAGTAACCTCCCTCGACCATTTGACCGATCAGATCTGATTGCAAGGGTGTACAGCCAGTACGCAAACGACGTCATGAAGGACTTGGGGAAGAACTCGGAGCACATCTTTGGAATGAAGTGCCTGGGTCTTGCATCGAAGCTCGAGTTTCAAGAACGCAATGTGCCTCATCACCACATGCTCGTGTGGCTCGAAGAAAGCGTGATTGAAGACGTTGATGTGATCGACGAGCTGATTCGTGCAGAACTTCCCCTTCACGGTGAAAACGAAACGTTGCGTGCCCTCATTCGTTCCATGCACAGGCATAACCACTCCCCCTATTGCCGTAATCGCGCTAGGCAGTGCAAGTTTGGATACGACAGCAACATGATTGTGCCGGAGACGTACATTGAAGTAGGCACGAATCGCGTGATCTACCGCAGAAAAAGGCAGCAAGACCGCAGAATTGTGCCCTACAACCCAGCTCTGACCAAGAAGTACCGCTCTCGTATCAACGTAGAACGCAGGCAAGGAGGGGGCGCAGTGGCTCATCCAATGAAGTAGGCGTTCAAGCAGCCCAAAGCTCAGGAGGTGGTGCTCAATGTGAGTGGTGCTAATGAGATAGGCACACAGAAAAAGCAGCAGCAAGAGCCACAGGTGCAGAACGACATTCGTGCATACATGCAAGCGCGTGTGGTGGGCGCTGTCAACGCAGCTTGGAGAATTTTTGAGTTTCGACATGTTCACATCGTATCAAAAGTAGAGCAACTGGCCGTTCACTTGGAGGGAGAGCGAATGTTTCTGCTCAGAGATCCAACCCAAATCCATTCCGCATCGCAGCCTTCTACGTTGGAGAGATACTTTGCAAGGCCCAAAGCATACGCAAACCTCGACTACCTTTCGTACTTCGAAAAAGGTAGATTGTTTCGTACGCTTCCAGCCCGCGTGCTTAACCAATACGACGGAGACAGCACTGTGCTCACAGACGACTGCGATCCGCCCATGTACGTGGTACAGCGCACGGAAGACGAGCAGTGCGTCGCGAGGATCAGAGGTGTTTCACCGTCCGACATTGAGCTCTTTGCCCTGCGCTTGCTGCTCATGAATCACGGCTCGAGCTCTTATGAAGACACAAGGACTTTCAACGGACAGCAGTATGGAACGTATCGTGAAACTGCTATTGTAAGCGGACTGCTCGCGGACGGATCCGAGTTTGATATTGCATTTCAAGAAGCAGTGCAGATCTACAGCACGCTCTCCGAGCTACGACGTCTGGTTGTCACACTATACCAACAAGGCGCAGACCCAGAAAAAATGGCCGTCAAAAACTGGGAGGCGCTATGTAGCGACATACATACAGGAGATGAGCAGCAACGAAAGCAAAAAATGTATCAACGTGTGGTGGAGATCTCAGACCGGCACGGAGGACGACTGCTTCGCGATCACAGCTTCTTCTCCCAATACCTACAGCAGGATCATACAGCATTGACTGAGGCGAATCGAGCTACAACAACTCGAGAGCTGCGAGTGGTACGAAATGCGTCAACGTTGCAATCAAGGTACGCCACCTTAAACCCTCGCCAAAGACAAGTCATTGACACCGTCATTGCCGCATTGCAACAACGTCAGGCGCTGTAGGAGCGAACAAGCACTCCTGGAAACGTGTTCTTTGTGCAAGGATCCGCAAGAACCGGAAAGACATATGTGCTCAACCTCCTTCGGGATATCGGAATGCTCGCCGAAATGACTGCTACAACAATTGCAGCATCGTTGTACGAAGGTGGCCGCGCGTTACATAGCCTGATCGGACTGGGTGTAGCTGACAAGGACAGTATAAGCAGCACTACAGCCATTTTGTCAAAGTACGGTCCCCATCTCAACGCGCAGAACAGCTACGCGAAATACAACTGCTCGTCTTGGATGAGGCGTCCATGCTCTCAGAAAAGCTCTTTCAACTCATGGATGCGTTGCTCAAAAATCTCTGCTGCAGTGGAATGGAAACCCCGCCTCCGTTTGGGGGCTCGACAATTGTTCTATTTGGCGGCTACTCCCAGCTGCTTCCAGTTGTTCCGCAGTTTTACATGGACCAATCCAAGTGGAAATGTGAGACAAGTGTACACAAACATTCTCAACGAATTGCCGTGGAAGAGTGATCTGTGGACATTGTGCTCGGTTCAAGTGCTGTATCTCACCGATCTAGTACGCCAAGCCGATGATCCGGCATTTAGGTCGCTTTTACGTTCCGTTGCACGCAACACAATATCCAACAACGCTCCACAACGACTCAGATTACCGGTGGCATGGAAACGGTTTACCAATTCCTGTGGAAGTGGCTCACAACACGACACAAGGAGGATGTGGATCTCAGTAAAATGCTCACTGCGTCCACAAACCAGTTGATCGACGAACACAATGCGGCACCGCTGGATCTGTTTCCTGGTGAACGCTTCACTCTTCCGTCAGCTATGACGGTACAACATGACTGTGGGCAGAACTCAGATCCCGACGTCACCAATAATTTTGTTCAGTTTGCATATCATTATGCGCCTACTGGAGTACCGCCTCATAAGTTGGAATTGAACATTTGTGTGCCACTTATGGTCATTCGGAACGTGCTGCATCTTGCTGTGGTCAACGAAAAGCTGTTCGTAGTCGTGCGTGTCGATCAATTCACGATGCAGGTGGCTCGATTCGACCAGAACGGACAGGTGCTGGAACGACAGGTCCTGCATCCTATCGACTCCGAGTTTTCTTTCGCAAACATTCGCATGATTTGAAGGCAGTTACCCATTCGTCTCGCGTCTGCAGCTACCGTTCACAAAGGAGAAGGAAAAAAGTTGGATGGCTTGGTTGTGGATGTGCGATCCAACTTCTTCTGTGCCGGTCAGTTGTATGTGGCATTGTCACGCGTTAGAAGAAGCGACCATGTCCTGCTCCTGCAAGATGCGCAGCTTACATCCGCAAATGCGCACACAATTCATCTTATTCCTGTGACCATCCCCAACCCATGGCTGCCTAAAGCCCTTCAGTTCTGCATCCCTCCACAACTGTAATCATATTTCTCCCGTTCTTCGTTCATTGAATTAGACTATTTGCTTTTCTGCTTTTGCTTCCTCCACCCTCTCTTTTTTCCCATCGCTTTTTATCACTCTTCCACCGCGGCGCGCAGCGCCAGTCGCGGCCAAAGGCCGCTTCCCCCTTTCGAGAATTAATATATAAATCAATCAATCTCTGTAAACTCTGCTTGGAGCTTTTCGTGCAAGGGGTATACTGTCACAGGTGAGTACAAGAGCTTCACTCAATCTGTTATATGATACGCATATGATTCTCAAGCGTTCGGCTGATACGGCGCAGTATACTATGAGAAGCTTTATAGTAATCGCAAAATTAAGGCCCTGTCTGAATGTTGTTGGCGCTTGGGATGTGTGTTATTCTTGCCATCTATGGAGGCTAATATACCACTGAAAAGATTTTATATTCGTTTTTACATCTCAAAAAGCCCCTCTTAAGCCTACACATGGTTATAAGGTTGTTTTTGACTGACTGGAGAGGTTGTGCCAGAAAAGCGCTTTGCACCCCCGCGTACGCGCATGCAAAATGGCCTTTTGGTGCAATGTCTCTCTGCTATTTAAAATATTCAGCACCAGCAGCAGCAAGGCTTGCTGTTTAGTGGTTGGCACTCCCATATCGACGTTCCTGCTGGCCAGTTACAGAAAGCAACTTGTTGTGCGTCAATCTCACTGGATTGCATTGCAGTCAATTCAGGCATTTATTGTCTGTGATTGGTTATGCACTGGTACAGAATTATAGATAACTTACCTACAAAAACCTCTACTGGAACAGTTACAGTTTAGAGAAGATAGACGAGCCCGTCTAGAGCTCAGGGAAGACGAGCCGGCACGTCGATAAGGCTACGAGAGAATTGTGAATAAGTTTGCTTGTACGTATACGTGTATTCAGTCCAATTAGAACTCCCAGAACCAGACGAACGGGTGCATGAATGTATACGTCATTGCTAACGCAGCCCCAAAGCTGAGAGAAGTGAAAGAGGCATCGATCTGTCAAAGATAAGCTCCAGTAAAGACTCTTAGTTGTTGTTGCACTGGTAGCATCGCTGCTATTGAACCTCCAAATCATTCTGTGTCGATCAATTTAAGACCAAATAAGCCGCAGTCGTCCAGAGGCAAGCGTGATTTTCTTTAAGTCAATAAATGGCTGTAAAAAGTTAAGAGTACTTTCATTTGGTTCAGTTAGCCAGCGCAAATGTTGCAATCACCGATCTAAATCACAGTTCCTTCGCTACAACCTTATTAACAGGCACGGCTGCAATTTATTGTTACACGTTTTTGAGATCTAATGAACCCCCGGCGACATGGTAAGAGTTTATTGCTGCAATAATTAAAGAGCTTGTACCCGAAGATGACGAACGTCGAGCCCAAAATTCGTTGAGGTCGTGTACGCAGACTGGGTTTGTGGCAGAGTATCCGTCCAGTGTCTGTAATACCGTACTCACTATTCCGAACACGAGCAGTAGTGAGAAATGTGACAAACTTGTCAGTGGTTTAAAGCAGAAGATGCAGTTTGAGGTCAGAAAAGCCAACTGTATTGATTTTGAAGAAGCTATTAAGATCACCATGCTTGTAGAGGCCGAATTTGCTGTTGTCTTGCTCGAATCATCTTCAAAGATGTCTACAAGTTCCGGTCCAGTACGAATAGTAATTGAAAATACCGGGTTTTGACGTTCAGGGCGTTCGAAGAAACGTTTGTTGGATATTTGCAACAACGCATGCTTTAGATGTCACAAACCAGGCTGTCGTCCGTGGAAGCACCCCAAAAGGGAGGCACACCGGGCCGCTGTTGCAAACATCGAAGCCATGATAGGGGAAGAGAATCGTGATGATGACTTAGTTTCTGATAGTTTAGAAAACTAAAGTGCCCTTTCAAAACTAATAAGAGCACGCCGAAAGGACGTTTGTGCAATAACTTGCCCCCAAACGCTTCGAATGAGAGCGTTCGATTTTTCACTCTCTCGTTATTGTAGGGACAGTTTTAACGAATCCCTGCTTGTATACGTAAAATTGACAGGTGTACGACCAACGTAATCTCACGTGACTTTGCGGAGAAACATAGAGATAGGTTTGTAATCCGTCCGGTTTTGATGGATGTCTGCAATTCCAAGCAGGATTCTCCTGAAATTGGTACTCAGATAGGTGGCAAACGGGGAGGTTAGGATTGGAACGTATATTTCTCATGGCAATTGGATCGTGGCCGACGCAAGGTTTGATGTATTATTGGGCATGCCATGGCATTTGTATTCTATTTCTGAGACAAATTACTAATCACATATCGCTACTGTCGAAGGTCACACGCTTTCTGCTCACGTTGCCGTGCGTTTAGAATATATGGTGAAGAAGATGTGTGTCAAGCAGTTTCGTCGCCGACTTCGTCGCCCTACGATTGGTACACAAGTTTATCGCCTTATTAAGGTTTGTAAATCGGATCCAGCACCAGTTTTGACAACTACTACAGACGATAATGCCTAGGTCGTGAACAAAGATGATAAGAAGTAACGAGCCATCTTACATGAACATGAGGATTTATTTCAATCCCAGCTTCCAAGTGGATTGCCCTCTGTTCGGGACGCTGATCATGCTATCGAGATTGCATCTGATACGCAGCCCCCGCACCGGGTGGTGTAAAAGCTTTGCACCGCTGAGCTGGTCACGGCACAGGACCACGTGGAAAAGCTGCTGAAATCTGGGAAAAATCGCCCAAGTAAGTCTCTGTATGTGTCGTATAGTGGATTTTTGTACCAAAGTGGTGTGAAAAATACCAGTTCGGTGTGCCACGTGGGTGATTGGACCAGGGCAGCATGTCCTAATATTTAACTTTAGTTTTTAGAAGTAGTTCTAACTGTTAACTACAGCACTGAGGTGCACCATTAGGGGGCACCTCAGACGTGGCACACGTAGCGTGCCATGTACACGTGGAGTCAAGCTCGCCCACCCTTAAGGTGAGCGTCAGCCTTTTTCCCCGTCAAGGTAAACGGTACGCACCTGTTGGATAATTGTGATACCAACTGGTTTTTACAGTCAACCTTTTTGGTTATCCAAGATCTTATCAGGTATTACTAGTCCGCCAGTCACAATACCTAGCGACTACCACGCTGGTACGTAGAACTAGTCGACTATCTTGCACCTCTAGTAGTTGTTGCGGCCACAGACCCTACCGGTAGCCCTCTCCTCCCCTTCTAGGTCGAGCCCACCCGGGGCTCCCTACAGCCGAGGTCCACACGAACAATCCATTTGGTCATTGACCGTGTTCAGTTATCCCACAATATGGGGCCCCAATCTTCTTTTTTAGGAACTTGGTAGAGATTTACGGGATATGGTCTACTACAGAGCTCTCAACCGGATCACGAAACCAAATATTGCCTCTTTACCACGTTACTATGAGATATTTGATCGGCTAGGGCAGGCGCGCTTCTTTCCCAACCTCGATTTGAAAACTAGCTCCCACCAGATCCGCCTTCGGGCATCTGGTATTGAAAAGACTGCATTCAATACTAAGTATGGGCAGTTTGAATACTTAGTGATCCAATGTAGATCTCTAATGCACCAGCTAAGTTCCAATCATTGATGTACCGTGTGTTTTCTGATTCTATGGATAGATTTATGGTTGTGTATATCGACGATACCTTAATCTTCAGGTGCACGTGCGAAGAGCATGTCGAACATTTGCGGTCCGTTCTTTCCAGATTGCGCAAAAATTATCTGCGTGTTTCACCGAAGAAGTGTTCATTCATGGCTTCTGACATAGAATATCTCGGGTTGTTGGTTCGCTGTGATGGTATTTCTGTCCATCCGAGAAAGATTGACGTAGTGAAGAAATGGCCACGTACTATTAACGTCACAGAGCTTTGCAGCTTCATGAGTCTTGTACAGTTCTTTCGAACATTTATCCTGCAATTTTCATAAAGAGCTGCTCCCCTTACTGCTGTTACAAAGAAGAACGCAAGTATTCGAGGTTGGAGTGATGAGACGGCAGCAGCGTTCGAGGATCTGATTCAAGCACATGTCTCAGCGCCGGTGCTGATACGCCCAGACTGGTCCTGGCCATTTCGGGTTCACATCGATTCGTCTCAACTAGCTGTTGGGGTTACTCTAACCCAGTTTTACATTTAAGAAAAGGAGCGTGTAATTGTGTATACTTTGCGAAAGTTTGTTTCTGCTCAGTAAAACTATACAGCTACTGAGTGCGAGCTTTTGGAGCTGGTTTTTACTTTACCGCTCTTCCATTGCTACGTAGAAGGGTCTACTTTCGATTTCTTTGCTGAGAATCAAGTGGTGGCCAATCTGTTCACGAAGAAGTTCTTGAACCTCCATGAAGCGCGTTTGTTGATTTTCCATTCGCGCACAACCTAGAGCAGGGGGTTTTGACTTCCGAAACTAGTTTTCTATCACTTTTACCTCCAATGGCGCTACGATGGTTCCGAAACACATTCGTATACCTTTGAACAGGTTTCGTGAAATAATAAGCTTAAAGAAGGGGCGGCCTGTGGCAATAGCTAGAGACGGGCAAGAAAGGAAGATGCCTTTGCTTAAACACAAGTTGAAGTAGTTGAAGTGAAGCTGGTCGAGAACAGAGACTAGGGTTGCGTTTTGGTGTCTCCCTTTTATTGTATAGAGAGGAAAAGGCCACTCGTCTTCCTCGGACTAAGCTAGATGCAAGCAGTAAGTTTTTGTGGCACTGTAAGAAGGCCATGTCACCATTCTTAAGAATGGTGAGAGAGCAAGACGCTTTATCCCCATCCTCACGAATGATGAGAAGTTGTGGTCTATCGCTTTGTGTCTCACCATTTGATAAGGGCGGTAAGCAAACCGAAATTCTCACATTACCTCGTGTTTTTGTACTGCTTACAAATTTTGTATGGGCTCACGTATAACTAGTTGTCGAATATCAAAAATGCATTTGGAAATAAGTAGACTTTGGTTCAAAGCATCACAGTTCTTAAATTTCGTAAAAAAGGAAGGGGAGTTGTTGTCGGAGGTGACATATCCAAGATCAGAAATTTCTTGGTTCGAGTAGGCTTCAGTAACACCTAAAATGTCGATCATTAGCTTTTCAAACGTCGGTAAGTTTATTTTTATTACGTCAAATAGACTTTTTGAGTCAGTGAGCAATGTGATTGGAGTTATCTTTCCAAGAATTGACTGTAAGTTATGTTTGATAACGTAAGCTATATCGAATGCATCTGCAAATGTGTAGAGTTCTTCTCCTAAAACTGATCTTGTAACGCGCCGGCTTTTGTGACTTGATAAATGAAGAATATTACAGTTGTCGAACTTGTTCACGAGAAGAATCATCAATCTGATCCGAGATGAGTAGTCTGCGTTACTGGCAAATGATGAATCAGAGCACACCTTGAGGAGAAGTGAATTGACATCAATGTTAAAATATTTCAGACTTACATTTTCACTTTGTTGAACATGTGTTATGAACTTCTTGATGTTTTTACATCTTCTTTTGAAAATGATTTTTCCGTAATTTGAGGAGTCATGTTGATAGCACAGCAATTATCTGGTCGCGTGGGGTCAAAAAAGCAATGTTGTGTCTGAATGAACGAAAATCAAAGAAGATGCAATCTTTTGGAAGAATATGCAATCGTTTGGCACAAAGTTCTTCACCTAGTGAAAAAACGTTATCGGTTGTGCGTACTGTACGCCTGCGAGTGTAGTGGAATCCATTTCTAAGTCCTTTGATTCCAACTTTTGAGTAGTGAGCTTTGCCTGCTGCAGGAATTGATCGGGCCCGCAGTGAAGGAGGTCCCATACGTAAACAACTGTTAGGCCGGCTAGCCTCGACTGTTTGCGGCTCATAAATAAGCTTGGTTTCATGCCTAGATTTTCTCTCAAGTGAGTAGTTACTTTTCTGTACTAATATTCTCTGCAGTCTGAAATTTCATAAAGAGGACGTACAAGTTCAAACGACATGTCTACTAGAAGTTCCAGTTCTTGTGCAGGCCTCATTTATACTTTACGCATGAGCATCTATGCAGATTGCAAGTATGCTTGACGAAAATCTGTGTTCTATACTCTACATCTAAGAATAGTGGCAACGGCAACAATACTTAAGGTTGAATGTTGTCTTAGATTAGGTCGATTGTGTACCAGAACAGACTTTTCTTGATCTTTGTGACCTTAACAGCGTTTTCTTGAAGATCTGATTCCCAAGAAGTACAGAGGTAGAGCAGTCGTAGCGAAGGTGATTGAGAAGATGAACCGGTGTAGCGGGCTCTAAGCCAAAGTACGCCAACATTTCGTCCATTGAGAGCGCGTTTGACCCTTTTCTTCGATGAAGAATTTCTTTCCTAGTCCAAACCTGTACGCATTCTGAGTAGGAAGTTTTCATATTCAAACTGAACGATCCGCGATCTTTTTTCTGCGTAAGCTTATTTCATAAGCTGGGCCTTTGCAAGGAAAAGTATACTACAGTGTGTACTTTTACGCTTCACGCTACGCTACTTAATATGTCTTCTTCTACTACTGCTCGGAGAAAAAGAACCTCAAACTATCCATTTTCTATCTCGTATCAGTTTGCGGCTCCTGTAATGTTATTATTGCACCCCGTGGCATCGCTGAGGTTTGTATGTCTTCGGTATTACGATAAATATGCATTTATAAGCAGGAAATATTTCTCATCTTTCAGTATTGGAATACGCAAACCGCACAGTGATGTCGAACGTACAACATGACAATTGGCCATCTCTTATGGCGGTACTTGTGCCGTTCGCGTTACAAGCATTCCTTTCAGTAGCTGCATTTAAACTACAGTGAACCCACATAGCTTAGGTTGACGAAGTTGTGAGCACAAGTACGAATTGTACGAAGTACATGGAGGTGCTCCAAAAAAATGAAAGCAGACATAAAGCTGTAGTGAGGAACACTTTTCCTATTGAATGCAATCAATTTGGATTGAAGCGAAGACCAATAAGATGTCATCACTTAGGTCTACTATCGTAGATGGGAGCGATATTGTGGTATTACAGACAACAGAGGACAATGAATGTCTTTTCTCTTTCTTGCCCTGCTGGAAAGTGGACAGTGCAATGGTTTGGGGCTTGCGAATACCAGCACAGGCGTGCAATGCCAAGAAGTAGTGTAGAAACCGGAGTGAGTAACCACCCCAGCCCTGGAAGAGAGTAGAGCGGCTTGGAAATAGGTTTAAGAAGGTGGAAGAGGTGGTTTAGCTGCGTACAGCACACAAGTATAGTAACCAGAACAAATGCAGAGCGGTAGGTGCAACAGCGACAAAAATGGTGCGACTAAGAACCTAGGTGAAGCTCAGTGCCAGTATGACCCCTCACCATATCACGTGCGACAAAGACCTGAGGCTTAGCACGGGGATGATTGCACAAAATGACACATCAAACCAATGCTAGCAAGAGTCCGTTGCGTGTAGGGAATGGAAAAGAATGCAGGAGACCGGGCTAATCCACTAAAGGGAACGTAAGGGAGGGGTCAGTTGAGTTCATGGAGTGGCGGACAGCTCTAACGGAAAGTGGGCGTTGCAAGAGAGAGGGAAAGTGCTATGGTCCAAAATTTCGTTTAAGGGCGCCGAAGGCAGGCTTTTATAGACAATTGAGCTAGGCCCATATCATATAAAGCTGCATACTAGGGCTTGCTAACGAGTAATAGACACCTGTTCTGAGATTAATCCTTGCTACGATGTACCAGGGTGGCACAAGGTATTGTGCCTCTTAGGATATCTTCTGCCTATACAATATCTGTGGAGCCCACCGAATGGTTTCAACTTTGTCATTGCACCCAGCTCACCATATCAAAGAAAGAAGTCACAAACATCATTGGCGAGGTTTCCAGTGATCCTAGTCCTTCCAATACTTCCGTGTCATATTGTGACCTTTTTGAAATAGAAGCCGAGTAGGTCCCTTCTTCTCTGCAACCTCTGTCCGCTGTGCAGGATGAAACTGGGTTTTTAATTAAAGAATTTGGTCTAGTTTGGGTGGGTAGCATACTAGTGTTTGAACTGGAAGAATTTCTTTAACGATATGAAAGAAAGAAACTACCGTCAAAGAGAACTATTTTGTCCTTAATGATGTGTTTGGTCCAATGCACACCTTTTAAATCAGAGAACTACTTCGAGGCGCCTTATTTGCGGCCCAGTACTACTGTGTTAAAGATTTATCTACCATCTCTCTTCTATTTTCGCTCATGATAAAACGTCATGAGAGATAGCAGAGAGCAGATGGGAACACTGGTATTAACGGTGGTGGTGCTGGGATGGTTGCAGTGTCGACTCCACAGGTTGTGGTGGAAGCAAGTGAGTGAAGTTGTATGTTTGAAAATGAGATCTCATTCCATACGGAACCCTATCCTTCTTAGTGTTTACTTACGGCACAAGGGTATAACATATACTGCTTGACAGTAGACATTAGAACAGAAAAATTTGGCACTTTGAGAGTCAGTGTTTTGTGCCGTCCAAAGGCTCCTGCCCAATGATATGAGGACCTTATGTCATCTACAGTAGACATAAGCGTCCCGGTTTAGAAGGTCTAGCAATCATACAGCCTCTATTTGAGATATGGGTAGGTTTGAGTCGAGTAGGTTGCCGAAAAGATGCCCAGAGTAGAGCAAACCCTGGTTTTGGTTTTTGCAATTTGGCGGTTTTTGGTTTTGTAAATTCAGACTTGTAAAGCAGATTCAAATAAAACGCGTTTGCCTATAAAAGTTTAAATATCAGCTGCGTTTTTCTTTGGAATTGCCAAAAGTTTCAAAACTGTAGTTATTTTACCAGGCATAAAAACTTGAAAGTGAAGTACTCATAGGTACAATTTCGTGCGTTGTCTTTGTAGAAGAAGTGTAAGCGGTCAGCCTGTACATATAAGCTGTGGTAAACGTCTTTGTGTAGCTGTTGACCTTTTCTTCCAAAATACGAAGATGAAACGTTTTTACCCTCGCATTGCGTTGAATAAAGCAATAATGTTCGTCATCGTAACATAACCGCAACTACTAAGTTAGTATTGCAATAGTAGAGGGTTTACGCAATGCTATATTTTGTCACATGGGTTGTAAACGGAGAGAAACGTTGAAGAAGTGGTCGAAGTTTCTCACAAGGGGGTTGCCAAGCCATGTGAGTTCTCGCTTGGAGCTCGCTTAAGCGAAATAGGAAAAACGTACCTCCGAGAAACCTCCCTCCTGCAATGAATTGGGGGCACTCTTCTCGCCATAAGAGTGATGCTTGTCAAAGCAATTTGGATCCTCTTCCTCCTCTATCGAGGAGGCTCTAGTCAGCTCCATTAGGCCATTTCCACTATCCAGCCCAAATCACCAGGACCGCCCCGGCTTACTTCCCTTCCACGTCAACCTTCGGCTCATCACAACACAACCGGTCCATCAGCTACTATGCCGCCAACGCAAACAATTGCAGATCCACCAACTCTCACTCGACGCAGACGTTTGCGCTTTTTAGCGGCATGGGATATAATCCCGCTTAAAGCTGTCATCGCAGTTGATGGACATCTTCACCACATGGTGAGGCAAAGCGACTACACGAAGAAGCACTCTCTAATTTCTTGTCCATCTTTCCTTCAGGGGCTCTAAGCGAAGTCCATGCCCCAATGTGGAAATCGTCGAATGATCACTTCAAGAAAATTGTGAGCGACCATCGTTCCGCCATGAGGTTAAACAGCCACGCTTTTGGTATAATGGAAATCCGAGGGGAGAAGGAGAAACTTCTGGATGATTTAGTTCTTGCGATTGACGAGTGCGAGGAACAATGTTCTCCTCTATGGCATGCTAGTCGCCTCGCTCGTCGCAGTGCCTATGCTGAGACTTTGCACTCGGCACACCCTTGATCCATTGGAGGAACACGCAAGCGTTGAACCCAGTCCTGCGTTATTTAGCCAGCCAGGTACTCTGCGAGTCCTGGAGGTGCACACTTGAAGAATGAGCTCACTTTTCCGCCACATTCATACAGAACCGGAAGTTCCAGAGCAGCACCGTAGCTTTGTGGAGTAGAGCGATAGGCGTCTGACGTATTTCCAAATGTCTTTTGTAATCCTGTGATGAAAAGATTTGCTTCAGGTCCTTTCATAATCAGTAGGCAGCCTCTCCAACGCTACTCATGGCAGTATTATAGCCTGCTTCTTGTGCACTGGCCGCTACGCGAGGAAAAGCTGTCTGCACCCATGGTCTTATAATATAAGCTGCATCTCCGTATAGACAGTACTGCTGCCCGTCAACCAGGAGTTCGTTTTGTAGCTCTGCATCGATTCAACTGTCCCAATAGAGCGTCATGTCGTGACGCCTCCTGACCTCAGCTCCATATAAGTAGAATAATAAACCATCAGGTGTCGTGGCAGACTGGTACACGAGACAGTGATGTAGTGCAGTGCCCGGAAGCGGGAGTGCACCGAAAGACGTTCGGGATCTTTCCTCGTTGGAGGTGAGCCCAGTTGGGTAGGGCCCTCCCAGGAGTGGCACGACTATGTCGGGTTGTAAGGCCGAGGCCACCCGTCGCGACTTGCGCAGGGAGGTTGAGGCGAGAATTGGGTATCCGCAGGAGCAGTGTATGGGGGTGGTCGTCCTCTAGAGAGGTGAGATTTCCACGTTAGTAGCACGCGCGAACACGAGCCGTGGGTAGCGGGAAAGCCACCCTGTAAAGGGAAAAATAAGGGGGAGCTGAGTCACGAGTGTCGTGACGAAGACTAACGGCAGTGCCGGTAAATAAACCTTATACAAGGCGAACACCAAGAAAGCTGGAATAAAAATCCGAATACTCGGGTCCTTTAGATAGACAAGGGGGTTAGACTTCCCGTATGCGACGGTGCTTCCCTCCAAAGAGGAGTAGAGAACATGCGAAGGCGGTGGGGTCTAGAGCCAATTCCCCAGGTTGGGGTCCCTTGTTGGGGAAGGTTTACTGGTGCAACGGCAACCCGCTGGTGCACTAAGTACTAACCATCCCCGAAATGGGTGTAAAAATAATAAATAGAATTAACTAAATTACTCCACTTTGGTGGTTCATGCCCACTACTGTGGCCAACCGCCAATTGACTCTTCCGTGTCCCACGTGTCAAATCCACTATTAGTGATCGTAGTTTATGCAATGACTATATTACCGAAACATTCGGGAAATCAACCAAGTACCAAGAATCGCTCTCTGAGGGCATTTCACTTCAAGTGAAAGCTTTTGTGCCCAGAATAGCACATTGATTTTAGTGCAGCCGAAACTCCAGGTCTGCACATCTGGACCTTTTGGAAATCAATGAAACCTACACAGTTCTGCAAAGGCGCTTCCTTTTCCTCCACCGCTAATGCATATCGGGAAGTGAAGCTGCTCATCAGAGACGTCCTACAACATCAAATTAGTTACGCTTTTGATTCAGTTAGGCTTTTTATCAACTCCTATAAAACTTTGGAGAGTTCGGATGAACGCATGCAAACATGGGCTCTTTATCGACCCAGCAAACAGGCGATGCAGGAAGGGGTAATATGATTCATGTTGCCGTAAATGGAGGTATACTGTATCAAAACCGTTCATTATCGTTGCTACTGAAGTCACTGGGCTGACCTACGGTCTCGTCTTGTGAGGCGCAGAATAGGAAGAAAGAAAGATATCGCTCTGTAGACAAAGAATTGATGTTGAATTTGGTAGTGTTAATTGCATTTGAACGCGCGTTTACAATTCAAACGTTGTGAGTGCTTTGTTTATGACGATGAGATAAAAGTAAAAGAAACTTGTTGTCCTGATCGCCGACTAACGGTAGTTGAAGCAGGTGCATACGATAAACATTGCGTCGTTTTTCATGCCCAATTACGTAGTCTTTCAGGCGCATCAGAATTTGTGTCGAGTGGTTCAACTTATCTTTGAAGAGACAAATCGTACGTATATACAAGACTCGTTTCTTTTCAGCGTAATTGGTGTTTTCTGCCGTATGACTCGGCCGAAAACGGAACACGTGTGGCCTTGTCAAGTCACGAAGTTGGTACCATTTTTATTTTCGTAAAATCTCTAGTGTCTGTCGGACTGCTGACCTCATATGAGGTCAAAACAATCAAATTTACGTTCAATTTTAGTTATTTTGATCGGATTTTTTCGCCATTTGTAGTTTGTAAAGTTATGAAACATGTTTTTGTATAGCAAAAATTCTAAGCTTCTGTTGTTTATGGTAGGTTAGAAGCAGAAATTTAAGACAACCAGATAGTTTGATAGAGATGTGCTTGTAAAATATGACTAATTTACTACAGAGCTTCAGAAAACTGGCTTTTTTGATATCAAATACGTACTTTTGATTCA
Source organism: Gracilariopsis chorda (assembly GCA_003194525.1). Lineage (NCBI taxonomy): Eukaryota > Rhodophyta > Florideophyceae > Gracilariales > Gracilariaceae > Gracilariopsis > Gracilariopsis chorda. The sequence goes on along the minus strand of NBIV01000029.1, from coordinate 298,728 downwards.
AAAACACCGTTCCTGACGCGTGTATGAACGGTTCAAAACCTTCAAAAAATAATCATTTGGCAACATTACATCCGGGCGGATAGACACTAGTCTGTTTTATTGTGGCACAAACTAACAAGGGCCATTGCCACTGTGACAAAATAGAATGCAGGTTTAAAGAGACGATAAGAAGTCCAAGCTCGTCCTCGTCTCAAATTAACCCCTTCTTCGTCTACCATCGATGCTGGCGTACCAAAAGCTGGGCAAAATTTTACATATTTTAAGGTCATGAATATGTTCCAAATTATGCCATGCTGATTGCAAATACCCCCGCTTGCCACCAAGGTGACTTCTCACATTGCCGTGTGACGTCGGCCATGCACTCGACATCGCTCAGGTTTCGCTCTCTCTCTCTCTCTCTCTCTCTCTCTTTTGCGAACCGGCCTATATTAATTCCCCGTAGCACGGGGCTTATCATTCCAAATGTGCACTGCCGCGGGTTATGCAGTTGACCATATCAAAGTTAGGCAATCTCGATTCTCACGCTTCAACATCCGCGTTTAGTCCGAAAGCCACCCGGCGACACAAGCCTCTTCGTGTGATGCATTGTTCACAACCCTGCAGTAACCATCACTATGAATGGTGACAGCGATTCCGAGTGGTTTTTCTGCCATCCGGGGGTTATCTATGAGTGTGCTTCTAAGCACAGGCAAGAGGATAAAGGGCTAAGAGTGCTAAACCTAGGTAGGATGGTTACCTCCTCCCCCACCCTCTACGTGAATCACGATCCTTCCTCCTTCCCTATCAACAGTCGCGTTTGGCAAGGTTTCTTTGTATAACAGAATATTTCGTGGCTTGCCTGGTTATCCATAACCGTAGGAACCCTGGTCACTAATGGAACTGTGACTTCTTCTTCATTGTGGTCAAAAGCTCTCTATTGGAACTGTGACGCTCTTGAGCATTTCTCCCTCTTCGGATACATCCAAGGGTGAATCCAAGTCCACCCTTCCGTGTTGTACCGACGGTACACATTACTCCAACATGCACCACATATTCGGAAATACCCTTCGTAGAATAGTGGCCCACATGTAAACGACAACGACCGCGCCCTGACATCCTTTTTGCACATTCTCTTCTTATTCTGTATCGCCGCCAAACTTTGTTCCTCTCGCGTTCGAGTATGTGGGCTCAAAATGCCCCACTGTGGCTGTTCGGGAACAGCATCTGCTTCACTTCTCATGAAACCAAAAATCTGCGCCCGCACATTCGGTCATAAAGGGAAGACGAATCTGGCGATCTTCCTTTAACTTGGCAGCTGTTCGTGACTGATTTTTATTGTCCAAAGGACAACGCAGTGCATAATGATCCACTTCTCCTTCTCTAGCCCTTCCAAGAGCAGTCGCGCAGAACGAGATTCTCCCCGAGGTAGATATACGATGTACACTAGCTTGGTGGTCGTCTGGGAATTCTCACATTCACCCCTCAGTTATTCTTACGTCCATGTACGTTTCCAAAAACCAATCAGGCCACTCCGTTGAAATGCTTGCGGCTCGAACGGTTTCAGGCTCACTTGTTGTTGTTGTTTATTATGGGCCCTCAATGCCTAATTGCTGCATTGTGGGTAGAAGTATCGTCTATAGATACTTCTCTTTCCGCAGGAAACCAAGGAACTTGTTTGGCCACTGCCTAATTATATCTTGGATCGACTTTCCCCTTCTCTCACGCGGACTAGGAAGATGATCTCTTCTAGTCTGGTTAATCAACTGGCATCGCAACACGTAATGGTGTACGGTCTTCTTCGTTCTTCTCGAACATTCACACCTTACTGTGCGCTTTGTAAGAAATGAAGCGACAGGATGAAAAGTTGAAACATGACCTGTATAAAACTGAGCCAATAAAACCTCCGCGTTCCTGGCCTCGATGTCTGTCTTCAAAAAGTCAGTTTTCTCTATGAGCAAGCTTGGGCGTTGACGTGTCTTCAGTAACCGTGCTCTGACGTCAAGCATATCAATCGGGACGTCGATTTGTGATCTGGCTCACTTGCTTTTGCATCCGCGAGAAAAGTTCGCATCCTCACTAGAATCGGTGTTCTAAAACGCAGGCCAGTATTTTCCAGCTCATCGACTGCAGCTAGTTCATTTCTTTCTACTCCGATGTGATCGGGGTATCCGTATGAAACGATCAATACGTTCTCTTCATATCTCACTCACAGAGAAAAGTTTTATGTTTTCAGGTGCTGAGCAGTATTGCTTTGACGTCAGGAAGACCCTCGTAGCGCCACTACTAAGACCTTTGGAGTCAGTAGAAGTTAGAGACGGTCCTGAGAACCTGCCACATTCTCTTAAGCGAGCATCACAGCTCACCGAGCGCTGTGTACGAACTGCAGAGATCTCAAAGATGTCAAGCACGTCGTTACAGAGCTGCTGACGATCAGGGGCAACCGCTGCCCAGTATACATCTACGTAGATGTTAATTGGGTACCCGGACATTGCGGAATTGATCGAAACGAGACCGCAGACAAGCAGGCCAAGTGAGGTGTTTCCATACCTTTGGCAGACCAAGAAAAGGTCCCGTTGGACTTTTTGGTAGTTCAGCAGAGGTTGAAACTTGATCTTGTTACTCAGCCGCCAGTGGAAAAGATACTGCAATATCTGGAAGAAGAGGTCACCCTTCGAACTACGCAAACGGCTCTTTCACAGATTACGTTGGACATACGATAGGACTGTATCCCATCTCTTCTGATCTGCTGAATAGAAGGAGCTATGAGAGGCAAGAACAGCAGAAGTAACGCTCGCTCAGTTCGCGACGAGGCATGTCCCTTCCTTACATCCAGTGGGTTCTTATCTGAATAAGAAAGTAGTGCGTTGTGAGTGTGGCACAGCAGTCAAGAAAGATGTGAATCACGTTCTGTTCCGCTGTCCGCGGACTAACGGAACCCGTCGCAATGAACGCCCCGCGGCTAGAGAAAGAGAAGACAAATCGCTTTTAGAAATGATTATAAAATGGCCATCAAAGTTTTGGCCTTCTTCAAGAGAGAGAACTACCTGTACTTAGACAGGTCTCCTGTCGCTTGGAAATCAGGAGCGACAGACCATACTAAAGAAGAAGAAAGAAGAAGAAGAAAGAGCTATGGCCCGTTAGAGGTGAAAACACTGTTGGTCACTTTGTTATGAGGTGTAGAAACGCTCCAAGTCTCGACGAGATGCTTGTCTATCTGCGCGGGAAAGACAAGGACTGGGAGTTACAGCACAGCAGTATTGAAAGAATGGCCGAACAGGGTGTTGGAATTCTTGAGGAGAGAGGTGTTCTTTGATAAGAACTCCTACCATACTTTCGGAATTAGTACTGCGCCCGTAAACATACATACAAACATACCAATGACCCGGGAGGTCGCTAAACTCGTCCAGGCGATCGGCGGACTGATCGCCTCAACGGACCCGGGATGTCCGTAAAATCGCCCCGGCAGTCGGCGCACCGACAGCCCGAAGACCTGGGCGGTAGCGTCGGAAAAAGACCCCCGCTTATCTGTGCGAAACAGAAGGGACGAGGCACGTGCAACCCTGCGGATCTTACCAACCTTTCCCTAACTTTTCCCAGAAGGATCATGGAGGTTCCCACGGAAACTCTGGCGGGACCGCAATGGGTCTCCAACGGAGACCAGGGTTTTAGGAAGCGGCAACACCGCCTGTACAAGGATCTGAATGATTTTAAAGGGGTTTTCTGGACTTACGCTGAGATCTACAGCACACACGGGCCCCAACCCGATCTTACCGCCCTTTATCGCCAAAGAGAAAGAGAAAAGGGAGGGTAAGATGTCACCAGATCTTCTGGGTGGCGCGAACATGGTACATGGAATCCGCCTTGTCGTGGTGTACCCCTTACCTGGCGTTCTCACGAGTTGAGGAAGGATTAGCAGAGCAAAGTCTGGAAGAGGCGAAACGCGCCAGAACGAAATGGATTATACATTCGGGTCTCCCCGTAGAAGTTTTGCACCATTCTACTACGTCTTGGAATACCAGTTGGTGAGCGTAACACGGCTGCTGCAGGGTGGGAGCACGCAACAGCTATCAACAATATTTTGAGTCGGAAGTTAGGAATGGTGTAACGGGGTAGAGAGAACTTGTCATTCACGAGGAGTAGCTAGCGGTTAACCTTAGTTGAGAGATTGAGAAGGAATTATGATAAGTTCTACCACAGCGTCGCAATTAGACAATGTGCGCCCATAAAGAAGAAGAAGAAGAAGAAGAAGAAGAACAACAACAACAACAACAACAAACGTACCAAACAGCATGTAGCATGGCAATGTCCACTTCAAAAATCTCCATGGCAACTTCCGGCTGTTCTTGTGACTTCAATCAGACTTCATGGGAACCTTCACTTAGGCACTTCCATACCTCCGGTCTGCATCAGACCTCTCAGCTTCGTCTTACTTGATGAAGAACGAAATGTGTTTTTCACACCTATGATAACATAATTATGCTGTACAAGTCCGTAGTGCCACGCCCGTTCGTCTTCGCCACCGTCGCGAAAGATCGATTTGACTAATTTCCCTAGAAATGCTCTGCCCCTTCCTCAATGGGTACCCGACACACGGGACACGCGTTCTTCTTGTCCTTTGCAAGCCACGTCTGCAAGCAGTCTGTGTGGATGACATGTAGACACTGTCCACTACTCACACCTCTTGACCCAAGATCCTCCAGACAAACAGTGCACGGCAGTGCGCGGTCCTTTTCAGCAGCCCTAAAACTCGCGAGGCTGTTCACCACCTCATTTATGCTCCTGTTCCCATGTGAGGTTCGGCGGACATTCGTGTCTGTTCGCCTGGATATCTCAACAGCTGTTCCGTTCAGAAGAGCTGCACGACTTGGAACAACAGCCATTTCAATGTCGCTTACATCCGCAACTGTATTCTGTGTCCTGTTCGCGTCACTTGTTCCCGAAAGCGCTTCAGTATTTCCCCTTGTCGCTAGTCGAATAGAACATGCCAACAGGAACATAGCGCTCAAACCCAGGATCACTAGGCCAAAGATCACGAATAAAAATACAGTAAAGTCAAACCCCTGACTCCCAGAGTGGCTAGAAGACGGATTCATGCAAGAAAAATAGACTTTCCTCTTTCTGCGCACTTTGCTGTTTCAAAAGTACTATCGATGCAAACACAGGCGTCAGTGACAGCTTGGTGTGTGTAGCTATCTCTTCTTTAATATGCACTCTTTCATCCATCGCCTGAGACTTCCTTTACCCCACCTTCACACCAAAGGTAAGGGTAGGATTGCTACCTCACCTCCAAACTACATGCAGGTCTATCTTCCAGGTAAAATGTAAATATCCATTCGAGATACAGTATGACAAGCAAAAACGTAACCTCGTTGCCGCACTCTGAATCGTCGCTCTGGGGCTCGTCGGTCGCAAGCGCTTGAGAAGACAACTCATTGATCTATTTGCACTGAAGGTGGTCCATTGACGCAGACCTGTTTCGCTATGTGAAGTAGAGTGGGACATGTCCTTCGGTAAGACTGCGAACGCATAACATCGCTGCAACCTAAGGCATAGCACGATCGTCCCCCGACCGTGTCGTCAACGATGGAGTACGTCCCTCATCACTGTGTTCGTTGGAGACTTGCAGTTCAGAAGACGACTATAATGGCGAAAAAACAGACACAATGATGCAGCAAGTTGCGCCAGCATTGTTTGGCGCGGGACGCAGAGTGTTTGCTGATTCGGTCCAACGTACGCAGTAAAGATGGCGCGCAGTGGATAGAGCGCAAGGCGTGTTGCGCCCGAGCGAGGCGCAGCATTTGAAAGAGCGGCCCATTGGAAGGTTCATTTATTCCACAACGGCAAGCATACTCCGTGCGGCTTTCTGTTCATTTGTTGTTACAGCGTTTCAGGGAAGGCCAAAAAGGGGATGATGTGAACAAGGGGTGATTTTTGGGTTTGGTTTTTAAGAAGGTGGAACAGCTCGTGCGACGCCGTTACTACGCTGGTACTAGCGAGGGTGTTGCTTCCCAAAACGCAGGTAACTGGTAGCTAGCTCTAAAGCTGTGCCGTGTGTCGCCCCACTGATAGAACGACGAACACGAACAGGGTTGTGGGTGTGTAAGTTTTGCGGTTGTTGGCAGCTGGTGTGTTAATTTGCACGCTGTGCACTGCTGCTGTGCACTTTGGATAAGCCCTTCGTGGCCGGTTCTACGTCGCTTCGGCGCTGCGGCTGTGCGTGATGGCGCTTGCAGCACTGCATTGTGCCGCCGCCTTTTCTCTTTTTGCATCAAGAGTTTTGGCGACACGGCACGAGCGCTGATGTGAATCGATGTTGTGTCATACGGGCGACATGTGTGCGATGCGCCGTTCGTATTTGTGAGCAGCTCTCATGTGGATTAGTGTGGCGTCGAAGGATCACGTAAGCAGCGCTGGTGTTGAAACAGAGCTCCGTGCTTGTGCTAAAGTGGCTGTGTAGTACATTAGTATGTACAGTGCGGGGGGATGGGCGGGCGTCTCGAGGCTGGCTGCGACTGCATTGGAGGGGGGCAAAATGTACTTTGTTCAATAAAATTTAGGACAAAATGAAATGCATGTTGCTATTGTTATTCACTGTTTCGTCACGTTGTTGTGGGTGAAGCGCGGCTTGGTGCAACGTACTGTTGTGAGAACAGGTACAAGTTTGTCACGAGGAACGGAGGATACATGCACTACAATAAGCTGACAAAGACGTCCGCTGACAGACCTCAGTATCCCAAAGGTCGCGTAGTATGCGTATTTAAGTAAACGCAGATCCCCCTGGAGACCAAGACGGACTCCCCGCAGATTCCTGTGCCGATTGTATTTGCTCGTGACAGAGGCCCCCCACACTGCGCTACGATGAACTTCACTCACTTGAAAGAAGCGCAATCTACAACTGTACCAAGCGCAGAGTCACGTGTAGACTAAGTTAGCGGCGTTGCATTACAATAATTTGTGCGCATGGAGGTGTCTCACGGGGGGCACGAAAGCAGTCAGAACAACAAGTGGCACGGAGACCAACAACGCGTTCCACGCGAACAGTTGGTGGACAAGCAATTGAGCCATCAGCCGCCCTTTTGGCGACCATGCTGTGCGACGCAAACGCAGCACAGCAGCACAGCTACAAGATGTAAAGTTACAAAGGATTGCGCTACAAATCGCCGTCCTTAGTGTAGAAACTTAGATATAGTAACCTTTATAGACGTCAGCGCCGTGCGCGTTTAACGCGCGCGCAATACGTGTTGCGCGCGCGCGCCAAGCGCGCCACGGGCGGCGGCCGCGCCGACACGCGCCGCTGATGTAATGCGCCCACTGTAATCGACGTGTGCCCCTTCCCCCCGTGCCCCACGGCCCCCGACCTCTGTGCGCTATTTTAAGCGCGTGCCACTCGCGTCAAACGCGTGGCGCGCCCGAAATAGCGCCGCTCCCCCCCCCCCCACCAGCACAAAAGGCGCGCCCCTCGCGCCGCCTCCCGCGCTACTTCACCGCTGCCCTCCTCCCCCTCCCCCCCCCCCCCCCTCACCATCCCCCAACCCCTCTCCCACACCTCAACCGCCTTCACCTCCCACCTCAACCAACCCCCCCACATCCACCAAATGTCCGCCAAGGCCCCTCCCCCTCGCGCTCTACGCGAAGCCCTCCCCCAATCACAGACTCCATCCTTCTTTCCGAGCGCCTTCCCCCGTCGTCCTCACCGCCCGTCGTCCCCCCCTCCACAACGTAACCTCCCTACCGTCACCCACCACGCTGCCCACCATGACCCCCGTCCCCGGCGTGCCGTCCTTCAACCGCGCCCGCGCAAATCGAAAGCGTCCTCGTCCAAGGATCGTCGTGCCGCCCTTCGACTTCGTGCCCACGCCAAAGGTGTCGTCGCTCCCCACGTCGTACTACCCGCCCGTGCTGTCCGCCACCGAGCACGACGCCATGGTCGGCCTTTGGAAACGTCACCCCTCCTCCGCGTGCGCCTCTCGAAAGGGCTCCAGGAGAAACCAGAACGAGGACCGCGTGTTTTGCGATCACCACAACCGCATCTACGGCGTGTGCGACGGACACGGCGCAGGCGCGGGTCGAGATGCCCCCACTGAGCAGATTGCCGCCGATACCGCCAAGAATTGTCTGCCTAGCTTGCTGTTGCAAATGCCCGTTGCGCAGGCGTTCGAGCAGCTGGACCGCGTCGTGCTCGCCAACTTTGACAACCTGTGTGTGCTGGGAACCACCGTGGCTATGGTGCGCGTGTACGACGTCAGCCGCGTTATGCAGGTGGCGCATGTGGGCGACTCGAGAGTCATGGTTGTGGCAGCGGACGGTCGCGCCACCACGTTGACTACAGACCACTCGCCGAACCGCCCCGACGAAATGCAACGCATTGAAAACGGCGGCGGCTTCGTGCTGGAAGGCCGTGTCAATCGAATTCTGTCCGTGAGTCGCGCCATTGGCGACAACCTGTTGAAACACATCGTGCCGCCCACTCCGGACGTGACCAACTACGCCCTCAACGACGACGACCAGTTGGTGGTGCTGGCTACGGATGGACTCTGGGATGTGGTCAGTGAGCACGAAGTGGCGCAATGTTGCTTACGCGTGAAACAACGCGATGGCGCAACTTGTGTGCCGCTGGATTTGCAGGCCGCCGCGGATGCGCTCTTGGCTCTGGCTGCGGAACGCTGTTCGCGAGATGACATGACGGTGGTCATGGTGGACGTTCGCGCGCGCGCTTGTAGAAAGTGAGACACCTTCTGTCTCTTTTGCTTTTTCTTTTCGGTGCGTCTTGTAAAAAGCGCTGTGTCAGCACGCCCGCCCCCTCCTCCCTTCGGTAAACGCTTTGTGTACGAGAGACGTTGCAAATTCGCAGCGCTTGCGTGTCCCTTTTTTTTTTCTTTCAGTTGTTGCCGCTGCTGTGTGCGCAATCTATCTGTGTGCTACAGCAGCAGCGGAGCAATCACTTTTTTGCTTTACGGCTATTTACACTGCTCCGTCACACGCCCATTTTTTTGGGCGCTGGTCGCTCACGTCCGTGGATTGGGGAGCAAAGTCATCACCTTTTCTCCGCCTCCCCCTCACCACCGTATCTGCCTTTCCGCCTCCCCAACGAGAGCCGCGCTCTCACACACCGCAACGCTCACCTTGCTACTGTAACACACCCCCACCCCTCTCCGCCGTCCAAAATAGAAACATGTTCGTGCTATTTCTTCACGGCCGCTGCGCGAGCGCGGGCAAGTCGCGACGCCACGCGAGTCTCGAGCTGCAGCACGGTGTTCTTCACGTCGTCCACGCCGCGCGCAAGCGCGCCCAGCGCGTCCAAGTGCTCGCGCACCAGCTGCATTTGGCGCATCAACTGAGCGTGCGATTGTTCCAAATGGCCCGCATCGCGCTGCAGCACCAGCTGGCTCAGCTGGCTGCTGAGCGACGTGTGCGCCGCCGTGAGGCTTGTGTTGCTACCTGTGCGCGCGCTCAGAAGCGCCGTCAGCTTGTTCAGCGACGTTTGTAGATTGGTCGCCTGCGATTCCAGACGGCGCAGCTGCGAGTGCGCCTCGTCCACGCTTGACGATTGCTTCGGTTGCTTGTCCATTTGTTGCGGCGGCCGCCCGCCTGTGCGCGCCGCACGGGCGCCGGCGCGCGTCGGCAGATATTTGGCTGAAAATCGTAGATAACACGTCGTCTCACTCACAGCAACATACACAGGAGAAAGTGCATTCGATTTAGGCCTTTTTTTTTTTTTTTCTTTCTTTTCTCTCTCCGTCGTCTCACTTGTCAACGCTTTGAATCTGCGCTGGAGGCGCCGTTGTCATGAGAGAGGGCGCAAGGCCAAACTGGCACCGCACCGCCGTGAACACACTGTGAGTACTGCTTCTCTACCTTTCGCAGCGCCAGCCTGTGTCGGCGTGGCGCACCCCCGCGTTGAAACGCTGCGCGTTTCAAACGCCCCGACGCTGGCCACTTTACCCGACGCGATGCAGCCGGAACGTATGTGCAGCTAGCCGCGCCGTCGGTCTCGCGTGTGCGCTTAAACTTGTTCCGTTTTCTAAAATAGTTGCATTCCACGCTCTTGAGAGCGTTTTCTGCGCTACTCTCCCTCTCACGTGTGTGTGGAAATACGCGCGCGTTGTGTAGTCTCCGTTGGTACAGGCGGAGAGCAAGCGATATTTTTGGGTGTTGCTTGTCTTTTTTTTCTCCTCAGCTTTGATTCTCGTAACGTGGCAGCTGTGTTGTTTACTCTTCTTCCTTCTTTCTTTTTTTTTTCTTTATTGCTACATCATGCAAGGAAGGGAGCGAGACGGCTGGGTTGCACATGGCGTTTCGAGAGCGCGGTTTGATAGGCGCTTCTGGTGGCTGTGGTGGGGGTGGTGATGGTTGCATGCATGGCGGCTGATATGCAAAGCTTGTGTGGGGTGTGCGAGCCGCAAGAGTTGTGGTGAGGAGTATCGTGATTGCTTTGCGCACATGATCTAAAAATGGCATCTCGAATGCGCCGCCGTTCGCGCATGTTGATGCATCTGTACAGTTGGAAGTGGGATGCATGTTTTGATGGCCCCCCCCTCCGTTCGGTGCTTGCCTCTGTTCTCGGACAAACAGTGCTGAGTTGGCGGGTACATGCCCATGGGACAAGAGGCAGTTTTGCGATGCATTATTGCATTGGTACGCTTGGACACGACTGACATGGTTGACATGGTCAGCTTGTATGAAAAGTTGTACCAACATGATGTGAAACACATTAGTAGCGTTTCATTTTGTTGTACAAGACAAGGGGGTGGTGGGTGGCGGTTGGAACTGTTCCTTGTCTCCGAATGCATGTATCAAAGACGGGGGTATGAGAGATGGGTTGAAAGTTAGGTGACGAGAAAAGCAGTCAACTGGAAATTGAGGGGGGGGGGTGTAGCTGACGTGAGGAAAGCGCGCTGTGTGCTGGCACGACGAGTGGACGAAGGGATGGTTTGGCATGTGTCGCGCTACGGTTACAGTCGGGTATTTGCTGTGTTGACGTTGCAGGGCATGATGCACGACGGCAGGTGGCGGCTGTGTGCGATTGGAAGCTGCGGTGGGAATGGATTTGACGGCGCTTGTTGGTGTAACGAGAGCCGGCCGTAACTTGACGTGTGGAGACTTTTGTGATTTGGTCGTTGATTGGCGCTGAGAATGGAACGCTTTTCTGCGTGGCTGGCTGTTCTAAAATAAGTTGCACGACACACACTCCTCCGTTCTGGTTGCGCGCGGCCGCAACACGTCTGACTTGCTGTGCGCGCTGTGCAGCACTGACGCGTGTTCGTGTATGCCACGTGGGACGACTTGCTTTCGTGCACATGTGTGCAACACGAGCCACTTGTTTCATGTCGCGGCGAGGGGTCCGCGCTGGGTGCAGAATGTTATGTTGGCCAAACGAGCGTGAGCAACTTTATTGAACGCAACGCAACGCAACGCAACGCAACGGTTGACCGCGTCCGTTTTGTGCGAGAGGACAAACACAAAGCCGTAGAAACCATTATTCCATGCACTGTATGCAAACGGTACCTACGGTACACGATGCACGCTGCGCGTATGTAATTCGCCACTTTGGGGGCGCGTTCGGGAGGAGAATACAGCCTCGAGTGGCGCTGCTCCGCCTCTTCCCATGGTCGGACAGTGGCAGCGATTTCGTCGCTGTCGGTGCCGTCGGTACTGAAAGGTATCCCTACTCCTAACAGTACTGTCAATTACTCTTACTTCGCCGCGTGGTTCATTCGTGCGGCATGGAGAAAATGGGCAAACAGCACGCTGCGCAGAGATGACACCACCAGACTGTGTGTCCGCCCACGGCACGCTCGTGAGGTAAAGGCGTTGTGCACCAACTCGCCGTGTAAGGAAGAGGGGGTGCGCCCTGTACAGCACGCTCGCCGCTTTCCGTCATCACGCAAGCGCGCGCCCCCCCGTACAGAAGACGTTTACACCCACAACAGAGAAGAACAAAGAAAATACAGCCAGCGTGAGCGTGTGCGGGAATATGGAGCGGCGGTCACGCCGCACCGGTGCCAACGGTGATTTTGTATGCAGCGCTCATTCAGTCCCACGTGCCAGTCCCGAAAGCGCCATCGCGGAGAGAGCGCTCTCCGAACCTTGCGTGGCAGAAAAGGGAAGCACGGCTCACCCCCCCCCCCCACCCCACCCCCTGCGTGTCTTCACAGTGTTCTATTGCGCACTTCCGCCCCGTCTGCACGCTCTCCTCAAACTCAAGCGGGCCCCCTGTTGTTGACCCACGCTTTCCTTTTCGCCACGCGTCCGCGTCCGCGTCCGCGTCCGCGTCCGTTTCAAAACGTGGCAGCCAACAAAACTGGCCGTCCGCCGTGCCAAGCGATCGCGCGCACCGGTGCGCGCATGCACGTGGCGCAAACAGCGCACGCGTTACATCTTTCGTTCCGCCGCAGCAGCGCGCGCCTTACAGCTCCGTCCCAATCGCCCCGAAAGCTCCATCGCTATCGCGTTGCGCTTCGACCCATCGCCTATACAGCCATGCTATCGATGGCGCCCCCCACCCTGCACCCGCGGCCCTGCACGTCCCCTGCCCATCCACCACCGCTGCCGCCGCGCCCAGCCGCGCGCGCCGTTGCCCGCGTTACGCTTCGCCTGCCCGTTACTACACATGCCCCCTGTCCGCACACATCTGCCCGCTCTGTGAGCAATCATCCTACCTTATTGCACCCCCCCAACCCCCGCCACTCCCAACCCTCTCTAACTTCCTCCACAACTTCCCCCTACCACATCGTCTTCGTAACCATATGCTAACAATCCTGCTCCATCACTTTGCGCTAATATGACTGCCACACGACCGTCACCCACTCCAATTATCTCACTTCTAATCTCGTCATCCCTTTTCTTACTGCTCTCCGTCGCCGCCGCAGCCCCGCTGCGTATTAATTGCGGAGGCGATGCGCTCCAATCAATCGCGTTTAGAGAGGACCTTCCCGCCTATGTCTCCCCCGAAAACTCCATTCCGCTCTCCATTCCCAAAGGCACAGTCCAGGCTTCCGGCACATGGCAACCCGTCTATGACTCGTACCGATACGCCCCCTCAGGCAACCTGCAATACAAAATCCCCGTCCCGTCCGCGACGTACACTGTCGCCTTGATGTTTGCAGAAACTTATGCCCCGCTGTTCAAGAAAGGCGCGCGAATCTTCTCCGTGCTTATCAATGGCGTCAACAAGCTTGACGCTCTTGACGTCTTTGCTACCTCCGGTTCTAACAACGCGCTCTTCCTCAGCTTCGGTAACATCTCCCCCGTCGCTGGCTTTATCACCATCACACTGGCAAGAATCCCAGGAAAGGAGAATCCCATGATCAGCGCAATCGTCATAAACGCACCGAACGCGGATCAACTCGTCTCTCAATCATCACCTCCACCACCAACACAACCTCCGGTAACACCCACTCTAACAACTGATCCAACCTGCTCAAACGGTATCTTCGCCAGCAACCCCGTCACAAAACAGATGGCCTGCTGCCCGTCCGCGTGCGGACAGTGCGGTGGAAATGGTTGCGGCAATTTTGCACCGGGACAGCTTTGCTGTATATCCAGTATCAACATTGCTGCCAAGAGCTGTGACACCGATGTAGCCCCGTGCGTACCGTCCAAAGACTTGTCAGCTGTTATTCCAAACCCCGCTCCAGCACCCACAACCACGCCTTCCTCATCCCCCAACCAGTGTCCTGCTGGAGGCATACTTGGAGAGAATCCGTTCACGTCGCTTTCAGCGTGCTGTAAGAGCGTCTGCGGCAAATGCGGAGGTAATAATTGTGGAAACTTTGCAGCTGGCGAATTGTGCTGTATCTCCAGTATCAATAGTCTTGGAAAGAGTTGTTCATCAAACCCACCGCCTTGCGTTCCCGATGGCCTTGTTACCAAGGTTGATACCGCGCCTGTTCCGCCGCCCAGTACTGCGGATAATGGCTTGGCCTGTACTGTCAGTGGTGCCACTGAAAACCAATTCAGGATGAACGCTGCTGGACCTCAAGTGGAGGCTGCCTTGGTCGGAGCTGATAATAAGCAGTACATCTCTAGCACCTCTGTTGGTGAGGCTTTCAACTCTGACATTCCTGTCTCCGGCCCTTCTGGACCAGCCCCCTGGGACACGGTCTACTCCAGTCACAGATGGACTAAGGAATCGGTCCTCAGTTACAAGATTCCTGTTCCAGCTGGCACCTTCACTGTCAAATTGTTGTTCGCTGAAGTGTACTTTAGTGCCGTTGGTTTGCGTACTTTTGACGTCTTCATCAATGGCGCAACCAAAGAGCAGAATCTTGACATCTTCAAGGCGGTTGGTAAGAATGTCGGCCTTGTCAAGACGTATAACGGTGTACCATCGAAGAACGGCTTTATTGATGTCACGCTCATCAAAGCAGTTGAAAATCCTATGATATCCGGTATCTTCATTGAGGGTCCGGGTGCTGGCTCAAAAGCTGTGGGTGGTGGTTGTGTGCTGGGAGCCACTGGCAAGGCGTTTGCAGGTGACCTTAACAACGGCTTCGATCATCGGTCCCACTCCGTTCCAGGTGGGCCGTACATCGCCACTGACTTCAACAATGACGGAGTGGCGACAGTAGCGCTCGATGGTACCCAGTCCCACTCTCACTACAGCGACCCCGGTCCACCCGAGGTCTCCGGTGCAATCGTAGCGTACAAATGGACTTGGCAGGTAATGGAGAACGGCGTTCTGGTACAAAAGGTGAACACGAACAAATCTGGCAAGTTCTCTGCTAGCTTCCCTCTCGGGAAGACCACTATTACTCTGGAGGTGGTGGACACCACAGGAGACGTGGCAATGGAGTCAACTGAGGTTGAGGTCAAGAGCTCTACCACGAACGGTGCGTACTGCTATTTCTATGATTATGGTGCTAAGTCGTTCGCAACCGTTCCTCTTCCTGCAGGGCTCAACTCTTTCCCGAAGCCGCTGTTCGGCGATGTGAAGCCGACGATATCAATGAATAACGCAGCCGCTTTTGGGAATTTTCCGTTTTCCCAGAATGCGTTTGCCGTACGATGCATCTACTTCGTAGAGATTCCGAAGACAGGCGTTTACTCGTTCAAAGTTCAGCACAATGGCCCGTTCAAACTATATTATGCTGGGGCTATTCTAGCGCAATCAAATTCCATGGGGGTCACAACCACACCGGACAAGTACTACATGCAGAAGCTACACTCGTTCCAAATCACCTACTTCCGCCCGAAGAATCTCACCCCTGTTCTGGTTCTTACAAGTCCCGAGCTTGAACTCACAAAATCTGTGCTGCAACACGACTCGGGCAATGTGCTCCCGATCATCACTGGCCTTTCTAAGAGTGAGTCCACTCCATCTGGCGGTGAGAACATTCAGATCTTCGGATCTGCATTCATCAACGGCGTGTCTGTGAAGTTCGGGAACAAGTTGGCGTCGAACTTGATTTCTTCCGACCCTGGCGTTTTGCAGGTTACCGTTCCTGAAGGATTCGGTTCCGTACCCATCACAGTCAACACGAACGCAGGCGTTTCAAACGCCGTCACGTTTACTTACATTTCTGGAACAACATTGAATCAACCTGTCATATTCACACAGACCAAGCTGAAGGATTTAGATGGTTCCGACTTCAAGGTTTCGTTCATTGCTGGCATCACCTACGGACCTGATGGGAGATTGTACATGGGCAGTAGCAAGGGCAATCTTTACGCTTTGGCCGTGGATAAGAACTTCCAAGTTACCAAGAAGTGCATCAGAAGTGCCGGTCCATCACATCGCGCAGTTCTCGGTGTAGCATTCTCGCCGTTCAGCAACCAGCTGAAAATGTACTTCACGACGTCGTCAATGTACTGGAAGAATGAGAACATTTTCCCCTTTGAAGAGGGATGGACCAATGGAAAGATTCAGTCAATTGACTTCAGCCCCACTATGCTCTCCGATGAGCCCGGAAAGCCTTGCGCTGGTTCTCCCCAGGATGTCGTCACTGGGCTCCCGGTTTCCAACCACGATCACGGTATCAATAAGCTGCAGTTTTTGCCGACTGGAGAACTCATCGTCGGTATTGGCGGTTTCACGAACGGAGGTGTTTCGATACCAGGCAAGAAGCCGGTTCCGGGTGATGCGCCTGATGACCTCTTAGGCGGAGTCGCCAGCAACCCACTCTCAGCTGCACTCGTTTCCTGCCCGTACGACAAGGTCACGAACATCAAATATGATCAATATGTAGATCCCGAGAAGTCCAAGATCATATCTGGGCAGTGCAAGGTGTACGCTTCAGGACTGCGTAACACATTCGGCATGACGGTACACACCAACGGGAAGCTGTACGCGACAGATAACGGCCCTAACAAGAACTTCGGCGACTTCTCCACCAATTGCTTTGGCGGTAGCAAGTCATCAGGGAGCATGCCAAGTGTCTTGAAGGACAAGCTTTACTTGATAGAACCTGGGAAGTATCACGGACATCCGAATTTGAACAGGAAAGAATGCGTACCTTACCCTCCGTCAGCTGTTCAACCTCTTATCTCCAACCTCCAAAGTTCTTCCAATGGGATAGTGGAGTACAGATCTAATACATTCGGCGGCGCTATCAAGGGCGACCTGTTCATTTCTAAATTCACTGGACAGCACGAAGGGCGTGTCTCTCAAGTGAAAGTAGGTTCCAATGGCAAAAACATTGGCTACGCGCCGATTTTCCTTGGCTTCTCTGGACTGAATGTGGTTGAAGGTCCTAGAGGTGAATTTATAATGCCAAGAGTGTACAAGTCTGAGGTAGTCATCGCAAAGCCATCCTACCCTGCTCCTGCTGTGACTTTTCTACTCGGTGTGCATCCGAAGCAAGGGCCTGCAATGGGAGGGACAAAAGTCCTTATCACAGGACACAATTTTGGTTTTACACCACAGGCGACGTTCGGAGGGAAGGCGTGTACCAATATTGATGTCCACGATGACGATTCTTTCACATGCATCACACCCCCGAACCCGAAGAATACTCAAGTGTCTGTGAAAGTTGTTGGCAGTGCTGGTACATCACCATCATACGGTTCTGACTACTGGTACATGTAATGATCACGGACTCAAGTATGAGCTGAACTGAGAAGGGTGTCGAAAGATAATGCGAAGAACACCCATCAGTTCTGTTTAACACATATGACATCTTCGTCCACAGCACTGGTTGCTTTCTTCTTGACATGTCTTGGAGATGTCCAAACTCGTAACATCTGAAAGTCTAACAACAATCGCTGCCTTGTAAAAAGATATACTCTATATTTGTTTGTACGCCTTTTTTCATTGGAGGTTCTTTACTTTCGTGCTTGATGGAGAGATCCTAGTTCTCTCATGCTACACGGCACGGCAAGATGGGCAAGACGGCTCGATTTCTTCCGATGGTGAGGTGAGGGACAAAATGTAATCACTTGTTTCTCTGTAGAGCATATTCGGGTTCGGATTATGTGCCCAGGGATTTAGTGAGGCAGTGAAACCTAAAACTTGCAATCTCTCGCTTTCTTCATACACCGTGTAATGCCCATCTATTCCTTTGCTTTCCAATCCTCTTTTGAGCACCGCTGCTGCAGTAGCCATGGTAAAGGTTTGTAACCTTCTAACCCTTTTACTTCCCCGTGCTAATTCATATTCCTGACACAGAACTTAGAGCCTTAGTTACACTTGCCTTGGGTGGTGCAGCCAGCGCACAGTGTACAGCAGGGATAGGGGTTAAGGGTAAAGGTTACTATGTATGTACCAAAGGTACCAAAGGTGCCAACGATAGCAGTCGTTGGCACTTGCTAGATTGCTAGCGGTTAGCGATCGCTAACCCTCAACCCTTGAGTATGTATCTACCTTCGTAGGCGCAACCAGTCCCCATGAACAGTTCTGGGTTGTGCTTATGTCTCTTTACACATCGTTCCCTATCTACAGCATTGTCCTAGTCAGTTTAACGAGTTTTGTAGGTCGTTAACTTAACGGCTTTGTTCTGGATGTTAAAGACGATTTTGGATTCCTTGCTCCATGTGGCAAAAGCTGTTGACAGCCTCTTCTACATCGGAGGCAATACAACTTGCAACTCTCGTACCATTGCGTGAATTGCAACGAACCCCTTTGCCAGTACCGTTTTCTGAATTGTCCCCAAATGCACAGAAGAACTTGAAAGCTCTTTGCAGAGCGTTGGAAACGAGCTTTGGCGGAATTCAGGATGACGGGTGGGATCTTTGGAAGGATGCAGCACACGACATAAACGAATGGGATAAAGCGATAGAGATCATTAAACAAAAGCCACTAGAGCCTGGACAGTACGACCTAAGCGAAGTGCAATTACCTCAAGATATGGGGAAGAAAGAAGCTACATTCTCTATTTCTGGCAAGAACGGATTAAGTGATGCACGAAATCTAGCAGATGGGTCAGATATTTCGACGAGCAAGCCCTCCAGCATGAAAGACACGGATGCCATCATGTCCAAACGCCCAGCAAGAGAGAAAAACGAAAGCATAAGCGCGGAAGAGAGAAAAAGTGCAGAGAGAATCAGGAACTGGGCTCAAGTATCCTCACACACAACGCCTCCACAAGACGCTATCGATCTTCTTTCGAAAAGTACGGATCTGTTACAGATTTTACAAATCATGGTACCGCATGATGTATCTCCACTAGTTAGAGCCGCAGTTATAAGCTGCTTTACTGACAAGATAGGAACGACGATGGCCAACCTGCTTATGAACGCGACGATTTTGCCTTATGTTCAAACACTAGAGTCTCCAGCTCCGAGAGAAGTGATGAAATCAGTTGTAAGGTTTTGTAGCTTCCATTGGAGATCTGCTATCACACTTTACAAGCATTTCGCACAGGGCAATCAACGAGTCAATGGTGCCGTTGCAGAACTTCTTTCAAGAGTTGGTTCAGAGTTAAAGGCAGAAGCGGCCCTATCTGCATTAAAGGAGTATCGCACTGGCGTATGGGGCGAGGACGGCATACGAGTGGTTGAAACTCTTTTGTCCCGTTGTAAGGAGCAGCCAGATGTGCTTGAACTCTTAATGCCTTCCTTAGAAAAGAATGTCATTGGCATGGAGAAAAGTGTCCGATTCGGGAAATTATTGTTTACCATTGTGAAGGATCTTCCTGGGATCGAAAACCAATATGCGCAACTATTTGAGTCAGTAGCCGAACGTTCAAAGGTGTTCCTGGCCAAGAGGGCTCTGTCACTCCTAAGAACTAACAATAAGAAAAAGTAAAGGTTACCTTCGTGCTATGGTTCAAACGACAGAGGGCTCAACCACTTTTAAGCCTATTGTGATTCACCTGGTTTTCGAATACGACGACAAACGTTTATGGTAAACTTTACATACCTACAGGAATGTATTAGTTAGAGGGTTATTCGCTTCAAACGCGGACTTCCAGGTCGGCATCAGAAAACCCAAACATTGTCTTCAGCAGATTGATTTGTTCCCGGGCAGATTCCTTTATAGCCCCACCCGTAATCACATCAGCTTGGAACAAGAGATACAGCTCTTGCTTTTCTGTGACCGACACAGCCGGGGCGTTCACTTTTGCTGGGAGTAGTTTCCCGTAGCGAAGCATAGTCTTCAATTCTGCCACAGCAGTTTCTGACCTGTTCTGTCGCAAACTGGCAGCAGCTTGCACTAGGTGTGACAACGTTCGACGTTGTATACATTCGAGAAGAATATTCTTCGTGGTTTCATCGTCAAGTTGCAAGCTTGTCTGTAGTTCGGCAACTAGTGATTGGTTATCCGGAGAAAGAGCCCCAGTATCAATAGCGGCATCGATTTCTACACCAAACAACTTCCCTCTCTGTTCGGCAGAAACCTTCAGGTCCTTAACCAAGTCAACTTCAAGTGCGGCTGCTGTGGTTCTCATCTTCTTCACACTTTCTGGGAGCACCTTTGGCTGAGCAAATATTTTCTCTAGAAGCACAGAAACCCGATTTTCCTTCGCATCTCTTAGAAGACCCTGACAGTGATCAGGTTTCATGCTAAGCATTCGCTGGATGTTCGACAAGAAATCAAAGTCTTTCTCTTCTATCGGCCCTCTCAGCAGCGCCTGATTCACGTAGTTCTTGTATATAACTGTTCCAATCTCGGAGTGGATCTTGCCAATTTCTTCTTCCGTCATTCCCAAGATCGATCCAAGCTGATCGAGAGCAGAAAACAGTCGTTGCTTTTCATTTCTTGTTTGGGCGCTGAAGCATTGGATGACATATTGTTTGTAGAGCTCGTTATAAACCTTTGGTTGAAGATCCCCCCTAAGGGTAACCGGGTATGTTGCAACGTTGCGCTTCTCTCCCTCAGCCTCAATTTCTTGCTCTTTCACTAAACCGTTACGGACGTAAAAGTCAACAAGATTAGAAAGCTCTATGGGAAGACCGCCAGCGTCTATACCCAAAACCGCTCCAGCCCTTTTGATGTTGGGATCATCTCCTACGTCCCGCTCTTCACTCTGTCCCCTGAACTGGGACCTCTTTTCAAGTTGAGATATGGCTCTATTAACGTAAACCAACATTCTCTGCTTCACAACTTTGTTGAATGCGGCATCTGCATCCTCTTTCGATAATCCAAGGCGATCCCGCAATCTTTCCAAACCATTCTTGTATTCGTCAAGCATTATTCCGGTGGGGCCCATTGCCTCCGTGACAGACTGCTCATAAACAGGACCCATGTACGACTTATGTACCGGTGCAGTGTCCTCTTCGGACAAATTCAAAAAGTTGCGTATGACGAATAGTTCTTGCGCTTCTTGCTCTTGCAAAATTCTGTTACCATCGACTTTCTTGTGGAGAATGTTCCTGTACAGATCGACATCGATACTCTTAGCAGTCTCTTCAGGTAGAGCAAGGTCTTGTCGAATGTTTGTGATTTCAGCCTTCTTGTCATCTCCATATGACTTTTCGTCAAGAGCGGATGAGACCGCTTTTCTATAAACGGGACCTGCAGCAAGCTTGAATGCATCAACAGCACTTTTCACGGACAATCCGAGAACGGAGCGCAGCCTTGATATTTGTTTCTCTTCCTCCTCTGTTACTTGCCTGTCTTCCAAACACTTAGACAGAAAAATGCGATACATCTGCAGTGGTTCAGTACGGGACAGTCCTTTTGAAACGCTTGGAAGGAACTTCTCAATGACTGAAGCGTCGTCTCGTAAGTCATCGTTTGATATCTGCATTAGCCTGATAACGCCATCGACATATTTCAAGAGCTCGTTCAACTCCGAAATGCAACCATTGATGTTCTGGACACGAAGGTACTTGCTTGCCACACGAGCAAGCTCAACCGCTCTCTCATTCAAAACTTTTGAGATCACCTCGTTTGCAGCTTCCCCAGGAAATGATAGCTCGGATTGCCTTAAAGCCAGTCGACCATATATGCTAGCTACAGACTCGTCACCCTTCTTGATAGCATCGAGCGCATTGCCCACTTCAACTCTGAATACGGGCTCTGCCAGTGTCTTTAGAGTAGATGTGGCACGATCGTCTTCAATTTTCAAAAGCGTTCTGAGTCTTGAGAGTGATTGACTATCAACCTCATCTAACCTCCCCTTCTCTGAAACAAGGGCTTCGACACGATCTGCGTATGCATCTACGCGTATCCTCTCTGCTTGCACTTCTCGGACACCCAGGGCTGCCTGGGCCGCCAAAACATCCTCCTGTGTAACAGATGTATCGACGCACGCTCGAGCGACTACATCCTTGTAGAATGGCAAAGACACCTTTTCAAGTCGTTCATTGTACTCGTCCATGGACAGAGAAAAGAACTTAAGCAAACGCGATCGTTCGTATCGATATGCCTCCTCAGTGTCTTTATCCGCGTACATTCGGTCTGACAGGAAAAGGAGTTTGTTCAGTTTCCATTGAGCATTCTGACGTGCGACTGCGTCTTCCTCATCTTCCAGATGTATGACATTTGTCCGATAGAAAGCTCTGGATGCCTCGTAATGTGCGTCGCCAACGACAGCTCCATCTAAGCCAAGGACATGCTTTAGGCGCGTAAGTTGAGATATTTCTCCAAATGTAACTGAAGATGTGCGAAGCATGCCGAGAACGAAATACTGATAAAGGGTTTGCTTCATATATTCGAAGACTTCATCTCCCACTCCGAACTTTGATTGCGTTTCGGCAACTCTTTCTGCAAGTTCAGAGTTATCCAAACCAAGGTCAGCAACTAAAGAAGCTAAATACTTTCGTGCAGCTTTTTCAGGCCCCTTTCGAAGAGAAGCTATCCCAGCTGTCGCTAGTACTGCACCAGAAACAGCGGCCACAGGACGCAGAATTCCCTTTTGTGGGGCAGTTGTAAAACCGACGCTAGCACTGCCCCCGATCGCAACAGCTGCTAGAACTGCCCGCAAAGGAGCAGACAAACTACCAAAAACGGTATCTGGAGCAGACCCAACTTCCTTTTTCACTGCGTCTCTCGCATAGGAGGAATTTTCTGATGCAGATGCTGAAAACTTTGCTCTCCTTGAAACTTGAAACCGGAGACAACGGCGCCGTGCGAAACTAGGTTTCAAAACAGGCTGTGGTCTGCTAAGAGGCAGAGAAGCGCCTTGCAGAAATGCCACGCCGAACAGCATCCTTCCCGATCAAATACCTTCAGTAAACGCGAGATCCTGTTATGATATCAAAACCGTAAGAACCGTCAACGTCCTTTATGTTTGTTAAGGTTCTTGTATTGAACGCGGTAAATCTCTGCGGTCAAAGATGATGTTATTGAGGTTGAGATGATCAGATAGAAAATGTGGACCGACGAAGAGAGTTGATCTCCGCCAAAGTGCTTTACCATTGCAGCTACTGTAACTATATCATGCAAAGGTTTGGGCAAGTACGAAGGTACACGTAGGATACTGTCGGCCGGGAGCCTCCCGCGGGAGGAGCAACATGTCTTGGGTACGGATACCCGGGGGTACTTTGGTTCCTGAAGGCTACCGCTGCCTCCTGAGGTTAATTTGTGCGTACTGTACTCTGGCAGCCACATTGTGGCACCATGGCGCGAAGACCAGGTGATTTGGATCTGGCTTTTCATGACAAACACACCAAACTTCCAGCTACTAAGGTACGTGTCGCAGGCTACCATAGGCGGAGTTTTTCGCGCTGCTGCTGTGAAGAAGTCCACAGACATCTCTTTAGAACAGCGAGAGAACATCGACTCCACGCGACGAAGAGCTGGGTAAACCGTGATTATTGTCGTTCATACAGACATTTATCCGTCATACATTTAGATGCATAGAAAGATTTGTCTAATTCAGTAAGGTCGCTTTACGCAGTTTTCCAAATCTACAACATGGGTGTTCAAGAGCGCATCAAAGATATTGAAGCCGAAATGGCTAGAACGCAGAAGAACAAGGCCACCGAAGGAGTGAGTTTCAAAAAGCATCGCTGAGCCACCAAGCTCTTCTTTTTCGCGTGAGGTGCTCTAGGAAGAGGCGTGCAACTGACGATCAGACGATTTGCGATGCTCCTGATAGCATTTAGGTATATTGAAAGCAAAACTAGCGAAGCTTCGTCGCGAAGCCTTAGATGGTCCGAAGTCTGGAGGGAATTCTGCGGACCGCGGCTTTGAAGTAGTCAAACACGGCGATGCTAGAGTTGCAGTCGTTGGATTTCCTTCCACAGGAAAAAGCACCTTTTTGAGTACGGTAACTGGCACGAAAAGTGAGGCAGCAAGTTGTACGTTATTCGTTTCTTTCACACTGCGCTTTCTTGATGTTCCTGACTCATTTCGTTATCCATTTTGTTGCACCCATTTCAATAGACGAATTCACCACTTTGACTTGCGTACCCGGTATCCTGGAACATAAAGGTGCCACCATTCAGCTTCTGGATCTGCCTGGTATCATTGAGGGAGCTGCCCAGGGAAAGGGTAGAGGTCGTCAGGTTATTGCTGTTGCACGCTCTGCAGACCTAATTCTACTAATGCTCGATGCCACAAAATCAGACGTACAACGAAGCCTTCTGGAAAAAGAGCTGGAGTCCGTTGGGATCCGTCTCAACAAGAGGCCACCCGATGTATATTTCAAACCGAAGCAAACTGGAGGAATTGCATTTACGACGACGGTTCCTTTGACGAAAATCACCGAGAAGATCGCCATGAGTATTCTGAAGGAATACAAGATCCACAATGCAGATCTCCTGATACGTGAAGATATTGGTGTTGATGAGCTCATCGATGTCCTTGACGGCAACAGGCAATACATTAGGTGTTTGTATCTATACAGCAAGATTGACGCTGTTTCAGTAGAGGAGGTGGACCGACTGGCCAGACAGCCAAACTCTGTCGTTATGTCATGTTACTTGAAGTTGAATTTGGACTATGTTGTCGAGATGGTTTGGGAGTACTTGCAATTGTGTCGGGTTTACACAAAAAAGCAGGGTTCGCAGCCGGATTTCAATGAGCCTATAGTGCTGCGTGGGGGAAGCAAGGTAGAGGACGCATGTCGTGCCATCCATAGAAGCCTCGCTGATCCTTCCCAGTTTCGCTATGCCTTAGTGTGGGGAAAGTCAACAAAACATGATCCTCAGCGAGTTGGGATGTCTCACAATCTTCAAGATGAAGATGTTGTTCAGATAGTCACAAAGTAGTAATTCATATGGACTTGCAAACTACCACGAGAAATTCAAATCCCCGTTGTCGTTTTACTTAGGCAGACCTCCGAGTGAACTCGTCAGACCTGATGGAAGGTGCCTGTTTATCAAATAGTTAGGCCGCAACGCCGGCGTACAACGCCCGAAGTCTCTTGCAGGCTTCCTCGCAAGACGCCCGCGGAGCGAAGGCGCTCAGACGAAGATACCCTTCTCCTCCGGGACCGAAACCGGCTCCCGGGATTGTGACTACTTGAGCCTTCTCTAATATTTCATTGAAAACCTCCCAGCTCTTCTTGCCCGGGAAACCAACCCAAATGTAGGGGGCATCTGTGCCACCATAAACGTCAAACCCAAGTTCCGTCATCGTCTTCCTCAGCATCCCAGCGTTGCCGAGGTAATACTTTATCAGACCTTGAATTTCTTCCCGACCTTGTTCATCTAGGCAAGCCAGGCCCCCGTGTTGAGAAATGTTACTTGCGCCGTTGAAGCAAGTTGTCATGATACGATTGAAGTCAGCACGTACAGGACTACCATCCGCAAACACAAGCTCATTCGGAACCACAACCCAACCTAGGCGAACACCAGTGAATCCAGCGTACTTCGAGAAAGAGTTCACTTCAATTGCGACTTCTCGAGCTCCATCAATTTCGAATATACTTGTTGGCACCGCTGGATCGTTGATGAATGGTGCGTACGCTGCGTCAAACACAATGATGCTGCCATTCTTCTTTGCAAACCGGACAAGCTGGGTTAACTGTTCACGCGTTGCCGCAGCGCCGGTCGGGTTGTTGGGGCTACAAAAGAAGATCAGATCTGTTCGCGGAACAGTGCTCAGATCTGGGAAAAACCCATTGGATGCATCACAACGCATGTATGCGATACCCTCGAATTGAGATACGGCCGAGTCATATAATCCAGTTTGACCTTGCATAACTGCGGTATCAACATATACGGGATAGCTTGGATCCTGTACAGCTATAGATACATTCGATCCAAAAACTTGTTGTAAGCGAGAAATGTCGCATTTCGCTCCGTCTGAGACAAATACCTCATCGGGAGCAATTGATCCCTTGTAGAGAATGGAGGAGATTTTCTCTCGCAATATCCCCATGCCCTGTTCCGCACCGTAGCCAGAATATCCGTCCGGAGTTCCAAGCTTCGAAGCGCCATCCGCCAAGCCTTTACATATATGCGGGGGAATCGGCATGGTTGTATCGCCAACCCCAAGTGAGATGATCTTGGCGCCGGGGTTTTTGGCAAGATAGGCATTTCGACGACGTCCGATTTCTGGAAACAAGTAACCTGCTTGTAGTTTCTCCAGATTCTTGTTGCGAGGAACAGCAGAAGCAGAAGGTGTGAAAATCTCGTCAGGAGCAGGCCTGTGCTTTGTGCTCCTACACAATGCGCTCTTGCGTGGCCGCACTGTAGCTCCGACGAACGTTGTGGTAAGGCTGATGAAAGCCATCTGGTTCGATCCCGGCAATAAAATACGTGAAGCTCTGCGATAAGCTGATCGCAGCGTTAACTTCTTCAAAACCAAGGCAGGGCAGTCCTTGTGGGAAGAAAGTACGTGTGTAGGTGTTGAGTCCGCTCAGATCCAAATTTCATATCGGCTGCTGCCGCATCTTCCTGTACCCTTGGTAAATGTCAAACATTACAGTGCACAAATAGTATTTAAGACAGATGACAACGACGACGAAGTAAAGAATGAGAGGCAGTGCCTCCACTCACAGGTTATGGGCCTCACGCAGAACTCACATAACACTCCATCCTGTTCACCCCACAGCTAACCTCACCACCACGAAGACAAACAGCGACCCCCGCCTAGCCCGCCGACAAAGACGAGAGCTACGACAAGACCCCACCATCAGAGAACTTTACAACAACGCTATAACAACCGCCCAAGACAATCATACTCCACACGACACTACACAACACCTTCCACCCACAACCTAGCACAATTCCTCCTTATTCATTCCCAACACACCAAGCAACCTACTTTTCTCCCATTCTACATTGGAATCAGACCAAAAACACAAAATCCCTGTCCTCAATATCAGCAAATACGTTTCATGGTATCTCGCCATCAAAACCTGTGCCGCGACAATCAAGGTAATTCCCCACCTAAAATGTAACCCAACACTTCCTGAAGATGAAGTTTCTCTAGACCTCGTTTACTCGCACCAAAACCGACTGCTCTTCGCCGTTCTCAGCAGCGTATCCATTGACATTGTTGGCCTACTCATAGTTCCAGATGAGGATTCCACACCTCATGATTTGATTCAGAAAATCATCATTTACATAGATCAATCTACAAAAGAGGATCACAAGTTTCTAAAAGCAGTGGCAGAGAACATCGAAATTCAGAATGTACCTGACTTCAACAACTACGTATAAGCGCACATGGTCGTTCGAAAAAAAGGATATAGTAGCACGATTTCCTAAAATCGCAGCCAATGAGACTACAATATACTTTTTCATCAAAGGACTGAAAAAACACGCCACAATCACTCCAATACTCTGAGAAATTGTACCTAGCAAGCCCGACACGATAAACAAATTCACAAGAATCTTCAAGTCATTGCAGAACATATACCAACCATTCCAACCAAGCGCCACCATCCAACCTCAAACCCAACGATTCACCGGAGACTATGGACCTCAATCTGCATTCTGACCCAAGAGATTCCCAATTAGACAACCGCAAAAATACTATGGTCCCCGTCTCCAACAATACTGCCCACCCTATCCGTGCCGCCGCATCCTGTTCCACCAACTATGTGCGTACCATATGTTCATGGGATTCAGATGCAACTAAATAGATGCCTAATGCCGGAAAGCCGGACATCCTAAATTTAGTGGGACCAAACCTCAAGTAAACTACATCCAAACCCATCTCCCACCCCAACTTCAACAGTTTCCATAAGGCAGTATAACACCACATCTACCCCCCTATCAATACCCCATACTTCCACAATCGCAAACTCACTACCCCCAGCACCTCTCAATCCCCCACCACCAAGTTTTATTGCAATGCCCGGAAGCGGAAGTGCCCCGAAAGATGTTCGGGATTTTTCCTTGTTAGAGGTGAGCCCAGTTGGGTACAGCCCTCCCAGGAGTGGCACGACTATGTTGGGTTGTAAGGCTGAGGCCACCCGTCGCGACTTGCGCAGGAAGATTGAGGCAAGAATACGGTATCTGCAGGAGCAGTGTATGGGAGTGGTCTTCCTCTAGAGATGTGAGGGTTCCACATTAGTGGCACGCGCGAACACGAGCCGTGGGTAGCGGGAAAGCCACCCTGTAAAGGGAAAAAGGACGGGGGAGCTGAGTCAGGAGTGTCGTGACGAAGACTAACGGCAGTGCCGGTAAATAAACCTTATACAAGGCGAACACCAAGACAGCTGGAATAACAGTCCGAATACTTGGGTCCTTTAGATAGCCAAGGGGGTTAGACTTCCCGTATGCGACAGTGCTTCTCTCCAAAGAGGAGTAGAGAATACGCGAAGGCGGTGAGGTCTAGAGCCAATTCCCCAGGTTTGGGTTCCTGTTGGGGAAAGTTTACTGGTGCGACGGCAACCCGCCGGCGCACTAAGTACTAACCATCCCCGAAATGGGTGTAAAAATAATAAATAGAATTAACTAAATTACTCCACTTTGGTGGTTCATGCCCACTACTGTGGCCAACCGCCAATTGACTCTTCCGTGTCCCACGTGTCAAAGCCACTATTAGTGGTCGTAAATCATGCAATGACTACATTACCGAAACCTTCGGGAAATCAACCAAGTACCAAGAATCCCCCTCTGAGGGCTTTGCACTTCATATTCCCCTCGTTAGTCTGGAAAGCAACCGCAAACGCGGGCGAATCCCAGCGGAAAATGGGTGATAAAAGTCCAAACCTCTCCAGGTCACCGGGTCAAGCCTCTGCCTCAGAGAAACAACCTCCTGCAAAAGCAGCGAACCAGCCTTCCACAAGTGCACGCTCCTCCTCTTCCTGCTCAGCTCAGTCAGATCACGCCCTTTCGAAGAGGAATATGAACAACAACAACGACCAGCCTCCAAGACCGACTCCAGTCGGGAACTTCGCAACCGGTTTCCGGTCGGTACCCTTCCCACAAGGGAGGCGAACTCCGGCACAGCCGGCCAACATTGGCGCAGCGTCCCAGCATGGCTTCCAACTTCAACCATCGGTGGCTCCTTCCGGACTGATCCCGGTGGCGACTTTGCTTTCCTATAACGCCCTTGTAGGCTTAGATCCGATGAATCGGAGTCACGCCTCTCGGCTCGGGCTTGCGCCGTGGTTCCATCCCATCGCTGCCCTCAACGAGGATTTGGTTACGGCCTACGCGGATGGTTCCGGTACTTTGCCCGGGGATCTACCCAGCCTCGTCACCTCTTCGTGGGACTGGTGGCATCGAATCGCCATCCCGGTGCACCATATCCGAAGAAACTCGGGAGAATCCGTGATTGCGGCTCATGTGGCGTTGGTGCGGATTGCATATCAACGGCAGAGCCGGGCGCCTTTCGAATTCCCGTTGCCTACCGGCTTTGGCTTCGACGTCAGTCTATTCCACACGCGCAGTGAAATCGGTTACGGCGAATGCCTGGCCAGCCTCGAAACCCTCGCGTAGAGGAACTTTCCCGCTGCGCGGCAAGAAGCCCTGTTTTGGGAACGACCGATACTTTGGGCTGAATTCCGGTACCTTTCCCGGCAGTTCCGGTCCAACTTCCTCCAAAACTTCATCCGTTATGAACGGCGTTGGCGATCCCGATTCGGGTACTTTGTCCCGTACCAAAACATCGAGATTGAGCGGATTGCTCCGCCTCACCGACACGGTCGGTATGTCGCACTCCCCGAGGGGTGGAGGTTCTTTGAAGCCTGCCAGAGTTGCTACGTTGAACTCCCGCCGGCACTCACGTACGTCGGTTCCTTTTTTATTCAAGATCCCCGGTCGGGGCTTTGGAAGGTAATTGTAACCGAGTGGGCTGCCCGCACTGCGGCGTATATCCTCGCTGAGGTTTATGACCAGTATCGACTGTGGTTCATCCAACCGCGTTTGCGGGCCGCTATTCGCAATCTGGACCTCTGCGTCCCCCTTGGGGGTATTGCCAATAATGACGAAGTACCCCAATTACTTGGTTTGATCGACAGTATTGACTGGCGCGAATTCCCGCTGGAACAGAGCGGTCGGCTTGACGGCGGCAGTGGCGGTACCGCTGGTCCGGGTCTTAGTAGAAACACCGCCTTGCGGGGGATTTCATCTACTTTGATCCCTGGGAGTTCCAGGAGATTTCCTCCGAGGAGGCGAGGGAACTCCGCGACGCACCGCGGCACGTGCCGGACTACCACCCGATTGGGTACGTCGATTCCGACGATTACTACCGCGCGTATAGCGGGGATGAGGCGATGGTCGATAACGAACACGAAGAGCCGGGGGACATGGAACTAGACGTTGCCGACATGGTCGTAGACGAATCCCCAGAGGGGGTGCCTCCGGTTCCCAGTCCTCCGACGGCGAGTGCCGGGCCTTCACTCCCCAGTGGGGGTACAGTCAATGAAAACGATATCATTGCCCGCTTCCTCCGCGGAGCGGGTTTAAGCACTGCCGAGGTTTCGAGTGACGTCGCCGCGATGGCGGATGCCTTGGCTTACCGCCTTGTGGGTGGTTACGCTCCGGACGATGGGGAGGGGTCGAACCTCTAATCCAGTATCCTGGTCTCTTTCCCTGGCTTAGCCAGTAATGTAGCTTAGCATCACACAGGAGCGCGAGGCTCCTGAGTATACTTTCCCGTTTAGAACGGCCTTTTCTCTTTCATTCCCGTCCTTGACGGAGTCCATACAAAAGGGGGTGTACTCCTTCTTTCCTACCTTCCCCGCCTTCGCGGCGTTTTTATCCCACTTTGGCGGTGCATAGCGTAGCTGGATTTGCAGTACCCGCCCTGCGGTGATATTGGACCACCTTCGAACGAGGGAGGTGTTCGATGGGTTCCATAGTGTCCCAGCTTGGGTCATATCCGTACCAACGGACGGGGTATCTTAGAATGCCTTCCTGATTCCAGGTGTGCCCGACGATTCGGTCAATCACAAACTCTTGTTTGTATACCTGCCGGCCTTGCCGTGTTATGGTGACCTCGCTTGTCAGGGGTTGCCCGATGGATGGGATATTTCCCCTTAGGGATGCGTCAGGATGCAACGTGCGGGCTTCGCTCGGGGGATGCGGCGCAGAGTGCGGAATAATATCCCTCAAGAGGGTGTCTTCGTGGAACGGTTGCCGCTTACCACGGTAATTTGGTCATACCGCTAGTTTTCGGGGGTTCTCCGTCCCATTTTGACGGTAGTCCGGTCGAACCGCGAGCTTGCGGGCATCTTGCCGCTTTGGCGTAATTGTGGAGGTCACTCCCTGGTGGGGCTTTCCGCGTCGCGCGGTGATTGGTGCGGGGCGCACAATCTCCGTGCGTTCACGTGCCTGCCACGGCATGTGGCTCTGAACCGCCTCCTTGCGTTCCGCCTCCCTTGGCTTGGGCCTTACACTCTCCGGCTGGGCCGTGCACTGCTGTGTTGGCACTCGGTATCCGGCGGTTACTTCCGGTGCTCCGGTGTGTTGCCTCAAACTCCCTGATGGGGCGTGGACAGCTGGTGCCGTGAACACCCTGTTCGGGGACTTTGCCTCTAGTTGAGGTGTGATGTCTTCCTCAAGAGGTGCATTATCCAGGACGACCGGTTTAACCCTGGCGACGACGCCGGATTTTTCCGAGACGCTCGGTATATTACCGCGATTGCGCGGAGACTTCGGCACTTCTATCTCCGAAGTTTGGACAACATTCCCGTTATGAACGGTTCTCAAGTCCGGGGATATAGAGACAGGGGCTTGAGTTGCAAGATGTGCATTCCTGCCTTCCTCCATCAAAAGATTCTTTTCACTTTCCAGCGCTGCTGGTTTTCAAAGGCGTGCGTTGCCTGCTACCAGCGGTGTGGATGATGCTGAGGAATCCGTTTTGGCGGGAAATTCCGTCTACGACGGTTCTGCGACTACACCCTGGTGAGGGGTCTGCGAAACGATATCGCTATCCTGATTCAAGGAATTGTCCTGGTTCAGGGGTGCGGACTGCGATGTCGGTCCACTCTCCCGTATCATACGGTGTAACTGCGTCGTGCCGGAACCCTGTGTGGGGGATTGCGAGGCTTCATCGACCTTCCGTGTTTCACGGCTCAAACCCTGTTGCGACGGTAATAAATTTCCAGCGTGGCGATAGGTCCCCTCCCCCTCCTTAGACGGAGCAAGGGGAGTAATAGTAGGATATCCCGCATGGCAGGTGTAAATGCGCGCCGAAGAGGCGGTAGTGTTAGGATTAGAGAAAGTTCCGTTTGGACCTGAGCGATCCGGCTGAGCCGGGGGTTCCGACAAATTCAGTAAATCTGAGAGGCCCCGAGTAGGTTGTGGTACAGTAGTGGGTTTATTTAGTCCCGGGGTTTTCGGCGTTGCTGAGTCCATAAAGACGGGTTTCCCTGTTTCCAGGACGACCTCAGACGAGGGAGGAGGGGCAGGTACAACACAATCGTGGGAAATCCGCTCATGTGCCTTGCCCGTTTCCACTACGACAGTGTGGGAGTTAACGGATACCACTTTAAACGGTCCATCCACCACAGGCGAAAGCTTGTGATGCTTCTCCCTTTCTGGGTTACAATATTCCTTACGTATAAAGACGTAGGTATTAGCCCGTATGCGGGGAGCATTATCTCGTAAACGAGCGTCGAAATCCCGCTTGTACGCGGCTTGCGCGCGTTCCATAGACTTCCGCGCTGCGGGGACCAGTTTAGTACGCCATTTCTTCCATTTCTGGCGGTAGCGACCCACAGATGGGAAACTGTCCAAGGTGGCTTTGGATTCTAACGCCACAGGCGAGGGTGAACGAGATAGAACCAATTCGAACGGTGACACTCCGGTAGTCCGGTGAACTTGGGTATTGTATGCAAATTTTAAAGCATCTGCATACAATTCCCACGTTTTGGGATGATCAGCAACGTAGGAACGGAGAGAAGCCAACAAAGCCCGGTTGAACCGTTCGACTTGCCCATTACACTGGGGATGGTAGGTAGTCTTGAACAAGTTCTTCACGTCCAGGATGCGACAAACATCCTGGAAGAACTTGGACGCGAACTGTCGTCTGTTATCGAAGAGCACCTCCACAGGAGGACCGTAGACAAAAATTCAGTGCGTTGCCAGAGCCTGGGCCACCATGAAAGCGGTTATTCTCCGAAGAGGGATAGTCCGAACAAGCTTTGAAAAGCGATCGCTGATCACAAGTAAGAACTTGTTGCCTCTCTTTGTAGTGAGGAGGGGTCCAAGAATATCGATTGTGATAAACTCGAGTGGCGCCCTAGGAGGAAAAAACTTTATTTTCTTTCGCGTTCCTGCGGAGCTTCACCCGGTTTTTCGAGCATTCGGTACAAAACCGCATTGTTGCGTAGCAATCAACCGCCATGGCCGGCCAGTAAAAAGACC
Organism: Gracilariopsis chorda; assembly: GCA_003194525.1. Lineage (NCBI taxonomy): Eukaryota > Rhodophyta > Florideophyceae > Gracilariales > Gracilariaceae > Gracilariopsis > Gracilariopsis chorda. The sequence goes on along the minus strand of NBIV01000029.1, from coordinate 265,707 downwards.
TTCGCAGGGTGAGGTAGAGCTTCCCCCCACCTACGTGGCCACCGAGCTTCGCATATTGCGAGAGATGTAACACCCGCGACTGCAGGGAATGAGGTACCACAATCTGTGGGCGAGCTTTGACAAACCGAATGAGGTAGCCTTTATCGTTCACCTCGAACGGGAGGTCTTCGCCACCGTTTAAACGGGCACGAATCTTCATACAGAAGGGGTCACCGAATTGTTCTCGGATCAATTCCTCCGGTGAAACTGGTACAAAACTTCCCTGTAAGGGGTTCTCAGGGGTCTCGCAGGATGGGAGTAAGTTGTCAAAGTCAGCATCTTCATCCCAGTCTTCTGGCCATTCCTCGAACTTCCACTCCGGGTCATCCGGTTCTTCAGCCATGGAGCATGGAATGTCGTCATCCTCCGTTGGGAGTGCTTCCCCATTTGTGGGTAAACGCGACAAAGCGTCGGTCTGGGTGTTGAGCGCCCTCTTTTTATATATGACTTGGAAGTCATATTCCGCAAAGCGGAGTCTCCAGCGCATAAGGCGGCCCGAAGGATCGGATATGTTCATTAACCACCTTAACGAGGAATGATCCGTGTATACGGTAAACCGAACTCCCATAAGATAGGTTCGTAGGGTGGAAAGCGCCCACACGACGGCGAGACACTCTTTCTCCAACACAGATTAATTCCGCTAGTGGACATTGAGCGAGCGTGACCAATAACCAATTGGCTTTCGGTCCCCCTCTGGGGTGGTTTGGAAAAGAGCACAACCAACTTGGTAGTAACTCGAGTCAGTGTCCACGGAGTACGGGAGTCCCAGTTTGGGTAAAGATAATATAGGTGCTGACCTGACAGCCTCCTTTGAGGAGTTAAACGCTTCCGATTGCTCGGGCGTGAATTGTACCAATTGTGGGGGATTTCCTTTGCGTAACAACTTATTCAACGGTGCCGCGATATCCGAAAAGTTCGGGATGAACCGCCGGTAGACGTTGACCAGCCCCAAAAAGAAGCGGAGTTCCGTTTGAGTGCAGGGTTCCTTACCCCCAACGAGGGACTTGACTCGAGCTTTCTCGATCATTAACCGTCCCGGACGGATAATATGTCCCAGATACTTGACAGTATCGGCGAAGAACTCGCACTTCCTCAACTTGAGGGTAATTCCCGCATCGCGGAGCATGGTTAGAACGTCCCTGACATGGGTGAGATGGTTGTCCAAATTAATGGAGAAGATGATAATATCATCCAGGTAGACCAGGCAGCTCCGCCACTTGAAGCGGTTCAATAGAATATCTATTGCACTTTGAAAGGTAGCGAGAGCGTTGGTCAAACCAAACGGCATCCGCTTGAAGCGGTGCGATCCTGCGTGGCAGGTGAACGCGGTCTTATGGCGATTTTCCTGTCTAACAGGGACCTGCCAATAACCCCAATTGGCGCCCAAAGCCGTGAACACGGTAGCGTCTCCAAGGGAGTCGATGCACTCGTCCCTACGAAAGACGGGATAGGTGTCCCTAACAGTCACGGCATTGAACCGGCCATAGTCAACACAGAACCTCCAGGTTCCGTCGGCCTTCAAAACCAGTACAGCTGGGGATGCCCAGGGTGATTGAGCGGGCTCTATCACACCTGCCCGGAGCATTTTGTCCACTTGGGACTGCTTCTCTTGCCGAGCGTTCGGTCCTGCCCTGTAAGATGGTTGTGCCATCGGACGTGCACCCGGTAATAAATCTATCCGGTGTTCCATAGCATTAATCTCGCCAAGCGAGCCATCCCACATCGTGGTAAATTCCCGTAGCATTGCACGGAGTTTGTCGCAGTGTGACTCCGGCACATGGCCGAGGTCTATATCTTCGAGTGCCTTTATGGGGTCCACTTGGTCAGAACGCGCTGTAACATTGTCCTGTGATACAGGTGTGGCCGTTAGTTCCGAGTTATTCGGGGTGTTCGACGTTAAAACAACGGTTTCCTCTCCCTCCTTTGACGCTAGTTCGTCAGTTGTGGGGGTGGCTTCCTCAGAAGAGGCAGCAATTCCGAGAACATCGGCGGTCGTCATCGTCGTCGGGAGCATCCCAAGGGGGTGTGGAGTGACGCTTCCAATTACTTGGTTCTTTACCAGATACTGGGGGCGTTGGCCAAGATTGGCAACGAAGATCCGGAAAGTAGCATCCAGGGTAACGTGAACAATTCCGTTCGCCAGCGCGAGCTGGTTTTTTTCGTATAACGAGGACAGAGGTTGAATAACCCGAAGACCGTGTTGAGGGCAATTGACTTGCACCCAAACTTGGGACTCAGGCAGTATAGAAACCGAGGCTGCGACTCGAAGTTTGATGGACTCGCGAGACGCGGGCGGTGGTTCCTGCGCAGCAGGTAGTGGGACTTGCTTCTGCGAAGCACGCTTGAGCGGGCGACGGACGATCGGGACTGACGATCCGTCGTCGAGTTCCACACGCCTAAGGCGGGGCCTGATTGCGTCGACAAATCTGTCGCAGTAATCACATCCCAGTATGACTGGAGCGGCCAATGACCGACAAACAATAAAGTCGAGTTTCACCACGAAGGTGCCCAACCGCACGACTAAGTCGACGGTACCCACCGTTTTGAACGGATTGTTGTTCGCATCTGCGACGTCGGGAACCGTTTCGGAACGGATACGAGACCGCATCTGCGGGGGTAGCAATGATTCCACGATGAAGTTGGGGCCTGCACTTGTGTCCAACGTTAGAAATCTCACCATAAAATGGGTGTCAAGGCCAAGGTCGGCGTAAACCTTGTAGTTGCGCTTGGCCATGACCAAGACTCTATCCGGGATCCGGGGGTTTTTACTCCGTATCCACGGGCGACGCAGCACAGAAAGGTGTGCAGAGTCCGCGTCTGCGGTGTCCTTCCTTGAAAAGATTTTCACCTGGGAGCGAGGCGGCGACGCCTCGGGCGTCAACAGCCTCATCTCTGAGGACGCCTCTCTCGAAGGGGAGACTCCCTCAGTTAGTTTTCCTGGGAGGTTCCCGCCGTAGGCAGTAGTCCAGGATCCTTGACCACGAGAGATTCGTTCCGGGGGCCGGGGTTTGTATCCGCATAAGCGGTGGTTGGGTCGGACGTTTGCGCGACTTCCCGATTCGGGTTAATTGAAGCTAGCTGCGCACGCGAGATATGTGGCAATGCATGCGAGAAGTCCGTTTTAGCACGGAGGTAGGAAGCCGTCGGAGCGGAACGTTTCTCCTCTGGACTGAGGGCCTCGTAATTTGCCACCACCTTGGCCATATCCCTCAGTGAGCAAAGACACTGAGGGGATGTATGGCCATGAGTGTAGCAAAGGTGGCAAGTTAGAGACAACACGGCAACGCGCCGGTTAATATCCCGAGCATCGGAGAAGCGTACTGCCGGGCGGGTTTCATTCCATCCAGGCCGTTGATAACGGGATTGGCCGTTCATAAACGGGACTAGTGGCGGCTGAACCCGATTGTTCCCGACGTACAATACGGGGTTGTCTTGCGCCGTTTCGATCGTGCCCTCCGTCGTTGACGGTAAGTCCGTGGTTGGTATAGACACACCATCTCCCTGTGCAAAATGCACGGTGTCGTATCCCTGTTCGGGGGCTCCATCCGCAAAAAGCGAGGGCGATAAGGAGTCACTCTCCGGCACCAACGCCATGGCGGGCCTAGACCGGGGATTCGGAGTTCTTGCCCGAGGTGCTTCCCCTTCCGCTCGAGCGTGTTGAACAAGCTCGAGGTATGTGACCCTCCGCTTGTCCTCGCGGTAACGAGTGAAAAGACTCCGGATTGCCGGGTCAAGGCCATCGATGAACATGGTACAACGTTCCCCTGCAGGGTATACATTCCCACAATGGTGGAAGGCCTTGTTAAGGCGCACCGAGTAATCGGTTTCAATCTCGCCTGAGCGCTGACGAGTATCACGCAAAGCGAGGACTGCCCCCTGAATTGCGGTATTGGTGGCATAGGAGCGCAATAAATATTGCACTGCCTCCGGCCAGCAGGTTACTCCTCCCTCTGAGGCACGAGATGATCCTCTGACAGAGGTGTACTGGTCCTCTGCCACTCCCCGTAAGAAATACCGTAATGCCAAATAGGCTTGTCTCTCGTTCATTCCGAGGATATCGGCTTCCGCTACAAAGCGGGAAAGAAAGTCCAACACCATAATTGGGTCTTCTCCAATAAAATACTGGTTACGCAGTGAGAGGTGCATACGTTTTATGCACTCTTTCACCTTCCCCGTACCACGGGGTGTACGTCCTAAAGAGGAATCTTCGAGCCGGTAGTACCGGTAGGACAATAGTTTCCGTTACAACGGGTTCGTCGGTTTTAACTCCCTGAGGCCAGGGTGTCTTCTCCCTTTGCTGCGGGTCCGAATCCCACCTTGGGTGGCGGATGACCGCTTAGAGCAGGAAGAACGGCCTCTTTTCTCGTCCTCCGAATCGGAGTCCAAGGAATTAGAACCATCTGACCCGTTTCGGGATGAATCCGATGATATCGTAGAATCAGAAACCGAGTGATCTCGTTTGTTTTTCCGCTTATAGCGGCGCTTCTTTCTTCCAGAATGCTGGTCGTGGTGTGACGCAGCTGGTGCCGGATCATTCAGGGACGGTTTATCCATGAGGATAAACTGCTCTAACGTCTCCAGAAGGGCACGAACTCGATCAAATCGAGAGTCAACTCCTTCTATGAAGGTGGCGGGTTGCCCCAAACTCTCTAACATAGAGTTGACATCGGACCGTAAGATACGGAGATCCTCTGCGACCACCTTTGTAGGGGTGTCCATCACCACCTCACGGACGGTTTGTAATTCCCCGACAAGGGTGTCGTGGGTGGTCCACAAAGCGTGAACCTGAGATTCCAGGGAATTCCCCTGGGGGGTGTTATCGCCCGTCAGACGGGGTTCAGGTGCGGCGGTGGCCACGGCCAGAGCCAGATGAGTACCATCCACTGCATTCGATAACGGGGTCGACGTGGAGTTCCGGGGTTCCCGGGGTGGGTTTGAATTCCTAGACGAGACACCCCCAGCATGGCTGGATTTAGCCCTAGTCAGGATCCGAGAAACGAACCGAACTTCGGGGTTATGTCCACCATTGTGGGAGTGACTGGGCGTAGTCTCAAGCTCCGCAGAGGAGGGCTTCTTCGACATGAGGGCCAACTGTTACGACGGGAAAACAACGGAACTTCCGGAAAATAAACCAAAGAAACAAAACCTCGAAAGAGGGAACCAAACAACAAAACCGATTCTAGGTCAGAAGACCACTTTGTAGTGCAATGCCCGGAAGCGGGAGTGCACCAAAAGACTTTCGGGATCTTTCCTCGTTAGAGGTGAGCCCAGTTGGGTACAACCCTCCCAGGAGTGGCACGACTATGTTGGGTTGTAAGGCCGAGGCCACCCGTCGCGACTTGCGCAGGGATGTTGAGGCAAGAATCGGGTATCTGCAGGAGCAGTGTATGGGGGTGGTCGTCCTCTAGAGAAGTGAGGGTTCCACGTTAGTGGCACGTGCGAACACGAGCCGTGGGTAGCGGGAAAGCCACCCTGTAAAGGGAAAAAGGAACAGGGAGCTGAGTCACGAGTGTCGTGACGAAGACTAACGGCAGTGCCGGTAAATAAACCTTATACAAGGCGAACACCAAGACAGCTGGAATAACAGTCCGAAAACTTGAGTCCTTTAGATAGCCAAGGGGGTTAGACTTCCCGCATGCGACGGTGCTTCCCTCCAAAGAGGAGTAGAGAACACGTGAAGGCGGTGAGGTCTAGAGCCAATTCTCCAGGTTGGGGTCCCCTGTTGGGGAAAGTTTACTGGTGCGACGGCAACCCGACGGCGCACTAAGTACTAACCATCCCAGAAATGGGTATAAAAATAATAAATAGAATTAACTAAATTACTCCACTTTGGTGGTTCATGCCCACTACTGTGGCCAACCACCAATTGACTCTTCCGTGTCCCACGTGTCAAAGCCACTATTAGTGGTCGTAAATCATGCAATCACTACATTACCGAAACCTTCGGGAAATCAACCAAGTACCAAGAATCCCTCTCTGAGGGCATTGCACTTCACAAACGCATAGGTCGAAGTCATATCAGAGGCAGGAACGGAAACCACTGGTATGTTTGCCTTAGACATCGAAGCACACCCAACACACATACCCTTCCCACTTCCTCACATGCAAGCCCTCCAACAACCAACGCTAACCCACACTGCAACACAACAACAGACAACCTGCACCCACAGTGGAACGCTCCACCTCCGAGCCCACAGGAATAACCAAATCATCACACATGCGGTCTCCAACCCTTCCATAAAGCACAACCGTCTATCAGTACATGAAATGGCATCACGCTATGGACTTCTGGCATTCACTAAGAACTCAGGGTACATCTTGGACACCATCTCCAGAACACTGACTCTCATGGCCAAAGCCCCTTGGCGCAACAACCAGTACCAGTTAGCTACTAAGATTGTAAACCACACCCATGCTCACTCGTCAAGAGCTATACCTCTCTCTCCAATTCTGGCCGAGCGAAAAACCAAGCAAAGAACGCAATATCATACAGCGACCCGCACTACTCAAAGCGCCGCACCAGCACATAAAGGTACAAGAGCGAAAGCCTTTCCTTCGCCAGTTACCACTCCCACCTCCATCCACTGCAACACATCCACCCTACGCCATTTCTCAAACCCCACGCAACACCCACGCCGCTCCAACATCCAGATCAGCACACATGATTGGCATGTGAAGCTCAATCGCGCTCATCCATGGAAGTTAGCACTCACGGCGCACAAACGTCTTCTCCCACTCATTCCAACAAGCTTACTTCCTGACACCACGCTAACCTGAACTCGACAACCTTGACTCCCATAACAGCATCAAATGGCTACCTCCCAATTTCCAACCATCAGCAAAGTACATCATCCCACTCATGATGTTGTATTAATACAAACGAGCAACAGAAGGATCCATCCTGCAACGAAAAGCCAGATGTAATCTGCAAGGAGATTTAATGAAACCCGGGTTAAACTACGACCCAAAGCATAAGACCACGTACATGGCCGATTGCACCACTCAGCGAATGCTCATTACACTAAACGCAGCATTGGATCTCCCACTTCAGCATTTTGAAATCAAATCGGCATACCTTCATGAGCAGTATCGACACAAAAACCCCGTATATTTCAAGCAGATGCGCAAGTTTGACGGCAAATACAAACACTATGGATCACATGGTCAACTATTTGGCAACAAATATGGCTCTCCACCAGCCGCATACTATTATTACCATGGGTTACATCAGCTCCTCGCATCTTTAGGATACCTACAATCAGAACATGACCCTTGCCTTTATACACTCCAGCATAAGGCAGGAGTTATCATGTTCAGCACCACGATCGATGACTTCCTCGTGTTGGCAACACATCAGCCCCTCATTAATAACCTCTATCAGCAATTTCTCACCAAATACAAACTGAAAAGGCTTGGATTCCCGGCGCGCTTTTTAAATTGGACAACTACCCGCACTGAAGCCGTCACACACATATCACAACCAGATATCATTGCCGCCATCTTACAAAAGAATGGTATGAGTACCTGCAACCCCACCTTACGGCTATACAATAATCTCAAACACCTGGATCAGCAAGAGACCACCAAACCTCTCTCTCCACAATAAGCTACCAAGTACTGGCAAAGACTTGGGGAATCCGCTACATAACGGATAGCACGCGACCGGACATAACCTATGCCACGAACCGACTGGCTCAGCACATGGCTGCCCCCCAACAACATCACCAGCACGCACCAAAAATTCTTCTCATGTACCTTAAAGGGACCAGAACGCATGGATTGCTCTACACCAAGTCACCCACCAACCACGTTAACAATTTCCATGTCTGCAGCGATGCGGATTATGCCAATGCCAAGAACCGCAAGTCCATTTCTGGTAATCTTCACTGCATTAACAACACTCCCATTTTTTGAAGCTGAAAACCATAGGACGTAGTAGCCTTATCGAAAAAAGAAGCCGAATATATATCGGCCACAGATGCAGCGAGAAACACAATCTGGATACTCAAACTGTTCGAGGACACCAAACTTGCAGTCACACAGCCACCGCCGCACTACATTGACAATCGTTCTGCGGTCATGATAGCAGAAAATCAAGCGCCGACGAAGCAGCGCAAATATATCGACATCCGCCATCACTACTGCAGCATCATGTTACCAATGAAACCATTCATATTAATCTCATATCCTCCGAGGAAATGGAAGCCGACATTCTGACAAAACCACTCCATCTTGACGGGTTTCAACATCTTCGCGAACAACTTCGAGTGGCACCCCATCCAATACAAAAATGAAATGCAGCACCGGCGACGGTCAAACACCATCACTTTCTGGTACATCACTTTCTTGGATTGTCAAACATTACAGTGCACAAACAAGTGGAAACGGCCTTCGGCCGTGGGCGGCGCTGCGCACCGCGTTGTTTATGTAGCTTTGTGTATTTCGTGGCGTTCGGAGGCTCTCCGAGCACTTTGCTCGCTTGCGCTCGCAACAGCGCTCGTAGAAACACGGGGCGCCGCTGCGCCTAGAGTATGTGGAGCCGTAGGGATTTGTGTTTAGGTGCCTAAATTGACTGCAGTGCCAGCCAATGATGAGAAAGCGCGACACGTTGCTTTGTTTAACTGGATGGCACTGCAGTCATTACGGGAGTGCCAGCCAGTAAGCAGCAAGCTTCGCTGCTGCTGCTGCTGCTGAATTTTTTAAATGGTAGAGAGGCGTTGCGCCAAATGGGCGTTTTGCATGCGCAAACGGGGGCGCGCAAAGCGAGTTTGTGGCGCAACGCTTCCCGTCAGTCAACAACACCCCCCTCATACATGTGTAAATCATTAAGAGTGGGGTGTTGAGACAATTGGAAACGGCCTTCGGCCCTGGGCGGCGCTGCGCGCCGCGTTGGTTTTGTAGCTTTGTGTATTCCGTGGCGTTCGGAGGCTCTCCGAGCACTTTGCTCGCTTGCGCTCGCAATAGCGCTCGTAGAACCACGGGGCGCCGCGGCGCCGAGAGTATGTGGAGCCGTAGGGGTCTGTGTTTAGGTGCCTAAATTGACTGCAGTGCCAGCCAATGATGAGAAAGCGAGACACGTTGCTTTGTGTAACTGGGTGGCACTGCAGTCATTATGGGAGTGCCAGCCAGTAAGCAGCAAGCTTTGCTGCTGCTGCTGCTGCTGAATTTTTTAAGTGGTAGGGAGGCGTTGCGCCAAATGGGCATTTTGCATGCGCAAACGGGGGCGTGCAATGCGAATTTGTGGCGCAACGCCTCCATTCATTCAAGAACACCCCCCTCATAGAGGAACAAATACTTATAATGGAGAGACAAGAGGAAGCGGCCTTCGGCCGCGGGCGGCGCTGCGCGCCGCGGTGGAGGAGTGATAAACAGCGGTGAGGAAAAAAGAGGGTGGAGAAAGCAAAAGCAGAAAAGCAAGTAGTTTAATTCAATGAAAGAAGAATGCAAGAGATATGATTACGGTTGTGGAGGGATGCAGAACTGAATGGCTTCAGGCAGCACTGGGTTGGCGATGGGAACAGGCATGGGATGAATTGTGTGCGCATTCCAGGTTGTAAGCTGCGGATCATGCAGGAGCAGCACATGGTCGTTCCTTCGAACGCGCGACAATGCGACATACAACTGACCAGCGCAGAAGAAGTTGGATCGCACATCCACAACCAAGCCATCCAACGTCTTTCCCTGTCCTTTGTGAACGGTAGCTGCAAACGCGAGACGAATGCGAAACTGCCTTCGAATCATGCGAATATCTGCGAAAGAAAACTCGAAGTCGATACGATGCAGGAGCTGTCGTTCGAGCACTTGTCTGTCCTCGTCGAATCGAGCCACCTGCATCGTAAATTGATCGACACGCACGACTACGAACAGCTTTCCGTTGACCACAGCGGGATGCAGCACGTTCCGAATGACCATAACTGGCACACCAATCTTCAAGTCCAAGTTATGAGGCGGTACTCCAGTAGGCACATACTGATATGCAAACTCTGGGACGATAGAACTGGCAAAGTCAGACTCTGGGTTCTATCCACGAACAGGTTGCACGGTTGTCGCTGACGGAAGAGTGAAGCGCTCACCAGGAAACAGATCTAGCGCTGCCGCATTATGTTCGTCGACCAACTGATTTGTGCAGGCAATGAGCATTTTGCTGAGATCCACATCCTCCTTGCGTCGTGTTGTGAGCCACTTCCACAGGAATTGGTAAACCGTTTCCATGCCACCGGTAATCTGAGTCGTTGTGGAGCGTTGTTGGATATTGTGTTGCGTGCAATGGAACGTAAAAGCGACCCAAATGCCGGATCATCGGCTTGGCGTACTAGATCGGTGAGATACAGCACTTGAACCGAGCACAATGTCCACAGATCACTCTTCCACGGCACTTCGTTGAGAATGTTTGTGTACAATTGTCTCACATTTCCACTTGGATTGGTCCATGTAGAACTGCGGAACAACTGGAAGCAGCTGGGAGTAGCCGCCAGATAGAACGATTGTCGAGCCCCCAAACGGAGGCGGGGTTTCCATTCCACTGCAGCAGAGATTTTTGAGCAACGCATCCATGAGTTGAAAGAGCTTTTGTGAGAGCATGGACGCCTCATCCAAGACGAGCAGTTGTATTTCGCGTAGCTGTTCTGCGCGTTGAGATGGGGACCGTACTTTGACAAAATGGCTGTAGTGCTGCTTATACTGTCCTTGTCAGCTACACCCAGTCCGATCAAGCTATGTAACGTGCGGCCACCTTCGTACAACGATGCTGCAATTGTTGTAGCAGTCATTTCGGCGAGCATTCCGATATCCCGAAGGAGGTTGAGCACGTATGTCTTTCCGGTTCCTGCGGATCCTTGCACAAAGAACACGTTTCCAGGAGTGCTTGTTCGCTCCTGCAGCGCCTGTCGTTGTTGCAATGCGGCAATGACGGTGTCAATGACTTGTCTTTGGCGAGGTTTTAAGGTGGCGTACCTTGACTGCAAAGTTGACGAATTTCGCACCACTCGTGCGTCTCGAGTTGTTGTAGCTCGATTCGCCTCAGTCAATGCTGTATGATGCTGCTGTAGGTGTTGAGAGAAGAAGCTGTGATCGCGAAGCAGTCATCCTCCGTGCCGGTCTGAGATCTCCACCACACGTCGATACATTTCTTGCTTTCGTTGCTGCTCATCTCCTGTATGTATGTCACTACATAATGCCTCCCAGTTTTCGACGGCCATTTTTTCTGGGTCTGCGCCTTGTTGGTATAGTGTGACAACCAGACGTCGTAGCTCGGAGGGCGTGCTGTATATCTGCACTGCTTCTTGGAATGCAATATCAAACTCAGATCCGTCCGCGAGCAGCCCGCTTACAATCGCAGTTTCACGATACGTTCCATACTGCTGTCCGTTGAAAGTTCTTGCGTCATCATAAGAGCTCGAGCCGTGATGCATGAGCAGCAAGCGCAGAGCAAATAGCTCAATGTCGGACGGTGAAACACCTCTGATACTTGCAACACACTGCTCGTCTTCCGTGCGCTCTACCACGTACATGGGCGGATCGCAGTCGTCTGTGGGCACCTGGGTGCTGTCTCCGTCGTATTGGTTAAGCACGCGGGCTGGAAGCGTGCGATACAATCGAAATTTTTCAAAGTACGAAAGGTAGTCGATGTTTGCGTATGCTTCGGGCCTTGCAAAGTATCTCTCCAGTGTAGACGGCTGTGATGCAGAAAGAAGCTGGTTGGGACCTCTCAGCAGAAATGTGCGCTCTCCTTCCAAGTGAATGGCCAGTCGCTCTACTTTTGGTACGATGTGAACATGTCGAAACTCGAAAATTCTCCAAGCTGCATTGACAGCGCCCACCACACGTGCTCGCATGTATGCACGAATGTCGTTCTGCACCTGCGGCTCTTGTTGCTGCTCGTTGTGTGTGCCTGTCTCATTAGCACCACTCACGTTGAGCACCACCTCCTGAGCTTTGGGCTGCTTAAACGCGTACTTCATCAGATAAGCCACTGCGCCCCCTCCTTGCGTGCGCTCTACGTTGATATGAGAGCGGTACTTCTTGGTCAGAGTTGGGTTGTACGGCACTATCTTGAGGTCATGTTGCCTTCTTCTGCGGTAGACCACGCGATTCGTGCCTTCTTCAATGTACGTCTCCGGCACAATCATGTTGCGGTCGTATCCAAACTTGCAACGCCCAGCGCGATTCCGGCAATAGGTGGAGTGGCGGTGCCTGTGCATGGAACGAATGAGGGCACGCAACGCGTCGTCTTCACCGGGAAAAGGAAGTTCTGCACGAATCAGCTCGTCGATCACATCAACGTCTTCAATCACGCCTCCTTCGAGCCACACGAGCATGTGGTGATGAGGCACATTGCGCTCCTGAAACTCGAGCTTTGATGCAAGCCCCAGGCACTTCAATCCGAAGATGTGCTCCGAGTTCTTCTCCAAGTCCTTTATGAAGTCGTTTGCGTACTGGTTGTACACCCTTGCAATCAGATCAGGTCGGTCAAACGGTCGAGGGCGGTTACTCTGTGCCGTAAATGCGCTCCGATTGTTGGTATCCATACCAAGGCGCTGGATGTCCTCTCTCCAGATGTTCATGGTGATTGTAATGAACAGAGAAGGCGGTCCTCTCCGCGCTACGATCGCCTGTACATCCATGCGCTTGTTCTTCCAGTACGCTGCTGAGTTGACCGAGTCATCGGGCAGAAATATGCGTCCCATTTGCGCGAACTGGGATGGTGACACATGACCTGTTTGCTGCTGTGATTGCTGGATCTCTTGCTCTTGTACAATACGTGCCTGTTGTTCTCTCTCCAGGAAACGTAGTCGCATGTCCTCAATGTTTGTGTGCGTGCGGAGCATCCACATCTGCATCAACGGTCCACTGTTGAGGAGGATGTTGTCTGAGTACAAACGTCGCTTCGCGTTCTGAGCCCAGGTGAGCTTTCGGAGCTTCCACTCGTTGACGCTGAGATCTGAGCTTGGCTGTGTGGAGTTCCATGCCTCCAGGAACAGGCCGATGTCAAATGGTTCGTGCTGATTACCGTACGGGTAGAGAAGAGGGAAAGTGCCCTTCTCTGCAAGTTTGGATGCCGGTTTTAGAAGTCGGTACCGCACTTGCGCATTGTTTGCGGCATTCGCAGTCGCCCCTGCTCCAGCAGCAGCAGCGCTCGTCACTGCAGCGTGCTATTCGGTTACGGTTCCTTCTACCAAGCGCGGTACTCGAGACTCCACTCGATACAGGCCAGTTGGATCCACGACGAGCGTTCTCATCATGGTTGGCCCGCCACCAGGCCCATCTTCAGGGAGAGGCCCAGCACCTGCGTGAGGAGCACTGACTGTGGCACTTCGGGTTCCTTGGTAACCACGTACGACTACTCCCTCTTCTGCTGCCTGCATGCTGATATCGACGGCAGTATCTGCATTTTGTTGTTGTTGTTGCGTGCTAAGCATGGATCGGTACCGCTCACGCACCACGTCTGGCTTGGGCTGGATCACATCGTACAACTTGGGCACGATGTCTCGTACGTTGATGTCTTGAATGAACGCACGAAAATTGGCACGCGCATAGTGAGAGGGATCCAAGGAAGGCGGACCAGTACCCCACAGAAAGCTGTAGCGCGTGTTGTTCTGGTTCTGCGCGGGCAGAGCGAGAGCTGCGTTGCCCTCAAGTCTGAGAAAGGAGGGACCGCCTCCCGTCACATACGACATGTCCATGAGCACTTGCGTCGTCGCGAAAAGCGTATTCAAGTTGAGGAAATGGCTGTGGAAGGCTCTCAGGCTATAAAGACTGCGAACCAACTCACTGCTATGCCTTCTGCGGAACGTGACGCCCCATCCTGACATTCTTTTCATTCCACAGCACACTCCAGTGACCTCTGTGCCAAGCAAAACACAACCGCAATACTTGCAGCTATGAATTTTCAGTTTCCAGTCCGCGTACGGGCAGGAGGAGAGCGTGTGTGAGTGTTCGCCGCATCTTCCGCATCGCCTTTGACCTGCAGTGGGAAGCGTCTCAAACTCCGGCACGCTTGCACGGATGGCCGGATCATTCCTCGCCTGAGCTGCCACGGAATCCCACGCATAGTACACGCGATAGAGTCCTCGATCAGGACGCCCAGCACAGTGCATGACCGTCATATCAAGCTGTTGCTGTGGCTGATGCTGCGGCTGGTGTGAGGGAGCCGGTGTGATCTCATCCGCTTCCACCTCCATCGGAATGGACATCTGTTGTTCTTCCTGTTCAGCTTGTGGCAACGCAGGCTGCGGCGGCGGGTGTGAGGGAGCCGGGGTGATCTCATCCTCTTCCACTTCCATCGGGACTGGCATCTGTTCTTCCTCTTGTTCAGCTTGTGGCAGAGCAGGCTGCTGTGATGGCGGTGGCTGTGAGGGAGCAGAGATGACCTCATCCTCTTCCAATTCCATCGCAATAGGCATCTGTTCTGCAGGCATCGGTGGGAGAGGGGGAGGCATCGGAGGCGGTGGAATGTGACTTGGAAGGCCTCTCACAAACTCCAGAAATCCAGGAATTGGGCACGATGTTGGTAAATCTGTGGCAGCGGACCCACTGGCTCCAGCGGCGCTTGCGCTAACTGCTGCTGCAACCGAAGTAGGTGCAGGAGTAATTTCGTCTTCTTCAACCACTGGAACAATAGGTCCTTGAACGTGTGCTCCGCTCTCATTTACTCCCAACTCATCTGGAGATGGAGGAGCTGGTTCTCTTCGGGGTCTTCCAGCTCCTGCCCGTGCTCCACCACTGCCGACGCGACGACCACCAGCGTTTTGCCTTGAACCGCCTGCGTTCAACCTGGCACCTCCAGAATTGTCTCTGGCACCTCCCGAGTTAGATCGGATGCCACCAGAGCTCAGACGTCGCCCTCCTCTCGTCATTTCAATTTACCAAAGAAAAGAAAAAAACAATTCTATGTTTTTAAACCGTTAAGAAAATCTGCCAGAGTTCCAGAATAATTCCCAATAAAACACAAAGTTGAAAGTGAAAACACTGGTTGCAGTTTGTTGCGTTGCACCCACCGGGCCTAGTCGCATGCAGCAATTAAAAACAAATTGCTGCAAGGCTTATATTTACCCGATGCAGTCGTGCGCAGCACAGGGACTCTCGACACACTCCTGTTGGATTATGACGGGCGGAGTGTGCCCAGCCGGTTTTCAAGCCGTTTGATGTTTAACCCGCGTCCGGTTGTAAGGATTGGTCTGCCTTTACTCACACACCGAAGTGTGCTTTCCGGCCCCAAGAGTTACGACACGGCAGCCGCCCCGGACCCTGCACAGCAAGCTGGTATTAGGTCCGGTAAACCCTCAGACTTCCTGATCGCCGTCAAACGACCAGTATACCACAGAGGAGCACCTGACTTTTCCCAGATCCGTGGTACTTAGTGGGTTACTCTTGTGGCGACCTGCACACGAGCTCGGCCTTGCTTAGGTCCCAGGCCAGCAAACAGTGCCCAAAGTAGCAAAAGGTTACGACACTGCGCTATTGGCCAACCCCGAATGGGATGCAAAAAAGTGGTTAGGGTCAGCAAGCGAGATGCATTTGGCACTGCGCCAGTGCAGTATATACGTCTGTTGCAGGCATGTCTGCAATGAAACTTCAGTATACACTGCACTGGCGCAGTGCAATGTGCCACGTGTTGGAATGAACCGCTGGGTTTCTGCTGCTGAGTGGCTGGCACTACAATTTGATTGTATTGCAAGCCATTCAGCAGCCATTGCACAGTCAACATGCAGCAGCAGCAGCTAATTAACTGTACGCTTTGCTGCTGCTGCTGAATGTTTTAAATGGTAGGGAGGCGTTGCGCCAAATGGGCGATTTGCATGGGCAAACGGGGGCGTGCAAGACGATTTTGTGGCGCAACGCCTCCATTCAATCAAGAACACCCCCCTCATAGAGGAACAAATACTTATAATGGAGAGACAAGTGGAAACGGCCTTCAGCCGTGGGCGGCGCTGCGCGCCGCGTTGGTTTTGTAGCTTTGTGTATTTCGTGGCGTTCGGAGGCTCTCCGAGCACTTTGCTCGCTTGCGCTCGCAATAGCGCTCGTAGAACCACGGGGCGCCGTGGCGCCGAGAGTATGTGGAGCCGTAGGGGTTTGTGTTTAGGTGCCTAAATTGACTGCAGTGCCAGCCAATGATGAGAAAGCGCGACACGTTGCTTTGTGTAACTGGATGGCACTGCAGTCATTATGGGAGTGCCAGCCAGTAAGCAGGAAGCTTTGCTGCTGCTGCTGCTGCTGAATTTTTTAAGTGGTAGGGAGGCTTTGCGCCAAATGGCAGTTTTGCATGCTCGTAGAGAGGCATACAGAGCGGTTTATTGGCGCACCGCCTCCCATCAATCAACAACACCCCCCTCATACATGTGTAAATCATTAAGAGTGGGGTGTTGAGATAAATCATTAAGAGTGGGGTGTTGAGATAGTATTTAAGACAGACGAAAACGACGACGAAGTAAAGAATGAGAGGCACTGCCTTCCATTCACAGTAAGTACAGTACAAAAATAGGCTTCGGATCGACCTCGTGGGTGAGACTACAATGG
The DNA here is from genome assembly GCA_003194525.1 of Gracilariopsis chorda. Classification (NCBI taxonomy): domain Eukaryota; phylum Rhodophyta; class Florideophyceae; order Gracilariales; family Gracilariaceae; genus Gracilariopsis; species Gracilariopsis chorda. The sequence continues at coordinate 249,153 of NBIV01000029.1, read as the reverse complement.
TACAGAAAAGGTCAAATTTAGCGGACTGCCAACCTTTTATAAGTGTCACAATTCTATCCCTACAGCGGTAACCCTTCGGTACAGTAGGCTCTACTGAATAGTGCCACCCTATGCTATATCTGGTGGCTTGGCACTATAGCGAAACGCGCAATACTAAGAACTGGGGATTGAGAGTCGTTTACATCATTTTATTTATGACCAATTGGCCTTCACGGCCTCTCCACTGGTTATTTGGGCGTTTAGAAGCGCCGCTCGTGTCTGCTGCAGATGATACGCGGAACACGGAAAACTCTTCCATTGTGTCTCTTGCGTTATGAAGACTGGAGAGCACGCCAGTGATTTGGATTTCTTGCGCTATTGTGACACGAGTACGCTTTTGAATAAGTCGAAAAGGTGGGTCGATCATGATGAAAGAATCCTTGCCGGTCTGTGGAGCGCCCAGGTAGGGCTAACGTTCACTGCACCTCGTCAAGCTTGCTCACTAGGACGTATGCGCAAATTGAAGAGTCGAGGGCAGATACTCCCTCTGTCATAGAAAACTGCTGGGCATCGTATGGTAGAGGCAGTATCAGCTCCATTAGAAAACGAAACCACACCAGAGTAAAAACTTTGCAAATCTACGACTACGTCTGCAAAATGTTTTCATTAGGCAAACACTACATAGCTGCAGTGAACCACACAAAAATCGTAGTAGACTACAATAAACATAGCTTTACAGACTTTTCTACGTTTTCAACAGACCTCTGTATCCCCAACCAACGCCATGGCCAACATTTCGCCCACTGACGCTGCGAATGCGCTACACTTGCTGGCTTAAGCACATTCGAAACGCCAGCAAGCACTTAACGGTGCGCCGGGCAGTCCCATTCATTGTGGTAGTGACGAAGATTCGGGGCTCCAAAGCCCAATCTTTGACACTTTCTACCACGGTCGATGACGGACAGCTTTTCATTCGACAAGCGGGATGTTATGATATGAAAACAAGAAATTCAAGACAGTGCGGCATTGCCCAGTACTCTGCCCATACACACCATTGACGGGTGATTCCCGGACAGTGACGAACATCGCCGCATTCCCGAAGTTCCTTCGTCACTATAGTCGTCGCGGCGAAGACAGCATCTGACCAGATACGTACATGTTGGACTTCAGTGCCTCTCTGCTGATTATGGCGCTTTGACAACCAGTAATGGAGTTTGAGGGAAGCAATAATCGAAAGCGATCCCAAATGACAGAAGTTGACGAAGAGCTAAAACAACCCATTTGCTTCGCTTGCAGCGTCTCCGATACACGCAAACCATGTCTCAAAGTTGATCTTAGTGCAAAACCAATCCAAAGTCCTGCACAAGTGGATACAGGTGCGCTTGAAAATCTATTTAAGCAGTTCATTTCCAGCCAACAAGCTACCATGCTCTTTTGTCTTGCCTGCCGAAGCACAAAGACTGGATGGTCCGTAATTTGCAATCCGAAAAGACAGGGCGTAATAACGTTGCAACCCTTTTGATTTTTAGGCTTTGCATTCTCGTTGTACAAATCACATCAGCAAGCAAAGTGACAAAACTTGTACGGTTTGTTCTTCGAAACGGAACTTGAAAGAAACCAGCAACAGCGCAGAATGAAAACTAGTGGATCAAAGCAGGATCCCTACACGGGATCTTACTCTTTATAATCTCACATCATGCAAATAATACATGCGCGAAACCTTCATGTCCGAATTCTGCTGGTTATCTACAGCTTCTAATCAAGTAGCACATGAACTTCTGCTAAATCCAGGGGAGTTCTATTTATGCTCTTTGCATCTCAATCATAGCCGCTATGCACAACGTGCTGCACTTGCTCGTGATCAGAACAGAAAAGGGTCCTTATACGGTCATTGTGTGCTTTTAGGTTCTGGATGCAAGAACGCAGGGTCAAGATTGCGACCTCTGCCTAAATTCAGGCACGAAGGAGAAGATTTGGATACCATTGGACAATTGATCTAGTTCAACGAATTGGTCGACGAATACAGTAATAAAGTGCTTCACGTACGGAAACTACAGGGAAAATATGAATGTCCTCAATGTCTTTACATTGTGACACTTGGTAGTGATGGTATTGACCCCTTCACAGACGTTGCTACTCTTGAGCATACCGTTGACAGATGGTTGGTTCGTTGTATTCTTTACGCTATGGAGAGAATTTCTGCAATGCAGAAAGCTTTACCAGTTCAAGAACCAGGCTTGAAGATTGTGTGCGATTCTGCAAATATGTCGAAGTCGACGGTGCTGAAGGTTTCAGAAACTGTTCCATTTTTGCTACTTGTTAACGTCTTAAAATGCCGCCAATCGTTGGTGCTGTGCTGTGAGGGAGGTAAGGACGTAGACAGGCGTACTGCCAAAAGCAGAATCAGACATTTGCTCGTAGCCAATGATATTCACTTGAAAAGATTTGGTCACCGAATGCGATGCTATATCGTCGGAAATGCGCTTGAATCTCTTCTATGTTCACATATTTTTGGAGCTTTTAAGTCTACTGGAGGTGTCTCATACAACACCAAATGTTCCATGCTTGATGAAGTGAGAAGAAGATTCAAAAGCCGTCGACTTGAGTACTGGGATGGTAACTGGTCTTTAAATGAAGAAATTTCCTAAATAACGTGTGACCTTTCGAAGGACTTTGTTATCCAGATGGCTTCTGCTAGAAAGAAAATCAGTTGGAAGGTAGCCTCAGCTGTTGCAGAGATGCAAACATCCAAAAGGTTTCCACTTTTTGCAATAGAGCGGAAGTACTGCCCAAGCTGAGCATTGAAGAGTGTTTGAGCTACCTTAACAGTGACCTTAACCGTGCTGATATGGTGCTTTGCATCCGATTTTTAAAAGTCATAGAACAAGTTGTGTTTGACCATACAAAAATCGTGGCTGGGCCGTTGACTGTCTGCCTTTCTATTGCGGAAATCGTGGAAATATCCCCATCCTTTAGAAGCGTTCAAAATGCCCTTGGTCTTTGCTTTTCATACAACCTAACAGAAGATTACCGATTGTGGTTGTTATCAGAAACAGAAAAGGCTTGCAGCGGTGCCTGGGATACTGTACAACCTCTGACCGAAGACTCCATTCCTTTCTGCCAGTTCGATAATTGGGAATTATTGCCCTTTCACACCGTTAAGGTAGATGGTAAGGCGATCTCAAAAATGAATTGATCTCTGGTCCAGGGTTCATTTCACTCTGGAAAGAGATGCAATAATGAGGGGTTATCTTCTCCTCTACAGAAGCGAAAGGGATTGAAATAGAAAGTGATTGCTGTTCTTGCAAGAAGAGAAGAACTTGTCGAGCATTTCACATCAGATGAGCACAATGCATTGGTAGAGCAATTCTTTGACATCGTATACGCACTTGTCGCCACATATTCAGATCAATTAGCAGACATCGGTGGCTCCCTGGCGACAGGCAGAGTGGTACGTAGCGATGCACAACTTTCCGGCAACAGCTACATCAACCTTCGCACCTTGCTCTTATCTGCATTCAAACCGCATGGAGGTGCTAAGGTCAGCCAAGATCTTTTCGAGCAGCACATCGTTTATGTCGATGTGTCAAGGGAACCCGCTTCTGACATTATAACTGTAAGGCGCATGTGGGAACTGGTAAATTCTGCGATATGAAGGCAAATTCCAAGACTTCTAAGGTTTGTTGTGGTATCAGGGGATCAACCTTCTTACAAAATGCTTCTGGAGCTGTGGATGGAATCCTGGAGAGATAAAGGATGTTTGCATCATTGGCTTATTCCTTTTCTCGGCTTCTTTCATGCTGAAAAACAGGCCTTGTACTCCTATTTGTGAAAAGAGACTCTCCATGGACTCGGCCTAGCAGAACTCGCACAATGCACAGGTTTGTCTGCTTTCCAAGCACAGAACATTCTCAAGCATGGACATGCTTGAAACAATCGGGCATTTATCTTCTCGCTAGCATTTGCGCTTGTCATCTAAACTATTGACAAGGTTGTAGAGGAAACCCCGACAATTGGAGAAGATTTGGCCTCATTCTTGAAGCGAAGAGCTCAGTATAAGCGGCTTTCTACACAAAATGGCGTAATTATCCCACCAACAGCATGGAAAACAATACTTTAACCAAGAAGGGGATATTCTCGAAAACAGTTATCCACATTCTTCAAGATGTGTTGGAGATCGGAACAAAATTGCGAAAAGCTGTGAAAGTTAGCCTGCGTGCAGGTCCCAACGGAAAACATTTTATTGGGACTGTTCTCTTTAGTACGCTGCTGCCAACAGTAGGTTTCCATATTCTATCACGGACAGTGCATACAGTTGTTTCAGAGCCATTGTGGTTCCGCCTAACTTACATTTTGCACGGTCCCAATCACCTTAAGTATCAGGAGCTATCTTTGTATTACGCCTTTTTCAGGGTTATTGTACCAGAGGCTCTAGAAGAAGAGCTACACACGGAAACACCGGGCTCAAGTGTCATGAAAGTACCAAGTTTTACAAGCAGTAATCGAATCACCATGGACTTCAGAGGATGGACATAGGTTCAACTCTATGAAATACTTGAAATGCTAGTGGTGAGCCATCTCAAGAGTTTGAGTGTAAACTTGTTAATTCATCTCGAGAACGCTGCCCCTTGGCTCATGTAGGTCTCATATTTCAGGTTACTTGTCAGACGTGTAAATGGTGCATCACGCGCATATGGAAGATTTGGAGGTGCTGATGACGTGGGAGAAGGAAAGGGTGCCCTTCAATATTACGATCGCAATGCGTCACAATGTAAATTGGGTGGTGCCATGTGTTGAGTGTAAGGCGGGAGAGAGGATTTCTTGACGCTGCGCATAGAGGTTCTCAATGTCTCTCAAATTTATCCGCAACGCCTCCTCAAAGAATGGCATTAGCTTCAGATCAGTCAGCTGTTCTTAACGTTAATGCGTATCATACGCATTAACGTTGAGAACAGCAATCCGGAAAACGACAGAGGCGTGCAAAGCAGTAGTCGTCTTTCCATGATGGCAAGACGACTACTGTTTTGCACGCCTCTGTCGTTTTCCGGATTGTTTTGGAATACTTACTGAGGAGGGCCCCCAGCAGTTCTTTGGAGATAAAACGTTCAAGACGTGCACGTCGAGCAGGAGAGTTAGAACCCTACGACAGTTCATGGCCAAAGAAGGAGATTCAGCGCTGATGTTTTCCGCGCACCAGGACGGAGTCCCGGTAGCATTTCAAGTAATCGAGAGGCCGAAAGGAAAGGATTATTTGCTAAAAACACTCAATGACATACGAAAGGATATCTGTAAAGCCAAAGATGCTCTTTACATTGCCTAGCGTGAAGCCAGGGAGTCAGGACGTGACGTCGGGATGAGAGATGCGAACACTCGTTGGGAACATTTTCATGTTTGAAGGCATCTCATTTCACCAAGTGCGGATGTATTTTTCACAAGTGAGGGTAGTCTATACCACGCGCAAACGTCCAGGATGCTGAAGTATACTCTGAGAGGGGGAAGGTTTTATGTGTACACTTTGAATGATGTCTTGCAGCGCACAAAAGATAACAGTTCACCCCCTGTTTCAAGAGAGCTGGTCCACACCTGTATTGCATCCTACGTTTCAGTACAAATAGATCTCATGAATGCTATTCAATACAGGGGGAGTGCTGGTGGTCGCAGAACTACTGTGAGTTCTGTAGTGAGAGGGAGAATGAAGCGAATATTACGAGCGTAGATATCTGGAACGAAACCATCAGATCTTCCTGAAGTGCAGCTCCATATTGACACTCCACGCATGGTTATATCGCAGAAAAAGATGGAACAGCAGCGTCATGACAAGATAAGGGGCGCGACAGCTCTTTTCGGGGACGACGAAGGTGAGAAGCTTTGATGAAGCTACCGGACTTCAATGAAGAATTAGTCATCCCTGGAGCACTCTTATCTCGAGTCGATCGTATAAAGACGAGCTAGAATGCTTACATCTTTTGTGCTCGGCACTTGCGACGGAAGAGCTCGTGACAGAACTGAAGTTGGTCATGCTTGTTTACATGCACGGAAGAGCATTCGTTTTACTAAAGAACTTTCAGGGTTCAAATATGCGAGACTGGACATTTAGAAGGGCATTCAATCACGATCCTGAGTTTCTCCATGGTAACGTTGTTCTGAAGCGACCAAGCGGGGCCTGTACCGAAAAAGGTAACTGTATTCTTATGAACTAATGACGAGAGGAGTTACAGTTTCACTTGATACATCGTCAGTTATGAAGCTGGAATCAATTCATATTCGTCACGGAGAAGCCGGGACGAGATTCGTTGCTGCTTTCAAATTATATATACTGCCTGCAGTATTGAGGAATCACCCTAGCAGAGAATCTGCGGGGCAGAGCCTCTCTACGGGTACTTGTGGGACCGCTCCAGAGCTGAATGTGAGCCGAGAGGTGATCTGGAGCATGCTTGCGTCATTATCTCTGATGATACAGATGTTTCCTTCATTCCGCTTCTGTCTAAAATCTTAACTGGTCCGGGCATACTCCATGTGCTTAACAGAGGCCTACACAGCGTTGATAACGCTATCAAATCTATTGAAAGTGCAGGAATCGATGCGGCCTCGATCGCAACTTTGTATGCGTTTGGTGGATGTGATTTTATGCCAGGAACCACAGGCGTTGCCCATGAAGTATACCTAAGTGCCTACATCAGTAATGCTGGCCGTCTTGGTTTTATCGGTTGTGGTTCGTCTCCTGAGATTTACGAGAACACTATGTGCCTCGGCTACTTATGGAGAGAGGGCAAAAAGCTAGTCTGTTTCCGTGCAGAGAGGGATCACATTGAGACGGTTTTAAAAACGAACCTTCAAGACAGACAGACATCGCGAAAGAAAATGATGGAACAGATGAGCAATATGTTTGTATGCAACGGCCCCTTCGGTACAGAGATGTGGAGGGTGTCTGTTAGAAATTTTGTGGCTGACTGTGCCTCTTCCGTATGTAGACTCATCCCCGCTGCTCCTCATATTTATCTCCAGGCTGTTAGGGCAAGGTTTCTCGTGCATTATTACTGGAGTTGATCCGAGTGCTTACATTTATGTGCCGAGACTGCTGGTGAATGTTCGGCGTGCTGCGGTTACGATCGTGAGGGCTAAGTATTAGCTGAGAAGGCGGAAGATGTGAACAGATTGAAGGGCGCCATTAAGAATCTTTCGTTCTGCGCATGTAGAGGGGAACGCAACACTCAAAGATGCTCATGCAAGAGAAAAAAGCAGCGGTGCTTTGGATGTAAATGTGCACCACGATTCTGTCTCAACAGAATTACAAGCGCATCAGTTCAGCCTGTACAGACAGAAAGTCGCAATGTTGATGTTATTGCTGGAACGACCGGATCAAGTTGTGACGAGAATGGTGTCGCAGAAAAGGGCCATTATAATATGAGTGGATCTGCCAATGCACATGAAGCTTCAAGCGACGGATATTTGCAAAGCAGCTGCGACCACTCTCATTCTTTGATATCTGATTCTTCTATGGATACAGAGAACTTCGATCAGTACGTCGATGAAGTTCTTATTAGTGAGCATACGCATTCAGAATTCTGCAGAGTACGAAGCAGAACTCTGCCAAAATCATTACACTGAAATTTAGTATGCAGAATTCTCTAGCGAAGACTTCACGAAAAATTCTGAATAGTGCGTCGTTACGGAAGTCGCGTGAGTAAAGCTAGGAGTACCACGTGTAATGAATTTCACGAATTTCGCGGTAAAGAGCTAACCTTACATGCACCACCGCGAGCACCATACGGCCCAGCAACTGCGACACAGCCACGCCCAGCAACCGCGACGCAGCCACGATGGGAAAAGTTTACGACGTTGAAGCTGTGCCCCCCACCCTCGGAAAGAAGTCGCGATACACAGCAGCGCAAGATCTTGTCATTGCGCGTGAAGTCACATCTGCGAGAGCGCATACGCCTCCGTATGGCGAGACGAAAAAGCCGTTTGAAGAGGCAGCCACAAAGGTCAACGCAAAATCTGCTTTTGCTGGTGAATCTATAGGCTGGAAGCCACTTCAAGACCGCTACAAGCGTATGCAGGAGCAATACTGCAAGCTTCACGATGGTAATCAGCGGCTGTCAGGAGTGGGGGGAGGGGAGATGGGGGAGCTTGCCGATCTGCTCATTACAATGCGGGAGGCAAAAGACTATTATGATTCACAGAAAAAGCCACTGAAAACCGCTGAACGCAAGAAGGAAGAAGATAAGGAACGCATGGGTGCCACTCTAATGTCTGCCGCTACAAAACGTAAGACTGTAAGTGATACCGGAAGCAGCGGTTCGTCAATAAATGGGGATTCTTTGGAATCTGAGGAAGACAAGGGGAGCAGAAGCAGGAAGAGAGCCAAGAAGGGCAGCCGAGGTCCGCCAGTTGTTGGTAGTGATATGGATCGCTTTGGCTCTTATCTCAAAGAGACTGATCTTGCTTGCGTAGATCTCGAACGCGAACGCTTGGTCTTTGAGCAGGGACGCGCAATTGCAGATCGTATTGAGCGCGAGAAGGAGCGCGAGGAAGGTAGAGAGGAGCGCCGCTTAGAGCGAGAAGAGCAACGCGAAGAGCGTTTCAAGCATAGTAAGCTGGAGTTGGAGAAGCATAAAGCGCTACTGGAGCTACTGGCTAAGCATAAGTAAAAGTAACCTTTTTGCTCTCTATGCTTTTTGGAGTAACAAACTGCATCTTTTACCATCAGAATCGCGCTAGCTTCTCCTCGTGGAGAGCTCCCTGTGGGGGTGCGCACGAAAAAGTCCGCTCGCTTCGCGCCCTCTTTCCTCTCGGGGCGCGGACTTTTCCCTCGCTCCTCGGGACCCTCCGCGAGCTATTATTTATGCGATACATACTCCTCAAGAGAGGGAGGGGGCACCCCGAAGTACTTCGATATCTGGTTTGTATAGCAACAGTTGCGGAAGTTCGACAACAGCATCGATGCTGTGTATAGCATACCGATAGGTGATTCGAAAACCTTCATCTTGCGCTTTAAGTTCACTGTAGCAAAGTGCATTTTGAGCTCTTTGAAGACCCACTCTACGCTGATATGTACGCCTGACATAGCGCTGTTGAAAGTTTTCTGTGCTGGTGATGGGTTGCACCTTGAAAGGGCACCACCATAAACCCCCTTGCGTTATAACCCGAGTCTCCGTATATACAGTACGATACGTCTTTATGCCGCAGCACTTCTGGCAATTCTTCGTCCAGTCCGGAGCGAATTTATAAGGTCCAGTCGTGTTTACGGCTTTCGAGTAGGCCATGTAGGTGCATGATAAGTCCATCGGGATTATTTACGGCTTGGTACTTAAGCGCATGCTTGCGCTTATGCCCGTTATACACGACACGCTGCGCAAGGTTACCATTTGGCCGTGCTATGCCAAGCACAGTCCCGTCTATAAAGCCGACGCAGTTCGGCAACGTATTGGACCTTCTGTTAATCGCTTCCGCGTACAAAGAAAGTCTTGCATTGAGAAATTCGGCGCTGAGAGGACTGGTGAGCAAATGCTTTCTTGCATCAAGCAATATCTCTATCGCTTCCCAAAAGATCCCGGAGAGTTGTGACGCGTGCTTGCCAAAGAGCTCTTCTAAGTCTACCCAACGCGCTGGAGTAGCAGGTCGACGAAGTACGACGCAAGTGGCTAGAACAGGTGTGCAAGCATACCGATTACGGGTAGTTGAAGTCTTAACAGAGGGTCAAGACATAACAGGAACGAGCTTAGTAAGATCATCTTTACAAAAACGAAATTGGTTTAGACAATCTAAGTCGCTAAGCTGATTGAAGTTAAATTTAAAGTCAGTAAGAGATACACGGTTGCGACGGCAGAGGTGGATGGTGTAGTTATCACGATGGCGCATGTATTATTGCGCAAGCTGCAGTAACGCGTGGTCCGAGCAAAATGCAGAGGCTTTGTGCACATTACGCTTGCGAACGACAGCTTGTAACGCGCAAGTAGAAGTGAGGAATCGAGTTGCAATTCCAACTAGACTGTCGTCTTTTTGGCGATGACCAGACATGGTGGCTGCTGCCAGAGTCCCGGAGCATGACAGATGCTGAGGCCTTCCTGCGTAATACTCAAGAGTCAACTTGTGCGTGCTTGCGTAAACCCTCCGACAACAGAATTCTGTATCAATTTTAGTTTACACGTGGGCATGCACACTTGCCGGAATTCTGTGAGTGGCTCGCAGAATGCTGCGCAGTCGTAAGCTCTCTATTGAAAACGTTTCTCTTTAGCTGTACGAAACTAAAGAGGCTATTTCACTAAACGAATTGATCAAATTAAGAAAGGTATTCTTACTTGTAGTACTAAGCATTACAATTAAAACAGGTACGAAACACTTTCGTCACTCCTCAACTCATCCGGAAATGCTCCCTTAAACTGTGGAAGTAAAGGGGAGCTTTCACTGGATCCAGCAGTGCCCATGTTGTCCCCTTCATGTACCCTACTTCCACATCTTGAGGAATAGGATTCTTAAGAAGATACTGCCGACTCTGCCATACAAACAAACCAATACTTGGATATGAGCCGCCTTTCGGGTTACTAGTTCCAAATGATAAAATACCCAACTGATTCCGAAATGGCAAGGCACCTCCCTGAATAGAAACGAGAAGAGTACCTTCGCTTGAGATGCTGTTTAAATGCTCCAAAAAACCCATAACGATTCCCTAAAGGTAGTATTACACACCTGTAGTATGGCATCTCTCCTCTAAAGCCGTAATCAAAAGCAAATAATATAGCATAGTGTCAAAAAGAGGGTTTCCGCATGCTTCTTCGATCCAATCTTCAACATAGCCCCAAGGGCTACTTGACGAAAATAAACCATCTTCACTGTCAATGCTACAGTACTTCTTCAGTACACCACTTTCATTCGTGGCGTCCGCGAATAGTTCTGTCGTGATTGAACATGTACAGCGCCATAAACTATAGAGGTCGGGAGAAACGGTCCAGGATGTACTGAATCGGCTGTTGCGATATTTCCTTTGTAACGCATTGAATATTGCATCTAAGAATTTCTTGTTATGCTGCCCCAGTAGGAAACGAATAAAAATCCTTTTGCGATTTATACCCACGCGTGCCGATGATTCGGGGGACGAAGTTGCTTCATAGTTGTCTTCAGGAAAACACAAACCGCAAAAGCGGTTGTATAATCGATATGCTTCTCTGTCCGAGACCACACTTTGACGAGTCTGAGTTTCATTAACTGGAATGTGGACGACGTCAAAGGCACGTGTGACGATTTCTCCTCTGTTGCGAAACAGGCAGACACAGATAGACGAACAAGCAGTACTCAACCTCGAGTTGTGTGGAAATTCCGTTGTCAAAGAAAACTTGTTTGGTGCATCGCAAGTAATTCCGCGGCGTTCCCAGCACCCTACCAATCCAAACTTATGTGTGCCAATAGTTAGTGAGAATCGATCTGTTTGGGCATTCATCGAATAATGGTACTTGCGGACAACCTCAAAACGTAGAGAAACGGAAGTAACTTTGCGGATGCAACGAAGCTCGTAGTGCAGCCGGTAATCAGAGCTACCGTTCGTGGATTTTTGGAAGTATACAGACTGTCTTTTGCTGTTCCGTAGACAAGAGAGCGAGATACAGAAGCGGTTTGGGTTGTGTTGAGTTGTGGAGGTGTGTGAAATGCTACAGGTCATGAGGGACGAAGGAGATGTCGCAGATAGGGAACGTGCAGATGGCAACATAGGAATGCAACCGATATGATGTATTCTTCTTATTTTTATCGGTATATTTACCTTTCCGTTTGCAGCCAAAAACGCAGATTGTGGAATACTTTGATTTTTCATCCAGTCCGTCACCGACTGACCAGGAAGAAGTGTTCAAACCCCTTCTTGAAATGACGAATTTAATTGCATCAGAGTTTCAACAGGTCTGGAATTTTGTTTCGAATTTCATTCGTGAAAACTGGAACACAAGACGTGGGAAAGAATTTCTGGGAAAGATGTTTTATTCATGATGCTGACTTTCGTTAAGCACGGTGCTAAATGGGAATTTCTGGCGGATATTTTCAAAATGAAAACGAGTACGTTTGAGGTTTTAATCAACAAATTTATGGAAAATACTGCAGACAACGTGTACGACGAATTTGTTTTAGAAACCAACATCCATTGGTCTATGCAAAAAAAATCGAGAAAAATAAGGAATTTGAATGTTTTAGGTATGAACGCAACGCCATTGATGTTACTTTTCAGCAATTTTACCGTCCATCAGGAATTGTTAAGCAGTAAAGAAATAATTTAGTGGAAAACAAAAGCTTTATGGATTTAAGGTCGAATTTTCTGTGCTATCGAGTGGTTTGGCAATGTGGTGCTCTAATCATTACCCTGGGTGAGTAGCGGATGTTGATATTCTGCATGAAAATGTGGAATATTTTCATGCATTTGCCTTGAAGAAAAGGAATTATGAGAGGAGTATGACGGACATTGAAAGCTTATCTTATGAGTACGAAGGTTACTGGGAAGTAGTGTTGGACAAAAGTTATCATGGAGCAAACGAATGTTGTAGAGCTATACATTCGAAAAGGATGCCAAGGAACGAGTAGCCTAGTTTGATTGACGAATATGAAAATCCAAAATCTCATCGCATCGGATTATCGTCGAAGACTGTTTTGGTTGCTTGTGCAAAATTTGGTTTATTCTATCTTTCAAATTTAGGTAGAACGAAAAACTGTATGACAAAAATTTCAAATTTTGTCTTGGAGTGACAAACGGGCATGTTACTTTGCATCCGCTCCGAAATATGGATGGAACATTTTATGTGGGTGTCATGAACAGGCAGTGCGCTATAAGGGAGAAATTGGAAAAAAGGATAGAATGGCTATTCAGAAATGGCGCAAAAAGCGGCAGCACCACTTCGACGTTCAGTTTCGTGACGTTGCGAGCGATGAAGAGACGGTAGATCCGCGTAGTTGATTGGCATGTACGTAATTTGCAAGTCTACTGGTGTCTTTAGCTAACCACGCTAGTACTACAGTTTATGATAGGTTTATGAGTAAATGAATTGTTTGCACTACCTGCGGGTCTGCGCTCTTCCTGCACATTAACTCAATATTAACGCAAATCCAAGCTCTTTGCGCTTCAGTAGTATAATTGCTTTGTAGCCCTGCTTTCTGTAGTTGTGCCACAGCACTGAGGTTATTACTATAACGAGAATGGCAGTGCCCAAAGTGGCGCTATTGGACAAGCCCTTGTATAGCCTTCCTCTTAGAGCATATCTAATGTGCCGCTAATATTCTGTCTCTAATTTTCTGTTTTAGAGACAAGAATTGAGCGCAGAAATGCTGATTTCTAATGCTAGACCTTCGTCAGTGTTCTCGAAATGCTAGATAGAGGTGCTAGATCGCAAGTTTTTTAGGCAAAAGCTGAAAAAAACTACGAAAATGATAGATTCTGCTAGTTTCTGGCGCTTGCCAAGTAAAAAAAGAAGTTTTTGGAATTCACACTTCCATATCTTACAGAGCCTTGTCTCACCTGCACTGCACATCGCTAGTTTCAAGTTTGGAGCAAGTTAATTCTCCATTAAAAGCTAGATACAGATCTCAAAATGGCGCTGGCCACGCAGCGGCCAGCGCCATTTCGAGCACGCAACCCAAACTAACATATTTATTTCCAATTTTGGATTTTCAAACTTCCTACTGCCCTAGTTTGACGTCCAACTCATCCTGAGGAACTCATCGGGGCAGCTGTCTCCCTTCTCATACACCCAACGCACCGCGCACCAGATTCAAATACCACCCATTCAATTATCCTTCTCCCCTTCCAAAATTCTCTCCGTAGTCCTAACAACCTCAAGTACACTCCTAAACATAACCATTCTTCCTCTCCCTCTCCCCTCATTCCATGCCTCCTCTTCAAACGACTCCGACCCTCCAATCTTTCTTCGTCCTTCTCCTTCAACCTCTTTCTCACAACACCTGGACCTCCAGGAGCAACCGGAGACCCTCTCCCGACAGCACCTCCCATCCCATCTTCCTCTCCACCTCCATGCATCTTCTTAAATTCATGCCTGGCGCTCCATCGTAATGGCGATGGAGCACCATGACACCTCGGACCACGGATCTCGACCCAGAACGAAGAGAAACATAATCCGTGGCAACTAAGTCAAGAGCGTCTTACGCATTCTTCGCAACCGCATTCGGTGCGTCGGTTTGGGCGATCACAAACGTCTACCGAACCCGAAGAACAACTTTTCCTTGTTGAACAAAGCACTGGAGCGGTCGTCTCCAACATTGTTACCCCTTTCTTTTGAAGCTCCCGTGATCACGCCTGCTAGATTCCAAAGAGATGGACGTAAGCACTATATATCGTTTTCATGACATCCATTGTCGTCAACGTAGCATCCCTGCAATTCCCCTCGCAATTACTTGCATTGCAAATATAATTCGATAATTTTTTGGTCGAGGTCCATAGTCCGAGGTGTCGCGGTGCTCCATCGTGAACACGATGGAGCGCCAGGACGCGAAATTTTAATTAAAATTCATGCCTGGCGCTCCATCGTTATCGCGATGGAGCACCATGACACCTCGGACCACGGACCTCGACCCAAAACGAAGAGAAACATAATCCGAAGGAAACGGGTTCATTCAAGATGCCCGGAACCGGAGAAGAGCTTATTGATGCTTATCTTGCAGTTCGTGATGACAACGCAACGACGAGGCAAAATGTGGATGAGCCGAGAAGTTTGAAGCACACCGACGTTATGCAGTTCGCGGTACAAAGTCGCAACGTTCATGACTCTGTCAAGAAAATGTTTCTCACTCTCATCGGACCGGATTACATCTCGTATTCGGACTACGAGCTCCGTAACATGTCTCTCAGAGGCCATCTACGTCAACTCTATCTCATGGCAAGAGTGGTGGACGTAAAGGACCGTGAACAAGACAGGCGTGTAAAGGACTTTTGGAAGGTTTGTTGTAAAAGGGAAGGGCTTAAAGGAATTCCCCGTAACGTGTTGCTATCTGTCTTTTGCAAGTCCCGTGTTCTGGGAGCAACCAAGAAATCTTCCGCTTTCCACACGGACCCTTGCACCGACTTTGAAATGGTCATTGGGTTGTCTATGGCGCAACAGATTGCCGTGGATAAGAAAAGAAGTGGTAGGAAGAGGAAAAGGGGCATGGCAGCTAAGCAGTTCTCGAAAGTTAGTTTGTCGGACAAGACCCAGAGTCAGAGAGTCGGGGATGGTGTGCAGCTGGTGACCAGGGCTTGGGATTGTGTCGCCCAATTCCTCGGGTTTCCCAACGTTGAGGTTATGATCTTGCTTTACATTCGACTCGACTATATCAGTGTAGTCTTCACCGATATCGCACAACGCTCCATGGACGTCCAACACAAAGATTGTTCCAAACAGTTTGTGTAGGAGAACAACGTCACCACCGTAGAAGAAAACATTACCAAATTGGCATGGAATCTGCCGGAACCAGTGCATAGAGCGCTTCGCCTTTGTGCCAAAGAATACCTTGGTGACCTTTCTAATGTGGTGTTACAAGAGAAACTGTTCCAAATCTCTGCTCCCAGCAAATGGGATGCCCTCAAAAGGTTCATCATCACGAGAACAAGACTTTTCCCTCTGCGGTTTGAGAAATTTAATGAATCTCTTGTCAATACGGTTCAAGAGGCCATAAAGCCTCTGAAACTCATTGCATTGCATGGAAGCAATGTCAAAGTACATCAAGCTGTGAAACCAGAGCCTGCAGGAGACGTTGACATCATTATGGAGCCGTTACAAACTGGTACGGCTGGTGGTGGGAACGAACGTGCTGAGCGTGCGGAAGGTTGTGAGCAGGGTGAGTTGGAAGAAGTGGAAGAGATAGAGATGGTAGAGGATGCGGAACGTGTTACTGCGGAACGTGGTACTGCACCAAAGACCACTGAAGGACTGCAGACAACAGCTTTGTCGCATAATTTATCGTATGATGTCCAAGGCACGGGGATTTGTGCACCACCGTACCCTACGACTTTGGATGATGTGATAGCTTACAAGTATTGTGAGAAGGAGATGTCCGGCAACTTCCGTCTCCATAACTGCAAGTTCGAAAATCTCATCGAAGTTGACGACAACAAGTCTGGCGAAAGCGAGGTATCTAGGGAAAGAAGGGTACAGTTCCTGCTTTCCGATCCGCCATATGGGACTCGTTCTGAGCGTTGTTTGGAGAACAGCGAACACGGTATTCTGACCGAGAAGGGCATGAGCAGGTCAGCGAGGAGGTCGTCAAAGCTTCTATGTCCTGGTGGACATATTATACATTTCTGCTCATGGGATCAGGTACCGTTGTGGCGGGATGTGCTACGGAAAGTTACCTACATGGATGAATCTGATACGAAGCGTTACTCCTTTGTCGTCGACGTACAGCTCCTCCATTATGTAGGGTCTTTAGGTAATACGACGGGTAACGTTGGGAGAAGAAGTTGCCGGTTGCACCAGACGACAGAATACGCTGTACATGCTGTTCGGTCTGGAGTTCCTGATGCACAACAGCACCGGATGGTCAACGATGAGAACTTCAATTACGTTGCTTCACGATACCCAGCGTTCATGCAATCATGGATCAGGTGCCGCCGATGTCGAATAGTGAGATGCTCATGAGATCTGTGAAAAACCCGGATGGGAAGTATACGAGGAAGAGGGTGCCACCGGAACAGAAGTGTAGGGCACTGTTGAAAGAGCTGATTTGCAGGTTCAGTCAGCCAGGAGACCTCGTGGTCGAAATGTTTGCCGGAACGTTCTCGACAGCCATGGGGTGCATGGAACTGCACAAGCATCGGAAGTTTGTGGGGTGTGAACCGGACAAAGCTTGCTTTGAACACGCCAGGCATGCCGCTATTGTTCGCTTCGCTTCCATAATAAGGGAAGGACACACGGATACTGAGAAGAGCCAGGAGCTTCGAAAGATGGCCCATTGTGTTTCCTCTGCATTCCCAATGGGAAGAAGCAGAAAAACAGTGTTATGGAGGGCTGTCGACGGATTTCCACCGTACCAAATTCTTCCCCCACACCCTGTCGACTTTCTTTCCACTTTGTGGCAAAGTGAAATTCTAGGGAAGTTGGGAAGGAAGAAAGCTATGGATGGATGGCCGAGGGAGCTGCAGGGAAGAATGAATCTGGAGAACATGAAGTCTCTCTTGGCAATGGAGGCTGTGCAATATGGGTTGCGAGTGGGCAAGTCTACTATTCGTCTCGAAAATGCTGGTGTTGGAGTATTTGCAACTCGTAGAATTGCTGCAGGAGAGGTAGTGTGCTATTTCTACGGGACGTTGGTTTATCATGACCTTTCGAGTCTGAAAGAAGTGCACAAGACCTACGGGGAGGGAGTCATGGGTGTGACGAAGGATCGCTTCCGGAAGTATGGGGTGGAGATAGAAGTCTACGGTCAACAGTTACAATCACTTCCGCATCGAAAACAGCTGACGAATTGGCATGGAAAACAAGCAAACCCCATTTTATTGGTGGTTCCTGCCCCTTTTTTGTATTGCGGGGTATATCAACGATCCAAAGTACGTGGAAGGGGATAAACAGTTAGATGCCATGGTGGATGGCCTCGTGAAAAAATGGGAGGCTACTGTGCGAATGAAACGGACACCGGGAGTGGGACGAACACTAGGGGGAATAACGGACTACAAAATTATTAAGATGGAGGCGACAGCCGACATAGAGCAAGGAGAGGAACTCTTCGCCATATACGGTGATGTTTATGACTGGCAAACCCATTTGAATGTGTAGGATGGAACGACAGTCATTGATTAGTTTGTTGTTATAAACCTTTTTCCACAGCTTGGCTAAAGGATGTCGTTTATTATGTGAACGGATGTCTAGTCCTAACTTAGGACAATATTACTTTTCAGTAGGGATAGAAGATAAAAAGTGATATAGATGAGACACAGAAACGTCCATTTTCACTACCACCGAGGATTGTATTTTCAAGATTTCACAAAAAGCAAATATTTTTGGGCGCATCGGGTGGCGAGATTTTCCCGGAAAACACACGGCGTGCGCCAACCCACAGCGTCACCAGCCACTTGCGCAAGAGTTTTGACTCCAAGAATGGCGCCGAAGGGAAAGAAGCGAGGCCCAGCAAGGGGTGGTGCGGCGAGTGCGGCTAAGACGTGGCAAAAGGCTATTGAGGAGCAAACGGCGAGTGGAACGAAAGCGAAATCATGTGTTCCCAGGAGCGGATTATCGGGGAGGAGGTCAGGAGAAGGTGCTTCGAAGAGAGGGGGAAGAGTTGGGGCAAAGAACGTCGTATCCGAGCGCACGACGAGTGAGCGCACGACGAGTGAGAATTTGAAGGCTGATGCCCTTGCGCATGTAGCACGCTAGAGAGATTCGGTTCGGGGACAGCGATCTATGCCTGGGTCTGGTGGTGGGGTGGAGGGCAAGAAAGGGTCGGCTGCTTGGACAAGGGAAGAGGTACCAGATCAGATAGGCTTGAAAGCAAATGCGCGGGTCGAAGACTGAAATAAAGATGAAGAAATGCCGGAAAGGAAACAAATGGAAGAGGCAGTTGCGCTGAAGAGAGGTGGGGCCCCAAGGGGTAATCAATATGGAGAAGAGGTAAATGTCCCTTTGGTAGAGAGTGATGGGGACGAAGAGGATCACATTGGGAAGAGGAGATGGACGAGAGAGAGAAAAAAGGAAAGAGTGGGACGCCGCTCTGATTTAAAGGAAACGCGAGAAGTGGAAGAAGTGGTCAGAGCGACGGATGGAATACAGGAAGCATCGAAAAGCAGAGAACGTACGAGCACCCCGGTACGGGCGCGAAAGGTGCAAATGGCTCAAGACTTGGAAAGTGATAAAGGAAGCAGAACGCCGCGGACTCCAGAAGGAATGCAAGAGAGGAAACGAAGTGTTCATCGGTCGCCAAGTGAGCCTGCTTAGGAGCGACGGCTGCCTGTCAATATTTTGGGAGATGCACGGAATGACGACATCGGTGTGATGTCTCGATCTTCGTTAGTGGAGAGGGTCAATATGTTGAAGGCAGAACTCGCGCAGGTCAAAAGGGGACCACTGCAGCCTAAAGATGTCGCTGAAACGGACGCAAGAGGAACTGAAGAGGATGAGAGAAGATATGAGCGAGAAGAATATGCTGATAGATAGCTTACGGGACGGGATGAAGGTGAGACGAGGGGAGAGAAAGGGATCTGAAGGTGAAAAGGAATTGTGAGGGCGTAGGAAGTATGTGGTTGATGTGCAAGCGGGTTTTTATGGGTTTGCCAGGGTAGTATATGATAGGTTGTTGTACTATGCGAAGGTGGAGGTATCGGAGCTTTGTTTTACTTCGGAGGGTGTGGAAAGGAACTGGACGAATCGATGCGAAGTATTGGGGAAGGGAAAAGAGGGGAGTGTGTTTGTTGGGGGAGGAAAGGAGATTGTACCTCGATGTCCGTTTGAGATTGCGTCTGAGATGAGGTCGTACACGCCTTCGTCGCGAGGAGGAAGTAATGACCTATTGAAGTACTTGGTTGGCGTTGAGATTGAGGGAGAGAGATGGGAGTCGATTCTTGAAGCGGGTAGGAAGGATCAATGCGTGCGGGAGGTTGTTGCGGACAGGTGCTTGAAGCAACGTATGAAGCAGAAGTTGAGTGATGTGATTGGGGTTCGGAAGCGTGCGGCACGGGACAAAATGTTTTCGTTGCTTGGATATGACTTAATAGCCAGACGTGTGAGACCACGGGAGGGGACGGAGCTAGACATTGAGTTGAAGAAGCATTTAGAGGAAGTAAAGACGAAGTTCATGGGGGATGGGGAGGCGAGGATTGGTAGGTTATGTTCTTGGAGGATGAAAACAATCGAAGATCTTACGTATTCTGGATTTCAGGTTGCTGGGCGGCTGAGAGAGTTTAGTGAAGGGGACATGTACTTCAAGAACGGAGCTGCGGTGGAAGTGTTGGAAGAATTCATGGGATATGAGGTGGGAACGGAAAGGGAGGGAAAGATGGAGTACGTTGATGGGACAGTGATGCATTTGGCTCGTTTGGATGCGTGGATCGGATGTTCTTTGACGGCAATGGACACAGATGTGGGGCGTGGAGGAAGACTGCAGTTGTTATTTTCTACGTTGTACGGTGAGTAACTTCTGCTCGCGGTAGAGAATCTACTTGGTGTGGCGTGGGAGAGGGTGAGAGAGCTACATCGTAAAGAATTGGAGAATGAAGGTTGCGATGAAGGTGACCCGCGTTGTATAGCTGGCAATGGGGATAGAGAAGTGACGGTAGCGCTGTGGATACCTTCGAAACGGAGGATATACTTGGCCGTGAAGGATGAATACTTTTTGGAACATATGACGAAACGGCTGGGAGGGGTGCTGGACTGTTATGTTGCTGCGCGGCGGCCAGA
The DNA here is from genome assembly GCA_003194525.1 of Gracilariopsis chorda. Taxonomy (NCBI): domain Eukaryota; phylum Rhodophyta; class Florideophyceae; order Gracilariales; family Gracilariaceae; genus Gracilariopsis; species Gracilariopsis chorda. Next base: position 228,826 of record NBIV01000029.1, on the reverse strand, counting down.
ACATGTGTGGATGAAGAGGTTGGTGAAAGAGAGTCGAGATGTTGGGAGAGGTGAGGCGACGGATCATGTTGAGGCGCAGTGGGAGGAAGGTCTGGGACGTTATGAAGAACAAGTTGAAGAATAATAGTGTTACTGGTGGAACGGGTGGTTTACTGATGTGTTGTAGATTGTGGGGCGTAAGACTTTGAAAAGATGTCACGATAGATTCGGTTGATGTAGAAACGATGGAAGCGCCAGTGAAGACGAGGAGTGAATGGCGGGGCGGGGTAGTTTTCTCGAATGACGGGTACTGCACCTAGAATGGAGGTGGAAGGAATGAGGCCGAACCAAGGGGATACGTTGTCGTCAGTCGAAGGTTTGGAGATGGGAACTGGATCGGTGGTGTGGTCCCGCTCGTCATCGGTTGACCACCAAAGGCAGACGAAGTGGAGAGTGATATCGACATTGTCGCGAGGTGGTACGAGTTCAAGGAATTGTACGAAAGCGAATTCCTTTGTAATGGGGGTGGAAGGGCTTGAAGAGGGGGAAGGGAGTTTGAAGCGAACTAGGGCGACGAGCTTGGAGACCCATACAGTGGGTGTGGATGGAGAGGAGGAGTTGGTTTCTGCGATAAGGATATGGGAGATCTTTGGTGATCTGGAAGGTCCGAATGATGAAACGGCGAAGATGCGCTGGAGGAGAGGGACGGAGGGTTCTTGGAGGACAAGTTCGTTTCGTTCTTTGTTGTAATTGTGTAGTGTTGGGGTGTAACCGCTGACGACGTATGCGGAGTTGACGAAGGTGAGACGAGTTCGAAGGAGGTTGTTGGGTGCGGGATTTAGCTTGAGATATTCGATGGAAAGGGAGACGAAGGAATGAAGTGTGGTGTGACCTAGTTGTGAGATGATGGAAAGCGTGTCTGAAGAGAAGAGTTCTTGAAGAAATTTTGGACTTGCGTTGGGGGTGGATGCAAGGTACTTTGCGGCTGTGAAGATGTCATAGAAGGAAAGATGTTTTGCGTCACGTACGAAGGAGGGTTTGCGTGGCTGTGGTTGAGGTTGAGGTCGAGCATGGGAGGATAGGGAAGGGTCTACGGAAAGTGGATTCCAGTCTTTGAAGAGATTGGAGCGGTCTATAGCACGGATGGTTTCTGTATGGGCGGTGGCTCTTCGCTTGGAAGTTTTGGAGTAATATGATTTGAAGAGGATGTGGGCGTGCTCGAAGATGCCTGCGTCGTTGAATTGGAGACCCCCGTATCGGCGTATGTCTTCGAAGATGTGGTCGAGGAGATGGAACTTGAGGGTGCCGAGGTGGGAGGAGTGGTAGGGCCGGAGAATGGATGCGGCTGTGACTTTGAAGGATCTGATGTGTGTTTTGAGAGATAGGAGGGAGGTGTCTGTCCATTCGGGGGAGGAGTTGTATCGAATAGCGGAGAGAAAGAAGTCTGTGTACTTGGTGAAGACAAAAGTGATGGGGGAGGAGTCGGGTTCTTTGCAGCATCTGTCAAAGAAGGCGCCGATGAAGGGGAAGACCATGTCGAGGGTGCGGTAATCCTTTGCTTCCAGCATTCCTCGTAAGCTTTCTGTGGTGAAGAAGCCGTTGAGGGATTGGGAGTTGTCGGTTGTGGAGAAGTCGATGTGGAGGCCGGGTGCGGGGGAGTCCTTTCCGATGGCGGCGAGGATGGAGTTGGAGTGTTTGAGGATGGAGTTGCGGATGGAGTGGAAGGAAAGTTTGGTGTTGTTGGGGCCGACTGTGGTGAAGAGTGATTCGGAGCGTAGTCGTTCGATGGCGGTGGCTTTGATGAGCTTTGAGACGCCGAGGTGGAAGTTGTGAAGGGGCTCGAAGGCGAAGATGTTGTAAGAGGAGAGAAGGGGAGTGATGTTGAAAATGGCGTAAGATTCGAAGAGAGAGGGATACTTTGCGAGGGAGAGGGACTGGAGGGCTCTGGTTGCTGGTTCCTTTTTGGTGCGAGCGGCTTTTGGCTTGCGGGGGAGCTGGGCTTCGTTGGACTGGCGAAGCAGAGCGGCGTGCTATCTGCGTTTGTTTCGAGTCTGGGATTGTGTGCGGAAGTGGATGGGGTTTATGTTGAGGGAGAGGTGTTCGCGGGGGACGGTACATCTGGGGTAGGGGTGCTTTGGTCGTGTTCCGTGCGAGATGGCGAGGATGTCCTTTGCCTCTGGGATGTCTGCGCAGTAGCTGGAGAGGATGGGGTGCCAGTGGCGGAGTATACCGTGGGCGTCACGGAGTGAGAAACCGAGGAGGACGGAAGAGAAGAGTGGGTTGAGGATTGCAGAGATGGCGCGCTGAATGAGGTCCATTCTTGTTTCGCGTGGGATGTTGGAGGACGAATGTGGGATGACGTCTTCGTGGTCGGGGGAGGAAGAGGGGGAGAAGGAAGTTGGGAGGTATCCGAGGAGGGTGAGGTATTCGGAGATACACTTTCGGCGGAATGCGTCTGAGAAGTTGAGAAGGGTGATGTGAAGGGGATATGAGTTGATGGAGGAGCTCTTGAGTGAGGTGGCGGACTTATCGGAGTATAACTGGACGAGACCGACGAAAGATTCCATACCGGTTGTTTCGGGGGTGTGCCAGACGATGTCATTGATGTGGCACTGCATGATGGCATGTTTGAAGGCAGAAACGACTTTGTTTCCAAAGGCTGCGGCCATAGGATGGGCGAAGGTGGGGGTGGAAGAGGAGGAAGGGGAAGATTGGGAGATGGGTTGGAAGAAGGTGTTGTTGAAGTGTGCGAGAGCGAGTTGTTGCTTCAGGACGTCTGTGGTGCGTTTTTGGAAGAGGGTTGCGGAGAAGGAGTTGTGCTCGTCGGTGAGTGTGAGAGGGAGGAAGCCGGTGGAGCTGATGCGTTCCTTGAGGAGGTGTTCTTGGAGTGCGAGGCACTGCTTTGCGGAGGAGATGGATTTCTGGAAGGCTGACTTGGAGAAGTCCGGGTGGTTGAGAAGGGACATGAGTTCGTCGGCTTTGCGTGTGCTGAAGGAGGGAGCGATGGAGGAGATGCAGAGGACGAGTTGCTCGAGATGGGGGTTGTTGAGGAGAAGGGAGGGGGATTGGGACGATGTATGGGGAGGTGGGTTTGAGGAGGAGACTGAACAGAGGGCGTGACTTGCCATGTGGTGTTCGTCTTGTGTTTGGAGGGAAAGGGAGGCCTGTTGGATGTGATCGGGTTCATATTCGGCGAATGGGACGTTGTCGGAGGGGCGGTGTGAGGGAGTGGGAGGAGGAATTGTGGAGAGGTTTGGAACGGATTTTCGTCGCTTGGTCCTCGGAGGGAACTGGACGGGAGCGTTGGCGGAGGAGGAGGGGCGTTTGTCGGGGGTGAGTCGATGAGGGCACCTGCGTTGGTGACTCTGGACAGAGAAAGCGGTGCGGCCATAGAACGTGCAACGGGGATGGCAACGGGGTATCATGGCGGGGGAAGGAGAACGGAGAACGGGATGCTTGGAAACAGAGAAGGGAGGGTGGTGGCGGAGTGGGATATCGGGGAGCGTAAAATTATGGCGCACGTAGATGAGGTGGTGCACGTGATGCAGAGAGTCTTTTCATAGGGCGTGGGGTAGAGCATGCGATGCAGGGAGCAGGTCGAGCAACGGGTGATATAAAGCCAAAGCTATTTGGTTATGTAAACTCTATGTATCTATTCTATCTATTCTATCTATTCTATTTTGCTATTTGAAGGGGCACCGCTCAGGACCAGTAAGATTTGGATTCCACGTGCACCTGAGAGGGTAGGTGTTAGTGGAGTCTGGCGCTAGCTTTACCTCCAAAGAAACTGGGCAATGTCTAGTATACTGCTAGTCTTTTGTCCCAAGCAAACTAGCTCTGTGCTATGTATGGAATTATTTTGAGAAATCTGATTCATTCAAAATTGGGTTTGAAGAGTCGTTATTCGTTCATTTTAATTCTTTGCCTTTTGAATGCTAAACTAGCATAACGAGAACACCGACGTTAAATGCAGAGGGTGAAATACGAGTAGCTGTGTTGACGGTGAGGTTCTGACCAATCATTCCGCTGTCTCATTAAAGTAATAAGAAACTCGACAACGATTTGGATCTCGGTCTTTGTTCTTGTTCAAAGCGCTTTATGCGACGACCATGGCGACAAATCGCCTTTGTCAGCAAAGTACAAATCTTGGACTGCAAGCATGCAGAGAATACCTATCGAACCAACATTGGATGCCTTCGAAACTCTATCAGGTGTTCATCCAAATTGCCGTCTTCCGTGCGAGATACTTCGCGGACCATCGTGCTGTACTATTTGTCACGTGGACTCGTAGCTGACATAGAGCACTATTACTCTACTGGGAATACGTAAAACACATTCTAATGTACCATGATGAGAACAAACCCGTACTTCTCAATCACGCAAAGTTGCCAAACATAATGCTATCAAAAATTGATTCGCTGGTTGCAGGAGTAGCGGCATTTCTTAGATGGTATGATGTTGTTTGTCAATTGCATGATACTGGATGGATAAGTGCTGCGTGAGAGGGTTTTGCCTCCGCAATGGGGGGGATGGTGAAGCAAAAGGAGTTACAAAGGCCTCGGAAGAATCAATTGTGATGTTACAGAGCGTGAACGGATAATAGTCAGGTTCTATGTCTGGAAAGTGGACTTAAAGGAGGTAAACAAGCTCAGGACGTCTCTGGCGGAGACGTGTGGGCAGAAAAGATAGCTCTGCTCTTTAATTCGCCAAAAGAACATGTGATCCGCTGATAAAACTGACCAATTGTGGTTAAACGCAGCTTCTAAAAGTGTGCCTAAACGGGTTTGCCTGGGAGGCACTTTTAAAACTGTAGTAAATCTATTCAATCCAGTGGAGAATTTAGAGACGAAATACAGATGCCAATCTTTATAATTTTGCCTCTAAATCACATTCAAGAGGCACCAGAGATATGCTCTTACCAACCAACGGTATCCATCCACACGTATACAAGAAAGGCTACAGTGCGCGAGACAACGATACAAACCCCTAATATAGTGACAATTCATAGCCTTCTAAACAAAACTGGTACAAGAACTTTTATAGAATAGCGTCAATTGTAAACTGGTACAAGAACTTTTAGAGAATAGCGTCGATTGTAAAAGCAAATGAATTGATGCCAGAAATGGGTCACTGTGTTTGGCAAAGAACCATGCTTTCTTCAAAGAGGTTACCAATGAATTTAAATTTCTATACGACACTCCTCAAATATCTGTTAAATTTAAAGACTTTTCCTGCACAATGATTGGCTGGAGCATCTATTTTGACTATAAGACTTCATACAAAGCTTTTCTATTACAATTATTTTTCTCTTTAGTTACAAAAACGTTTTAAGCGACCCTCAGCAGCACAAACAGGTTGTAAAAAACCCACAATTTAACACAACACAAAAAAATGTTAGAACAAAGTTGCTTAAAATGGCTCATGTTGGCCATATTCTTCTTTAAGTCAGGAAGTTAACCTCTTTTGCCTTAGGTCGAAAACGAGAGAAGTGGATTCCAGATGAGAAACGATCTCATTTTTGGAACCTCCCCCTCTCTCGCCTGCTTTTATCACAATGGCTCCCCTGCTCGTCGCATATTAAACGCCCACTCCCCCCCATGACCGCTACGCAAAGTCGTTGCGCCACCGATTGCAGCGCCATTGCCACCGGCTCCATCCGCAAGCGCGGGCACCAAGAATCACTTTTGCGTCAGTTCTAGGAAGACACTGACACGCCTGGTACCGGACCCAAGTGCATGTTCTGTCATCATTGTACGAAAAATCGAATTTTTACGCACTGAATGGACTGCGGTATACCTTCATCTGCAAGAACGCTCCACATCATGTTAAGGACCATCTTTGCCGCCTTTCCAATAACACGAACAGGTGTCTTCCGCCACCTCCGGTGCCGCTGCCGCCACGGCCACAGTTGCTCTCAACCCCTCCCAGCAGACTCATCAACCCTCGCGTTCCACTTTGCCATACCTTGCAGCCAGTCTGCAACACGATCTTCAAGCTGTTACCCAACAAACTGTAGCTGTCAAGACCCAGCCCCAACAATACATCCAGCAAATACCTGAAAGTTTTCTCAACAATCTATACACTATGCCGAAGCTACGGCTACAGAACCAAACCATATTCAAGAAACCCCTTTCATGATGCTGATCCACAACCAGCACTTCCGCGGAGGACGCTATTCTTGCGCAATGCAAGACTGAATCATTTACTTGTCGAAACGAGTCTCAATGACAGACAGAAGGGAATGAACTGGAGCTGTTTCTATCAAACTATGAAAGTGTGAAGCGACTACCAAACCGTGCAATAGCCGGCACATGTACAGAGTGAGCGTATGGGCAATTATATCATAATTCTCGGTATTCTGGACCTCCATCATCACTTCCTTTTCAGAAACACGACATACTAATTCCTCCAATCCCAACAGTGAGTCTTTTGACCGACCAAAGCCCTGGATGCGGGAACGGAATCCATCGGTATCGTCTTGAGCAGTAGTCGCTGAAGTTCGAGAATGGGTGTCTTCGTACTCCTCACCCTCCATACCGATAAACGGATAGTATGGAATGGATTGATGTGACGGACTAAATTTGTCTGAAATATCGCAAATGATAGAGTCTGCGACTGGCTGTGCCTTCGTGGTGTGTTTAGGACATAAGTATTGTAGCCGATCACTGACATCTAATTGTATTTTATAGACAAAAAGATACCCTAACATGGACAATGCCTTTGCCAAGCTGGCTTGTCAGGGCAAGGAAACGTCCCATGACAGGTTGTTATGAGTTAATGCTTAGACCTAGTACGCAGAAATGGAAGGTAAGCGACTAATCAAACTATCTACAAAGGCCCGGTGTTGGTGGCCTTCACGCCATCTCGGGCCGAACCCCTTCTCGTCCATTTGGCAACCCTCAACTTCTCTTAGAGCTGTTTGCTCCTCCTTGCCTTCAACAATACTGCATCCCAATTTCCGTCTCTAACAGTGCAGCTTTGTCTCCTGCATATCGTGAGAGAATCGGCTGCCTCAGGCTTGTAACAAGATCAGACGGCATACTCATCACAGCAATATAACATCTGCTGCATCTCAAGTTTTGTGCAAGCACGTTATCATGTAAAGCCCCAGCTGTTGCTCTGTTGGAGTTGAAGTGTGTGTCACACAGTCATAGTGGCCACTGATTTTCCTACCTACGGCTGCTTTGTCTGCTTTAGTTCGTGGCTAATCTCAGGGCTATCATTACTACACTGTAGCGGAGCGTCCGAACTACTAAGGTCATTTGCAGGACTTGCGGCTTTCGTCCTTCTATTTTTCGTCTTTTCCTATTGGCATTGCACCCCAGTGCTGATACTCATGAGCTACGAATCTATTTATGATCTACCCTCTGGCAAAGAATGGTATAAAAAGATTGTTGTCGTCCACTGTCGTGAAAGCATGCAACATGACGCTCAAATTACACTTGGTAAGCATTGGTGATGCAAGTAAGAACAGTCTGATTCTTTTAAGCTTTTCTTGCAATACAATTCACCTTTAAGAAAGAAGTCAGGAATTGCCTCGTATCGTAGAAGAAGATGCTGCATCACCATTTATACTCAATACAGAAGCCCAAGCCAACCACTGTCTAGGGAAAACCTTTAAGATTAATAGATTTTTGAGGGGCAACATGTAGCATTTTGCAATGCATTGGTAATCTTTTATGAAGAAAGCATGCTTCTTTGCCAAACATATCTGCTCTCTTTTCACATCGCTAAATTTTGATTTGTAACTGACGCTACTTTACAAACTTTTTCGTACCATTTTTGTCTAGAAGGCCAAATATGGTCAAAATACTGGAGTTTCGTATAGTTCTTTCGCTCACTGTAGCTAACCCTTACTGTCGGTGTATTAACCGCACTGGCTGTACTGCAACAACTGGGATATAATTTACAAGAACTTTAGTTCTGAGCAGTGGATAGGTTTCCCTCACTTTTGCAAGTAACGCGTCACAATTGTTGGTGAAGCGAACAAATGGTCGCAAGTCGAGCCAGCGGACACAACGACGGAGATTCAAGCAATTGAAAATGCAGTACATGGAACCTTGACTTCGACAGTTGCCATGTCTGCTTCACCATTCCCTTCTCCCAGCGTTACAAGTACTCATTGAACCGTTTCACTCTTTCACAGCAGACCATATAGGATACATCATGTAGAACAGAAATTGTTTCACGTTACCGCGATGATGAAATCTCACTTGGTAATAAAACGATGATAATTGCATACTAAATGCAGTCAAAACATTATCAAGTTCTTGCAGCCCCTCTGGCCCCCCTCCAGCAAGAGATTATATTGCTTTACATAAACCAGAACGGTGTCTCCACATGAACAGACCCTTGAGCACCGACAAATGTTTCTTCGCTATAGAAAATAGCTCCCTCCTTCGTATCCTTACGTACGCGCAAACCATCGCTGCAAATCAGATGGGTAGGCCCCCAACCAGCCATTTTGCCCTCTTCTAAAAGTCTGCATTCAAAGTATAAACGTGGATCCTTACTTTCAATTGCAGCCTCACTACAGAAAGAATCCCCAAACTGCCATTTTTTCATCTTCGCGACTCTCTCTTTCATCACCGCGTCATAATCTTATGATTCACTCAGGCCTTTTGACAAGAGCAACTTGCCATTTCAGGTTCAAGAGCGAAAGTACATATTACTCTTCTGCATTGAGGCCCGGGCCAAACAAAAGACGAGCCGCCACGGCAAATCTGCGTAATGTCCTTCGCGAAGGACAGTCTTCCTTCAATCACCAAGGCATAGAAAAGACACCCTCTTCGGTGATCTCTTCGGGTGCGCAGGGTCATTTTCTCGCCAAAGAGCATTCAACTGTGATTAAAGCTCTTTAAAACGTTCATCTTGAGCCTCTGAAGTATGAAGGTTTGACTGTGGATGCGTACCATGAGCTTACTGGGACCGCTATCTTGGATCATGCTCGTACCGAGCTGGTCGACGGCGTTCTCATTCAGATGAGTTCTCAATCACCCCGTCACTCTGAGGTCGTAAAGAACCTCACCCCTCTATGTGTAAAACAACTTTTCCAATGTGGCAAAAATTGGGCCAGGTACTCTTATTTCTCTGTCGGAGGGTAAATTAGAACAAGAGCCAGATACGCATCTTTCCAAAAAACGCATTTATGGCCATCCTGAACCGAGAGACATCCCTTTGGTGATCAAGGTGTCGAACTCTTTTTTGGATGTTGACAGCACGACCAAGCTGAACAAGTACACCACAAGCTGGATTTCAGAGTTCTGGATAATAGATGTCAATAAGCGTACTGTGCATATACCTCACAATCCGCCAGGAAACCGTTTCATGTAGGACGGGGGTTTTCGTCAAAGGCCACCTCACATTAGCTGCCTTTCCAAGGAAAGAAATGGATATTGACGACAGCTTTCTACGAACCCCTGCTTTTTAACGTGCTTTAATGCACTTGCAATTTGCGAAAACATGCTGGTCTATTTACAACGAACCGTCCCGGCACCGTAAGGCAGTGCATAACTCGTACGGGTTTTCTTTCGACGGGATGCAAATCGCGCACACCAATTCCCTTGTGGTAGGTGCTGCAAAAGAGCTCAATAAGCACATTAACCTGCCACCGAGAAAGCTTACTTTGTTCTGTTCATGGTATTCTTTTGCTTCGAAAGTGATTACGAATTGGCCTCAAACTCACCTGCAGTTGGCATCTATGCTCGATTTCCATTTGCATTGACAAATGATTTCATCGTTTTCTGCCATTCTTCACAACTCTGCTCTCGCTCGTCAACGGGTCGTCTCTGGCTGGGTCCCTTCTTTGCCTGTTTTTCTTTAATGAAGAGATCCAGAACATTGTACAGCAGTTTCCAAGTCTGGCGCAACTCAGCCTCTCCCCCAAAGCTAGGCTTTTTCAGAAACATTCACTTCTTTCTGCGCTACAGTCTCATACCTTGTTCAAAGGGTTTCAACGTTCCCTCCATGTCTCTTGCACAACTGGGCAATCTGCCATCACGGGATGATGCTACCAGTGCAACAACTGGGATATACTTTACAAGAACTGTAGTTCTGCCTGGTTGATAGTCTGCCCTCACTTCTGCAGCTAACGCGTCACACTAGTTGGCAAAGCGAACAAATGGTCGCACTTCGACCGGGCGGACGCAAAGACGGAGATCCAAGCAAGTGAAAATGCAGTACAAGGCATCTTGACCTCAGCAGTTACAATGTCTGCATCATGTACTAGGACGTATGCGCATATATGCCCTTTCCGAGCAGCAGCTCTGTCTGCCATAGAAGAAAGACAATGAATCCTATGGTAAATACAGTATGTGCTGGTACACATACCGCAGCCGCAGGTTTACGTCAACTTCGTAGTGTCTAGAGTGCATCTGAAGTGCAACGCCTTCAGGGAGGTATGTATGGCACTTGGTTGATTTCCCGAATATTTTGGTAATGTACTCATTACATGAACTATGACCACTGGTATTGGATGGGACACGAGGTACACGCAAGAGTCAATTAGCGGTTGGCGACAGTAGTAGGCATGAACCACCAATGTGGAGTAATTTTATATAGTTTATATTATTATTTTATACTCATTGCTGGGATGGTTAGTACTTAGTGCGCCGGCGAGTTGCCTTCAAAAGAGTAAAAACTACCCGAGAAAAGACCCCAACCTGGGAAGGTGGCTCAAGACCTCACCGCGTTCACCTGCTCTCTACTCCTCCTTGGAGGAAAGTACCATAGCCTCCAGAACGTCTATCCCCCTTGCCTGTCTGAAGGACCCCAGTAGTTGGACTGTTATTCCAACTGCTTTGGTGTTCGCCTTTGCACAAGGGATACTTACTGGCACTGCCATTTGCCACCGTCATTACTATGTGCCTCAGTTTCCCCTTTCTTCCTTTCCTTTACAGGGTGGCTTTCCCGTTGCCCGCGGCCCGTGTTTGCACATGTCACTTACGTGGAAACCTAACCTCTCTCGAGGACCCTCACCCACGCACACCGCTCTCGCAGGTACCAGATTCTCAACTCAAACTCCCTGCGTAAGTCGCGATGGGCGACCTCAGCCTTACAACCAGAAATAGTTGCACCACCTCTGGGAGGGCTCTAACCAACTGGGTTCACCTCTAAGAAGGAAAGATCCCGAGTGCCTTTCGGTGTTCTCCCACTCACGAGCACTGCACCAAAGCATCGATGTCTGTGTGAGGTAGTACGCGCGGACATCCTACTCAGGTGAAATGTCCGGGAACGTTGGCAGTGGGTATCGCGGAAAGGTGTGTAGGGCCGTGCGGCTACCGAGTCGGAAAAGACGGAACGGTGAAGGTACGGGGTAGAGCAAGGCCCCCTGTCGTGAGGCCGAGTATGGAGACACGCGTAGCCCAAAAACGTACCACGCGCCTAAGCAGGGAGTCGATGTAGCGGTAGATATCCGATACGGCGCAGCCTGTACAGCAATTTGACGAGCTGCGTCTCCTACTACGACTAAGGACCCGTGCCAAGGAACTAAGACGAAGAGCCTAGTAGGAAGCACCTTGAGTTTATATGTTGAGAGCGTCGGCCGCTCTAGCGGAGAGTAACTATCTAGGTAGGCCGCGCCAAAATTGTATGGCTTACGGTTCGCGCGGCACCAGCTGCCACCAGCATACACGTGTGCTACTACAAATACTACACTAGGCGACTAGCGGAAGGGCTTCTACAGCCAGAACACCACTCCGATAAACGGTCTTCACTTTCTTACAGTCTGAAAGACCCTTTCATCCCGTTAAACATAGCTAATGCAGTAATACTCCGATAAACCTAGTTATTGCAGTGCTACTTTGATAAAAAATAGCTAACCACTACTAATGAACAATAAACAAGTCTTCTACGTTTCGCAAAATCCTTCAGCGTACAGAAACACATCATGACCACCATTACTAAGTGTGACGCTGCAAATCCTATCAATGTACTGGCTGAGGCAGCTTTACTACGCTAACAAGAAATAAATGCTGCCCCAGTCCAACCAACGTGTGTTGCAATGCCCCAAATGGGAAAAAAACCGAAAGACGTTCGGGATCTTCCTCTCACGAGGTGAACCCAGTTGGGTAGAGCCCTCCCAGAGGTGTCACGGCGAAGCCGGTTTGTAAGACCAGGGACACCTGTCGCGACTTGCGCAGGGAGGTGAAGGCGAAGAATCAGTATCCGCGTGAGCGGAGTGTGATCCTCAGTAGAGAGATGTTTCCACGTAAGTGGGGGTGTGTGGACGGATGCGCACACGAGGGCCACGGATAGCGGGAGGTGCTACCCTAGAAAGGGGAAAAAGGAAGCGCGAAGAGGAGGAAGAGAGGACGAAGTGAGTGGCAAGAGCGACGGGGGCGAACGGCGATGCCGGTAACAATATCCCTATACAGGGCGAAACACCAATATTATTGGAACAATTATACTCCCAAGGATGGGCCTCTTTAGATGTGCAAGGGGGTTAGATGTCCCGTGGTTCACGGCGCTTCCCTCCAAGGAGGAGTAGAGCACGTGCGCAAGCGGTAACAACTAGAGCCAATTCCCCAGGTTGGGGTCCCTTGTTGGGGAAGGTTTACTGGTGCGACGGCAGTGCGCCGTCGCACTAAGTACTAGCTTCCCAGGATTGGGTGTGAAAATAATAAATAATATTAACTAAGATACTCCACATTTCGTGGCAACATCCACTACTGTGGCCAACCGCCAATCGATCCAAAGCCGTGTCCCACGTGTCCATACCTACCATTGTGGGGCGTAGTTCATATACACACTACACAACCGATAATATCTGGAAAACGATCAAGTACCAGGAATCCCTCCCTGAGGGCGTTGCACTTCATATCCCCCCCCTAAGACGGGAAAACGACCGCGGACGCGGAGGATTCCCAGACGAAAATGGGTGATAAAAGGGCGTGCTCTGTCTCCGGTTCTCCGGTAAATCCCTCTGCACCAGAGTCATCGAGCGCACAAACAAAAACAACAGCCACCCTCAAAAAGGGAGAAATGAACAACGACAACAACATCAACAACAACAGCCAACCTCCGAGGCCTCTCGGGCGATACACCACCGGTTTCCGGTCAGTTCCTCTGCCTCAAGGCGATCGACATCCGGTACAACCGGGGAATATGGCTGCTACAGCCGACCATCCCTTCGCACTACCACCTTCGGTGGGGTCCTCCGGAACCGCTCCGGCGTTCAACTGGCCAACCTACAACACCCTGGTGGGGCTCAACCCGATGAATCGGAATCACGCGTCGTGCCTGCGCCTTGCCCCGTGGTTTCACCCAGTCGCTGTCCTCAATGAGGGATTGGTCACCGCTTATGCGGATGGCTCAGACACCCTTCCGGGGGATCTGCCCAGAGCAGTCACCACATCGTGGGATTGGCGTCACCGGATTTCGATTCCGCGTCACCACCTCCGAAGGAATTCGGGCGAGACCGTCGCCGCGGCGCAGACCGCGTTGACGCGCATGGCATACCAACGGCAGAGCCAGGCTCCATTCGATGTACCGGTCCCACCGGAGTTTCGCTTCGACGTTAGCCACTTCCGCACTCGCGGGAAGATTGGGTACAGTGACAACCTGTTCCGTCTCGAGACCCTCGCTTGGAGGAATTTCCCGGCAGCGCGGCAAGAAGCCCTTTGTTGGGAGCGACCGATTATTCGGGCGGAGTTCCGCTATCTTTCTCGGCAATACCGGTCAACCTTCCTCCAGAACTTCATCCGCTATAAGCGCCGTTGGCGATCCCGATTCGGGTATTTCATCCCGTATCAGAACGTGGAGATAGAGCGAATTGCGCCGCCTCACCGACTAGGTCGGTATGTAGCACTCCCCGAGTGGTGGCGCTTCCATGAAGCCTGCCGGGAGTGCTACATAGAACTGCCGCCTGTACTTACGTACCTCGGTTCGCTGCTCATGCAGGATCCCCGGTCGGCGTTGTGGTCCGTAGTGGTTACGGAGTGGGCGGCCCGCACTGCGGCTTATATTCTCAACGAGGCGTACGACCAGTTTCGTCTCTGGTTCCTCCCACCGCGTGTGTGAACAGCGATCCGCAATTTGGATCTTCGCAACCCCCTTGGGGGCCAGGCCAACAATGAAGAGGTCCTCCAATTATTTGGGTACATTGACAGCGTTAGCTGGAGTGAGGTCCCGCTGGAGCAAAGCGGTCGTCTGGATGGCGCCAGCGGTAACACCGGTGGTCCGGGACTGGGTAGAAACACCGCCCTTGTGAGGGATTTTATCTACTTCGACCCCTGGGAGTTCCGGGAAATTTCCTCCGAGGAGGCGCGCGAGCTTCGCGATGCGCCCCGGCATGTGCCGGAAGACCACCCGGTGGGGTACGTCGATTCTGACGACTACTACCGCGCATACGGCGGGGATGACCCAATGGTCGATAACGAACCGGAAGACCCCGGGGAGATGGACGTAGAGGAAACCGGCGCTAGCACGGAAGCTTTCCCAGAGGGGGTATCTCCGGCCGAGCCGGCTGCTGACCCTTCAGCGGCAAGTGCCGGACCTTCTATCCCCAGTGGGGTGACGGCAAATGGAAACGAGATCATCGCACGTTTTCTCCGGGGTGCCGGTCTGAGCGCTGCCGAGGTATCGGGGGATGTCACCACTATGGCGGACGCGTTGGCCTACCGCCTCGCTGGTTGTTACGCCCCGGGCGACGGCGAAGAGTGAGCCCCTTTTGTCCAGGTTCCTGGTGTTCCTTCCCTGGCTATGCCAGTTAGTGTAGTGTAGTATGGAGCTTGCTGCTCTACTAGGTAAACTTTCCCGTCTCGGACGGTGATTTCCATTCAGAATTCCCCGTCTTGGACGGACCTTCCCTTGCTATGCTTTCTTACTGCCCTCCGCTCGCGCAGCAACGTTACCCGAATTTGGCATTAACCAGCGTGGCTGGGGCTGCAGTTCCCGTTGGACGGTGGTATCGCACGACCTGCGATCGTGGGAGGTGTTCAATTGTCTCCCACGTATCCCCACTGGGGTCATATCCGTACCAGCGGACGCGGTATTGTAGATTACAATCCTGGTCCCAGGTGTGTCCGACAAGTCGGTCTACTACGAACTCTCGTTCGTAGACCTGCCGGCCGTGCCGGGTGGTGGTTGTACTCCCTTGCAAGGGTTACCCGCTGTGCGGTATGTTGCCCCCCATCCGGGTTGTCGGCGATGTCTCCGGCGTTGCCGTGCGCTGTCCTAGTGGCCGCTGCTCATGCGGGAAGATATCTCTCAAGAGGGTGTGTGGCGTCACGGTTTTCACCGGTAAGTCATTCCCCAGAGGGGCGTCGTTGTTCCCGTCATCACGGTAGGCCGGGCGAACCGCCAGTCGGCGGGGGACTTGAACTCCGCGAGTGCGGTCTTCTTCCCGAACCGCGAGCTTGCGGGGTCTTTGCCACGTATGCGGGAACGGCGTTTGCGACATCCCCTGCGTGGTCCCGTGCGACACGGTGATTGGTAAGCGTTCCGCCTCCCTGCTAGGTGCGCAAGCGCTCTGCACCATACGTTCCAGCGACGCCGTGGTGTCCCCGGCTACTGACGGGTTGCCTGGGGCTAACTCCGGTACACTGGTATTTTGGTCAAATTTTCCCTTTGGGGGGTGCCGGGCAGGTGCCGATGACACCCTTTTCACGGGAATTGCCGCTGAGCGCGGTGCACCGTCTCCATGAGGAGGGGCAGCGTCCGGTACGACCGGTTTCGAGCGTGCGATTGCGCGCGTTTTTCCCGAGT
The DNA here is from genome assembly GCA_003194525.1 of Gracilariopsis chorda. NCBI lineage: Eukaryota > Rhodophyta > Florideophyceae > Gracilariales > Gracilariaceae > Gracilariopsis > Gracilariopsis chorda. Next base: position 213,142 of record NBIV01000029.1, on the reverse strand, counting down.
TCCTCGGTTCTTCGCCACAGCGTTGCGGGGGTTGGCGCAAATTATTCCCCGGAGCGGGGGCTTCGATTCCGTCGACGACGGGAGGCGTTTCCGGCGCTTGCGCGCCAGGGTCTGAAGCTTCGACTGTGGCTTGGCTGCCTTTTTCCCTGACAGGGGTGTGCGGTAGTTGCGCTTCAACCTCCCGTGTAGCACGGTATAACTGCCGCTTTTGCGAGGCCTGCGCGTCTGGTTCTTGTTGCGCAGCACTGCCCGAGAACGGGGGGTTAGTGTCGTGTGACATACTCCGTGCTCCACGGTCAGTGTTATGTATGTTCCGTGTTTCCCGTTGCGACGGCGATATCGTTCCTGGAAAACGAGTGTTCTCCTCCCCCTCATTAGACGGAGCGGCGGGATAAGGGATAACATTCCCCGCCTGGCGGGTATAAATCGCGCCAGGGGGGCGGGCGTGGTAGGGGCGGGCGCTGAGGGGCCCAAATTACCCGGCTGAGGCGGTGAGTCCGACAGGGTCGGTAGGTCTGAGAGTCCCCGGCTGGGGTGTGGTAGTACCGTAGGCCTAGTACTCCCAGATGATTCCGGTGTTGCAGAGTCCATAGAAACGGGGTTGCCTGGATCCAGGACTACCTCTGACGAGGGAGGAGGGGCAAGGACAACACGATCACGGGAAATCCGTTCGTGCGTGTCGCCCATCTCTACCACGACAGTGTCGGTGTTCACAGAGATGACCTTGAATGGTCCATCCGCCATAGGCGAGAGTTTATGGCGCTTCTCCCGTTCCGGGTTGTAGTACTCCTTCCTGATGAGAACGTAGTTATTCGCCCGAATCGGGGATGGTTTCCCTCGCAAGCGAGCATCAAAATCCCGCTTGTAAGCGGCTTGGGCCCGTGCCATAGACTTCCGTGCAGCGGGGACCAGCTTGGAAAGCCATTGCTTCCATTGCTGCCGGTAGATACCCACTGATGGGAAATTGTCCAAGGTAGCTTGGGGTTCCAGCGCCACAGGCGGGGGTGTTCTAGATAGAACCAACTCGAATGGCGAAACTCCGGTAGTCCGGTGTACCTGCGTGTTGTACGCGTAGGTTTACGCATCAGCGTACATGTCCCAGTTTTTTGGGTGGTCTGCGACGTAGGAACGTTCGCCGCGAGTAACATCCGGTTAAACCGTTCAACTTGCCCATTACACTGGGGGTGGTAGGTAGTCGTGAACAAGTTCTTGACATCCAGGATGCGACAAACATCCTGGAAGAACTTGCTCACGATCTGCTTCCCGTTATCGGAGAGCACCTCCACAGGGGGACCGTAGACGAAAATCCAGTGCGTCACCAGAGCCTGGGCCACCGTGAGAGCGGTTATCCTCCGAAGAGGGACAGTCTGTACCAGCTTAGAAAAGCGGTCGGTAATGACAAGTAGAAACTTGTTTCCACGTTTCGTGGTGAGTACTGGTCCGAGAATATCGATCGCGATAAACTCGAGCGGCGCCCTTGCAGGGAATAGTTTCATCTTCTTCGCATTTTTGCGAAGTTTCACGCGATTCTTCGCGCATTCGCTACAGAACCACACGGTTGCGTAGCAATCCACCGCCATGGTGGGCCAATAGAAATCCCTTCGCAGGGTTAGGTAGAGTTTCCTCCCACCTGGGTGACCTCCAATGGGGGCGTAGTGTGATAGATGTAACACCCGCGACTGCAGGTAATGAGGTACCACAATCTGTGGGCGGGCTTCGACCTTCCGTACGAGGTAGCCTTTGTCGTTTACCCCGAAAGGGAGATGTTCACCACCGTTAGGACGGGCACGAATCCTCGTACAGAATGGGTCGCCGAATTGTTCTCGGATCATTTCTTCCGGTGATACCGGTACAAAGTTTCCCGGTAACGGGTTCTCAGATTCATCTCGCGATGCGAGTAGTTCGTCAAAGTCAGCATCCTCGTCCCAGTGTTCTGGCCCAGCCTCGTCGGCACATTCCGGATCATCTGGGTCTATGGCCATGAAACATGGGACTTCATCATCCTCCGTTGGGAGTGCTTCCCCACTTGTGGGTAAACGCGACAGGGCGTCGGCTTGGGTGTTCTGCGCGCCCTTTTTATAAATGACATGAAAGTCATATTCCGCGAGGCGGAGTCTCCAGCGCATCAGGCGTCCCGATGGGTCGGACATATTCATCAACCACCTCAATGAGGATTGATCCGTGTACACGGTGAAGTGAACTCCCATAAGGTAGGGGCGCAGAGTTGTCATCGCTCATACGACGGCGAGGCACTCTTTCTCCGATACGGAGTAGTTCCGCTCATGAACATTGAGCGAGCGCGACCAATAACCGATTGGGTGTCGTTCCCTTTCGGGGGTGGTTTGAAAAAGAGCACACCCGACTTGGTAGTCGCTCGAGTCCGTATTTACGGAGTATGGCAACCCAAGTTTTGGGAGATGTAGGATTGGTGCTGATGTGACAGCCTCCTTCAAGGAGTTAAAGGCTTCCGATTGCTCGGGCGTAAATGTTCCCAGTTTTGGGGGGTTCACCTTTCGCAACAACGCGTTCAGGGGCGCCGCGGTATCCGAAAAGTTCGGGATAAACCGTCGATAGACCTTGACCAGCCCCAAAAAGGAGCCCAGTTCCGTTTGAGTACGGGGCTCTTTCGCTTCAACGAGGGATTTGGCTCGAGCTTTCTCGATCGCTAACCGTCCAGGACGGATAATGTGACCCAGATACTTCACAGTATCTGTGAAAAACTCACATTTCCTCAACTTGAGGGTAATTCCCGCATCGCGGAGTACGGTCAGCACGTCTTGGACGTGAGTGAGATGGTCGTCCAACGAGTTGGAGAAGATGATAATATCATCAAGGTAGACCAGATAACTCCGCCACTTAAAGCGGTTGAGTAGAATACCTACTGCACGCTGAAAGGTGGCGGGGGCGTTGGTTAACCCAAATGGCATCCGCTTGAAGCGGTACGTTCCTGTGTGGCAGGTGAATGCGGTTTTGTCGCGATCCTCCTGTCTGAAAGGTACTTGCCAATATCCCCAATTGGCATCGAGGGCCGTGAACACAGTGGCGTCTCCAAGGGAGTCAATACACTCGTCTATACGAGGGATAGGGTACGTGTCCCTAACAGTCACGGCATTGAGCCGGCGGTAGTCGACACAGAACCTCCAGGTTCCGTCGGCCTTTAAAGCCAGTACAACTGGGGATGCCCAGGGTGATTGAGCGGGCTCAATCACACCTGCGCGGAGCATCTTGTCCACTTGGGACTGCTCCTCTTCCCGAGCTTTCGGACCTGCCCTGTAAGGGGGTTGTGCAACCGGTCGTGCACCGGGGATTAAATCGATCCGGTGTTCCGTTGCATCAATCTCGCCAAGCGAGCCATCCCACATTGTGGTGAATTCCCGTAACATAGTACGGAGTTTGTCGCGGTGCGACTCTGGCACGTGGCTGAAGTTCAGCGCTTCAAGTGCTTTTTCCGGATCAATCCGGTCGTTGCTCGATGGAGCATTGTCCTGTGGAACAGGTGTGGTTCGCAATTCCAATTCCGAGTTACTCGGTATGTTCGACGCTGAAGTAGCGGTTTCCTCCCCCTCCTTAGACTTGACGTCTTCGGACGGCGGGGCGAACTCCTCAGAAGAGGTGGTAACTCCGAGTACATCGGCGGCTGTCATTTTCGTTGGCAGCATTCCCATAGGATGGGGGGTTACACCCCCAATTACTTGGTGTTTTACCCGATACTGGGGGTGTTTGCAAAAATTGGCAACCAATATCCGGAAAGGAACATCCGGGGAAATGGAGACAATTCCATTAGCCAGCGCCAGCTGGGATTTCTCGTACAACGAGGCGAGGGGTTGTATAACTCGAAGACCGTGTTGACGGGAATTTACCTGCACCCAGACTTGGGAATCAAGTGGTATAGAAACCGAGGCCGCGACGCGGAGCTTGGTGGACTCGCGGGATGCGGGCGGTAGTTCCTGCGCAGCAGGGAGCGGAACTTTTTTCCGAGAGGACCGCTTTAGCGGGCGGCGAACAATCGGAACTGACGATCCGTCGTCAAGTTCTACACGCGTGAGGTGGGGCCTGATTGCGTCGACAAATATGTCGCAGTAATCACTTCACAGTATGACTGGTGCTGCCAATGAACGACAAACGATGAAGTCCAACTTCACCACAGAGGTACCAAGTCTCACGACGAGGTCCACTGTGCCCACCGTTTGTAACGGATTGTTGTTCGCATCCGAAATGTCGGGGACCGCGTCAGAGCGGATACGAGACCGCACAAGTGGGGGTAACAATTATTCCACAACAATGTTGGGGCCTGCACCTGTATCCAGGACGGTGAGAAACCTCACCATAAACTGGGGATCAAGGTCGAGGTCGGCATAGCCCTTATAGTTGCACTTGGCCAAGACCAAGACTCTACCGGGAATCCGGGGATTTTTACTCCGTACCCACGGGCGACGCAACACACCGAGGTGAGCAGAGTCCGCGTCAGCGGTGTCTTTCCTCGAGAGGACTTTCACTTGGGAGCGAGGCGGGGACGCCTCGGGCGCCAACAGCCTCGTTTTTGAGGACGCCTCTCCCAAAGGGGAGGCTCCCTCAGTTAGTTTTCCGCCTTCGGCGGTGGGTTGGTTTCCTCGACAACGAGTGCTTCATCTCGTTGACGGGGTTTCTATCCGCATAAGCGGGGGTTGCAACGGATGGTTGCGTGATCTCCCGAATCGGGGTGTATGAAGCTTGCCGCGCACGCGGGGTCTGTGGTAGGGCATGGGAAAAGTCCGTTTTAGCACGGAGGTAGGAAGCCGTTGGGACGGAACGTTTCTCCTCTGGAGTGAGGGCCTCGTAGTTTGGCACCACCTTGGCCATATCCTTCAGTGAGCAGATACACTGAGGGGAGGTATGGCCATGGGCATAACATAGGTGGCAAATGAGAGCCAACACCGCTACACGCGGATTATTATTCCGAGTGTCGGAGAAGCGAACCACAGGGCCGGTGTCAGTCCATCGAGGCCGTTGATAACGGGATTGACCGTTTGAAAACGGGAGTCGTTGGGGTTGGACCCGACTGTTACCACCGTACAAAACGGGGTCTTCTGTTCCCGTATCACGGGTCATCTCCGTCGTCGACGGCAAATCACTGGTTGGTATCGACAAACCATCCCCCTGCACTAAATGCACGGTATCAAATCTCTGTCCAGGGTTCCCATCCGCAGTGAGCGGGAGTGAGGAAGTTTCGCTTTCCAGCAACAACGCCTTGGCGGATTTAGACCGATTGTTCGGAGTTCTTGCACGGAGTGCATCCCCTTCCGCTCGAGCGTGTTGAACCAGGTCGAGATAGGTGATCCTCCGCTTGTCCTCCCGATAACGGGTAACTAAACTCCGGATTGCCGGGTCAAGACCATCGATGAACATGGTAATGCGCTCCCCAGCGGGGTATACGTTACCACATCTGTGGAAAGCCTTGTTAAGGCGCACCGAGTAATCGGTCTCGGTCTCTCCAGCACGCTGGCGTGTATCTCTCAAAGCGAGGATAGCCTGCTGAATAGCATTGTTTGTGGCGTAGGAGAGCAGAAGATACTGCACAGCCTCCGGCCAGCAAGTAACTCCTCCCTCGGAGGCACGAGAAGATCCTCTGACAGAGTTGTATTGGTCCTCCGCCACTCCCTGTAAGAAATACGGTAAAGCCAAATAGGCTTGTCCCTCATTCATACCGAGGATATCGGCCTCCGCTACAAAGCGGGATAAGAAATCCAGTACTAGGACTGGGTCCTCTCCAGTAAAATACTGGTTTCGGAGCGAGAGCTGCATTCGCTTAATGCATTCTCGGACCTTTCCCGTACCACGGGGCGTACGTCCAAGTGACGAATCTTCGAGCCGGTAGTACCGGTACGATAAAAGCTTCCGGTAATGCGGGTTTGTCGGTTTCAATTCCCGGAGACCGGGGTGTCTTCTCCCCTTCTGGCGGGTTCGGATCACACCTCCAGTGGCCGATGACCGCTTCGAGCGGGAGGAGTAGCCTCGCTTCTCGTCCTCCGAGTCGGAGTCCGAGGAGCTCGAGCTAACCGAATGGTTTCGGGATGAGTCTGACGATGTCGAAGAATCGGAGTCCGAATATTTTCGGTGGTGTTTCCGTCAATGACGGCGTTTCTTCTTCCCAGCAAGCTGGTCGTTGTGCGATGCCCCGTTTACTGGATCATCCGGGGATGGTTTATCCATGAGGACGAACTGCTCCAGCGTCTCCAGGCGGGCACCAATCCGATCAAATCGGGCTTCAACTCCTTCGATGAAGGTGGCGGGTTGTCCCAAACTCTCCAACACGGAGTTGGCGTCAGACCGTAAAATACGGAGTTCTTCGGCAACCGTTTTTACGGGGGTTGCCAAGACCACCTCTTGGAGGGATTTTAGTTCCCCTTCCAGGGTGTCATGGGCGATCCACAGAGCGCGGACCTGGGATTCCAGGGAAGTCACCTGGGGGTGTTATCGCCCGTTCCACGGGGGCTTGAAGCCACGACAGCCGGAGCAGGCAGGGGTGCCTGAAGCACTGCGGCAACAGCCGGAGTCCATGCTGCATTCCCCTGCGGGGGTGATAACGAGGGCAAAAGGAGGTTCCGGGGTTCCCGGTCGGGGGTATCATTCCGCAATGAAGCGGCACCAGCATGGCTTGAACTTGTCCGTATAGGGATACGGGGTACGAACCGAACTTCGGAAGTGTCCGCGTTGTCGCGGGAGCGACTACTCGTAACCACTGGCTCCGCATCGGAGGGATTTCTCGACATAAGAAAATACCGTTACGACGGGAAACGAGCACGGAACTTCCGGTGAATGAAAACAAACCTCGTAAGAGGAAAATAAAAACCGATTCTAGGTCGGGAGACCACTTTGTGGTGTAATGCCCCAAATGGGAAAAACACCGAAAGACGTTCGGGATCTTCCTCTCACGGGGTGAAACCAGTTGGGTAGAGCCCTCCCAGAGGTGTCACGGCGAAGCCGGTTTGTAAGACCAGGGACACCTGTCGCGACTTGCGCAGGGAGGTGAAGGCGAAGAATCGGTATCCTCGTGAGCGGAGTGTGATCCTCAGTAGAGGGATGTTTCCACGTAAGTGGGGGTGTGTGGACGGATGCGCACACGAGGGCCGCGGATAGCGGGAGGTGCTACCCTAAAAAGGGGAAAAAGGAAGGGCGAAGAGGAGGAAGAGAGGACGAAGTGAGTCGCGAGAGCGACGGGGGTGAACGGCGATGCCGGTACCAATATCCCTATACAGGGCGAAACACCAATGCAATTGGAATAATATAACTCCCAGTGATGGGTCCCTTTAGATGTGCAAGGGGGTTAGATGTCCCGTGGTTCACGGCGTTTCCCTCCAAGGAGGAGTAGAGCACGCGCGCAAGCGGTAACAGCTAGAGCCAATTCCCCAGGTTGGGGTCCCTTGTTGGGGAAGGTTTACTGGTGCAACGGCAGTGCGCCGTCGCACTAAGTACTAGCTTCCCAGAAATGGGTGTGAAAATAATAAATAAAATCAACTAAAATACTCCACATCTCGTGGCAACATCCACTACTGTGGCCAACCGCCAATTGACCCAAAACCGTGTCCCACGTGTCCATACCCACCATTGTGGGGCGTAGTTCATATAAGCACTACACAACCGATAATATCCGGAAAACGATCAAGTACCAGGAATCCCTCCCTGAGGGCGTTGCAGTTCACAACGCATTCAAAAAGTGACGAATATTGCAGTCCCACAAGCCTCATATTTTGACAGTTTATATCAAACATATTTACAAACCCTCATGGAAATGAACAATGTCTATGCTACTGAGTTTTGAGAGATAATAAATTTTCTATCTACATTTATTTGATACAATTGTAACATAGGCCGAGGAAAATACTTTTCTGTTTCCAGGAAATATGTTTTGGATATGGTTTAAATGGTTGTCAAAGATGGCAGAAAATGGTTTTTGGATAGCATTTCAAAAATGAAAGAATAACTTTCGAGCGTCTAATAAAACACTTTTAGATTTTATTTCAGATCCCGTTTATGACGAACTAGAACTGAAAAACGATGCGATTCGGTCGACGCGGAACGATACTGAGCACAAAAGAAATTCAAGTATTTTACATTTTCTCATTATGCGACAAAAGTCACATTTCAACACATGTTTTGCCCTTCTGGGAGTGTGAAAGAGGGTAAGAAATATTTAAGTGGGAAGCATAAACGTCATGGATTTAAATTTGAAATTTCAATATCGTCGAATGGATTGGAAAGTGGTCGTTCAAATTATTATCCAGGTCCAGTAGCTGATATTTATATAATATGTGATAAATTTGATACATTTTATGAAATCGCACTGAAAAAAAAGATTCAGAAACCAATTAGCAATACTGGCACAATTGCAGATTTATTTGAGAAATATTGGGAGTTTTTACTATAAATGGTTGTCAAGATGTTATGGCACTTTTTAGAGCCACATACTCAAATAAAACGCCTAAAAGTGGTTTTAAAGTATTGTAGACGAAAGTTAAAATGAAAAAGTTTCATGTGATAGAATTGTTATCGAAAATTATTTTAGACGGCTTTGTGAGCCATGTTTTAGTCTATCGTTCAAATTTAGATGAACCAGATAATTTTATGGGAAATCGTTCAAGTTTTGTTTCGAAATGACGAATATGCATGTGACTTTGTACTACCTGCATAAAGTGAATTCGAAAATTGTTTTTGGGTGATGAATAGGCAGCACAGAGTTGGCAAAGGAATTGGAAGGAAGTAAAGGTTGGTTATTTAGAAGTGCCACGCTAAGATTTAATGACGCATGAATGTCCAGTTTCGGAGCTTGGAAAGCGATGACGAGAAGCTAGACCCGTGTACTTGATCAGTTACGTTACTACGTTATTTTCAGTTTTGCTAGTAAGGTTAGGTAACAGTACAACATTCTATTATGCGTTTATGAGTAAATGACGTGTTTGCCTAATCTGCGGTTTTATGCGTTGCATGCGCATTATCTTCATTTCATCTCATATCCTATTTACATGTGTGCGCTGTGGCAAAGTAACTGTTTTGTAGTCCTACTGTATATCGTTCGGAAAAAAATAAATTGTGGATTCTTTGTTCTGGACAAAACATTTGGCAACTGTCCGCCTTCGTAAATCACGGGATCAATTCCCGTCGCATCCTCCACATAGGTTAGACCGCTATCCCATTCTAAGTGCCCACGTTCGACAGATACAAGAGCACGAGTGAACGAAGATCAGCGAAGTGTTTATGAGCCCTACTGACGACGTTGCGAATCCAGTGGGTCCTTTGTCCTTCATTTCAGAGACGGGTACTGCTTGAGATGAACAGAACGACTTGTCGTTTGTCAGTACGAGATCTGCAGCGTTGGCTCTTGGGACCACCAGTACCTACTCCTGAGGATTTCAGTTCGTCTACAAGAGAAAAACAGAACCAAACATGTTTGATGAGCATCACGGTCGACTGAAACGACAAAACGTGCACACAATTGCATCATGTGAGTTAGCACGCAAATGCACATTTACAGACGTCGGCAGTACATAACAGACTACATAAATAGCGAGCTCAAACCCGCAGCCCCAGCCTTCACGATACAATGCTCATTGCATCACTGCCTGAACCTGTTTCTGTTGTACCATTCCCAGCCCTTCCAAGTTCCCGTGCTTTGGCCTCTGTTTCGCGAACTGTCGCGAAGAAGTGGTGAGCCATCGCTTGCCGCGCAGTGATCCTTTTCTGATGGTCATAAACCAACATTCGACTAAGCAAATCCAGTGCGTCGGGTGTCGCAAGGTGTTGGTTTTCTTCCCTGATGAAGCTCTCCCAGGATCGCTTCGGATGCGAACCTACCATAGCCCTGAAGTTCTGGTCCAGCTGCAAGCCGTACTTTGTCAAGTAGTCCTGAAGATCGTCAGTGCCCAACACCCGTGCTATCTTCACCAGCTGGTCCTGATTGTCATGACCATGAAAGAACGGTTCTTTTCGGAAGATCATTCCCGCAAACATGCATCCGAGAGACCACATGTCCAGAGAGTAGTCGTAATCTTGTAAGTCCACGAGCAACTCTGGGCCTTTGAAATACCGTGAAGCGACCCTCACATTGTACTCCTTATGAGGGAAGTAGAACTCGGCAAGACCCCAATCAATCAACCGCAGCTTCTTCTTCTCATAATCGACTACAATGTTCTGCGGCTTCACGTCACGGTGCATCACTCCATTTGAGTGGGCATATTCCAAGGCTTTCAGCACCTCGTAGATGTAATAGCGTACATCTCCAGATGTAAACGTGGGGAACAAGGCCTTGAAATCTCTGTTGTTAATGTACTCAAATATAAGAGATGGCACCTTCGACTGTGGATCCCTACAAATATCCTTGAGCTGAATGACGTTCGTGCCACCACAAAGGCTTTGTAGGATCTTTATCTCACGCTTTATCTTCTTCCTCTTCACTGGCTTCAGAATCTTAATTACACACTTTTCATCCTTTAGCACGTTGACACCTTCGAAAACATCGGAATACTTCCCTCTCCCGACTTTTCTCACTACTTCGTAGTCATCTTGATTACTGCTCACGACGCAAACAAAAAAAAACCAACAAAACAGAAGAAGGAAAGAGAGAATTACAGTCAGTAACAATGCGAAAGGACTGAGGAGACGCCTTCAGCGGGCAGATGGTGATAACTTGGTGCAATGACTGTGCAAAGTACAAAATCACTGGCCCGAAATACCAAAGCATGGAAGCAAAGATAGTGGCTCGCACGTACCCCCATCGAACTTGAAGATTGTCATAATCCCAGTAGTCCGGCAAACGGCGAACGTTTATATCGCTATACACAGTTGCGACACTCAAGATGCCATTTCGCTGCCGTCTGACCCGAAGGGCGGCACTTTCTGGCCCTCCAGGGCCTGCGCCGCCCTGCTCGTACCGACGAATACTCTCCACCGCGCTTTATCGAGGGCCTGAGTGGCCTGACAAGTAGTTGTTGCAACACGAACGAAGGTTGTCGTTCTTGCGTCACCTGTTGGGTAGTTGTGAAGTTTGTTCCTCACAAAGGACTCACAAGTAGCGCGACCGTGAAGCACTGAATCTGGTGGAAACCGGCTTCTCGAAGTCCCCCAGGATGAAGATGAATCAAGGTGGAAAAGGGAAAGCAAAAAGCCGAGGCAAGCAGGCTGAACAAGCTTCGGTGAACCATGCATTCTCGAGGGTGAACTACACAGCGCAGTTGCGTGCTGAAAATATAGCAAGAAAATGAAACTTTTTATGGCCACAATCATGAACGAATTCTTACAGTTTGGGTCAATTTCAAATCAGAGAAGGTCGACCACAGCCTTGACGCCGTCCTGACATGAGAATGGATGCCATCCAGAGCACAGTTCCTGCCAGCTTGACAGAACATACTGGGCACACTCGGGTAGCCCTTCGATCGTTTCTAGGTAGCCTTCCAGGCCCTGGAGCCGGGGTAAGAAAATGTTCCCCCTTGCCGATCGGAGGCTATCAACGGTACCAACTGTACCATTGGTAGCAGTCAGAAAGGCTTAATTTGGAACACTTTCATGACCTTAAAATATGTAAACTTTTGCGTAGCTTTTGGTACGTTCCGCATCGATGGTAGACCAAGAAGGGGTTAATATGAGACGAGAACAAAGCTTGGAATTTCTATCGTCTCTCAAAACTCGCGTTCTGTTTTGTCAGTGCCACTGAATCTTGTTCGTTTGGAACGCAATAGAGCAGAATATTGTAAAAGTAACATATTAGAAGCCTCAATGTTAAGATGACGGACGCTATTGCTTTATTCAACGCAATGCAAGGGCAAAGGCATTTGGTCCGGGTATTGGGGAAAAAAACCAACAGCTACACAATAAACGTGTACCACCACTAAAGTACTTCTTTGTACACCCTCACTGCTTTTCTCTCTTCTTCACAGAGAACGCACAAGCTTTTTTCTTGGAGTACTTTACTTTCACGTTTGCAGACCAAATATATTGAACTCCAGTTTTGCCGATATTGGCGCTTCAAAAAACGCAACCCACCTGAAATCATATTGCTAAACAAACGCCTGTAATGTAGATCCGTGCAATTTTGCAAAACCAAATTCAGGTTTTGCTCAACATCAGTCATCTTTTTGGCAAATCACTCGTCTCAAATTGACCCATTTCTCAAATAATCCGGTATGACTACCGTTCGTAGAAGGTAAAACAGCAGTCCAACATCTCTTTGGCATTGTTATTCATAGAGAACACGTTACTCATCATAACCCATGACCCCAAGTCACAACCCAGCATCCTGCCACAAACTCATTCTCAGCACTTCAAAGCTCTGTCATCGGGTTAAGTTTTGACTCCCCAGTTACTGCCTCCATTCCATCTGAGAGATAATACTCGCACAGCTATCCAAAGATGCATCCTACCCTTGCACCACATCTACACCCAATGGTGCGTTTGCTCACTGCCCTCAGAGAAAATGACATTAAATCATGTATGTCTAACCTCTTCACAGTGTCAAGAAGCTATCCAGGATCTGAAGATGTGTCACAAACAGCGATCATTCGCAAAGTTTTTAGGTGCATGCAACGATGTCAAAGCTGCGTTGGACAAGTGCCTATCCGACGAATATCTTGTTAGAAGGGAAATAAATGCCGCGAAGGCAAAGAAAGAAAAAGAGCGTCTCCGTCGCACTCTACAAGAAGAAAAAGAGTACAGTTAAGAATTACGCCGTCGGAAACGATCGTTTTATCGTCAAGCGGAAGTCATACACTTTGTACAGATGTTTGGTTCAAGTTACCCTATTCATCTTCTCTACTCGAGCCAAGAGTAAGCTGCCCTTTGTTCACAACTACCTCCATTTCTGCGTCAACTCTGCCTTCCTGTGCCCTAGCGCCTTGCAATTCTCCGGGTTGAGGAAAGTCTATGGCTGCTGAGGAATCGAGCAAAGAGCCAAGTTCATGGGGAGTTAGCCGATCCACCGCAGACACAGCAAGCGTCTGTAGTGTTCGATTCGTAGCCACCATATTGCGAGTAGATGATGCTAACAGGGCAGGCTTCAACCATGTTTCATCGAGGCGCTGTAACCTTTGTGCAAACAAACTCGCCAAAGATGGGGACTCTTCCAGGCCATTACCATTCGGCAGTTCATTTGACACATCATCCTCGTTTAGCTCATCGCTATCCTGCGAATTGGCGGCCTCATCTTCGACTCTTAACAATCTTAGTAGCGGAAGCATACCCCCACCCAGAACGATGACTGTGAAAAGAACGATCGCAAGCGTAGAAGATACCACAACTCTGCGTGTGTCATCAGAGCCATTTCGGCTCGGTAGACTTAATGAAAGGGCCCATGCAATAGCACCTCGCAAAGAGCCGCTAAACCACATTATCAGTTGTGTTTTCTTTGAAATCTTATCCGTTCTCCATTTGTTTAAGAGATGAGTCAGGGGATATATGTTCGCAGCTCGAGACAGAAGCGTGAATACTATCCCCCAGGCGATTGTTGCAATATGCCAGGAATGATTAAACGTCGTCAACGCAGTCCCCAAATAAATGAACACAAACGTCTCGGCGAGAAATGCAAGAGTTCGAAATGCTTGTTGGGACGAAATCTGGGTTATCTGAGATAGGTTGTAATGCGCGTAGTGTGCCAATACGACAGAGCTTGTGAGAATACCTAGGATCCCGCTCATACCAATTCCATCGCAGAACGGATAAGGCAGGTATGCCATTAACAGATAAAACGAAAACTCTAACGACGGGTTGCGGTAAAGGTTTGTATGCTTGAGGAGAAGTGCGGAGATCGCTGCCAGTACGGCACCTACAATCACTGAACCGAAGAAGATGTAGATGAACGTAAAAAGTGGACCATACCAACTGGTAACTGCGTACCCAATGAGACGTGAAAAAGTCCGATAAAGCACAATAGCGACAGCATCGTTCAATACCGATTCCCCGAAAACCAAGAAGTGGAGAGTCTTATTAACCTTTAGAGCAGAGAAAATAGCAATTGTAGCAACCGGGTCAACAGCTGAAAGCAATGCACCGAAAGTCATAGCTTCCCAGAAAGAGAAGAAATAACTAATCCCCAGAACACCAGTAATGTACATGCCAACACCAAAGGCCAGTGCCGAAACCAGAGTTCCCGGAACGGCGAGTAAAAGAATCCCTAGACCTTCTGCGTAGAAATCGGCTTTGTTTAGAGAGTAGCCCGCTTCTAGAATAATCGGAGGAAGTATGAACGTAAAGAACTGTTCCTGGTTCGGCAGGCTAATACCGAGAGTGCTTGCTGCACCACTGACTCGCACGATGCTCCCCACAAGCACTCCAAGCAGAACGTAGGCAATGCAGGAGGGGAGAAACAAAACCTGGTTCTGCACGAGAATGTACGTGGCAAACACACAAAGGGCGAGTTGTATTGTAAAGATCGAAAGACCGACCCCGAGCACGGACTCTGCGCCTTCGTAGGACACGGGTGGTGCTCCCCCTTCAGCTCCACAGTTGCAATCAGGGCATTGTGTAGCTCGGCGAGAGGTTGCTCTCGAAGACCATAACGTGACGATTACCGCGAATGCAAGGATAGTACCACCAAAGTAGAGCCATGCTCTGCGTCGAGTTTGAGATTCATAGTTAACTGGCTCTTCTAGAAACTCTGAGAGAGAAGGAAACTGTTGATTAGTCGAATTTAGATCGATTGATCTACTTGGCTGAGGTTCTTCCAATGACATATCGGCCTTTTTCGAAACAGACCAGCCCAATAGTTGAAGCTATCACGAATAATTCAACACATCAGACTTCAGCTTTTTGAAGCAAAGTGAGAAGCCGATTCCGGTTTAGAAGGAGACTGACGAGGAAGCTAAGTGGTGAGAAGCTTTTCTGCGGAGCGAGGCTGAAAATAAACCTGCTCTGGTATCCTTACGTAGACCGCCTTGTAGCTGGTTACCGGTGTTCTCAAGTAGCGAATGCAAAAGAAAACTGGATGTATGAATGAGGCACAGGCGTAGCGAAAGGGATGCCGCGATCAATTCCTTTCCTTGTCATAATGCACAGGTTGCCCCGGAAAGGGAGTGCTGGCGAAAGATATCTATCTACAGAGTTCGAATCCCTTCAAAACTATTGTTGCCGAATTGTACTTCAACCGCTTCCAAAAAATTATCATAACACTTCACCTCGGGATCTGCAGTGACTGCACGCCATGACGCGGAACGGTTAAAAGGGGTTCTCTACATAGATACAAATACGTCAGATCTGGGCTGCATTAGCTTGAGAATAGTTGGTCTCATCTTTGATGATGATACCGTTGGTACCCATGTGTCGTAGAAGAAAGAACTTCTCTGTTTACTATTCCATCACGCCCAAGTATTCGCAACTTGTTCGTGAACAGCGACCAGAAATAAAACATTAGCCCTCAAGTTAAAAGCTACTACTGCTGCGCTGGACAAAATCCGCTTCTTTTTGCAAAGCTGTACGACAACGCTCTACGCTCGGCAATTGTTCTTTTCGCGTACATGATACGAGTTCCCTTTTCTTCCGTTTCGGTAGCACAACTTGTTAATCAGCCGTCGCTCGATACGTCCTTCAACCTTGAGAAGAAAATTTATACAACTCTTTCTTGCAATTTGTTTCAACAATAATGGGAAACGACATGGGATGGAGAGCAACTTTCTTCCATTTTCCTTTCTTTCGCAATCCTTTACGACAGGTTGTGCAACGCTTTCGTATACCCGGCTCTCCCGGCACTCGAGACAATCAAGCCCGATGTGTGCAAACGAAAGAACCATCCCAGAAGCCAGTGGCACGGCCAAAGCCCTCTCGATCACCACATGATCTCGTGTCATTTCGTCGCTCTCGCTTTGTTGCACACTTGAATGAATTGTGTCACCGACGTCCCGATCTAGCCCCGGAACGCGATGAAACTACCACCCTAGAAGATGCTCTCAGGTCTGCTGGTCGCGTTCATGAAGAACGTCTTTTGAGCTACTTAGAATCTCTAACAGCCACCACTGTGTACCGCATCCCTTTCGCACACCCAGATCGTTACAAACTGACAGAGGAGGCAATTCGCCG
The DNA here is from genome assembly GCA_003194525.1 of Gracilariopsis chorda. Classification (NCBI taxonomy): domain Eukaryota; phylum Rhodophyta; class Florideophyceae; order Gracilariales; family Gracilariaceae; genus Gracilariopsis; species Gracilariopsis chorda. The sequence goes on along the minus strand of NBIV01000029.1, from coordinate 197,110 downwards.
CAAAGAACCCCTGATTGCAGGAGCTGCACTTCGTGATGATACGCTCGGCGGGTATGCGGATTTGCTTATGCTCTCTTCTATAGATCCATACGTGACAAGCGGTCAGCAAGCGGATGTAGACCCCAATGCATACATCCCATGCGAGGTCAAGTTCTCGTCGCTGATCTCAATCGATTTTGCGTTACAAGTGGCATGTTACGCGTCTATGCTTCAAGACGTACACCGGCGCCTGGGCATCAGGCATCCGGACTACGCCTACCTATGTCTCGGTCCACCCCACAGCCCACCTACTCGGCTTAACTTTAGAGACCTCAAGTACTTGTTTAGGAGAGTTAAGAATGATTATATCTCATTCATGTCCAATTTCAATGAATGCCACCCAATTCCAGTTCCAGATGGACCTATTCACACTTTGTCACCATGGAGAACTCTCGCGAAGGAAACCCTTGAAGACGCTGATTCCCTTCAGTTAATTGCCGGTATTCGAACGTCGCAGGTAAACCATATTATTCGCAAATGCGGTGTGAGTTCGTTGAAGGACTTCGCAAATATTCCACTTCACGAAATCAATGCGATGGTATCGTGTGGAGACCTTCGAACTGCACACGTTCAGCTTCACCGTCAGGCATGTACGCAATACAGGTCACGAAAAAGCGGCAGTATCGCTTACGAAAGAAAGGAGCAAAGCGAATGCATGCCCACCATTTCCGACGGAGATATGTTCTTCGACATCGAAGGATATCCATTAATTGAAGGTGGTCTAGAGTATCTGTTGGGTATATCGACTAGAAATGATGGTTCATTTCAAGCCTGGTGGGCGCACACTCGAGCCGAAGAAGAAGAAGCATTCATTCATCTCATAACTTGGGTCAACAACAAACTTGAGGAGCACAGCGTGGACGGCGTAAAACGATCTCACGTGTTTCACTACGGTCATTACGAAGTCAGTGCCCTACGAAGAGTTTCCTTAAGGGTGCAAACCGAAGAGGGCTTGAAAGCTGCGCGTCTGTTTGAGTCTTTACTCGAGGAAGCAGTGTTCTTTGATGTGTACAAGTTCATTCGTTCGGCATTGGTTGTAGGCGATTCAAGTTATTCGATTAAGAGTATAGAAAAGATTGTTGGAGTTATTCGCGAGGATGATGAATTGGCAGATGCCGAATCATCCGTTGGTATGTACCACGAATGGAGATTGAAATGCTTCTCCGAGGATTTAGATCTAGCCAAGAACAACCAGGCTCATCCAATCCTGGAAAAAATATATGAATACAACAAACAAGACTGTGAAAGCTTACTTCGTGTTGTGGTTTGGTTGTCGAAAGACTTCCCATCGGGAGACGCTCATAGTCACGATGACAACCCTGAAGCTTTAAGCATTTCACCAGTCATCTCACAAGAGGATCACGTTCAGATTCTTCCTGGAGCTTGTGGACGTACTTTGTCCAAAAAGCAAGAAGATTCACAGGTTATTCAAAGAAGCAACGAAATCAGTGATCTTATCATGGAAAATGATGACGGGATCCTTCGCCCAAGTGCGCAACGAACCATGACTCATCTTCTTGGCTTCTACGTTAGAGAGTCAAGTCCAGTTCGTCGCGCATTTCGAGATAGAATAGAAGCTGCCGTGAATTCTCAATTCTTCGAACTTTTTGACGATGGGAAATGTATAACGGGAATGTCTATCTTGAACTCTAAGGAGCACCTCAACGACTCGAGAAGGCATGTCTTCAGATACTCTTACAACCGGGACCAAGTAGTCAGTCTTGCCGAAGGTGACAGTGTTGCGTTCGTAGTACCTTCTAAAACACGCACAAAACCTGGTGCAAACCATGATCGGACCCATCTTATCTACAGCTTCATGACAGTTTTGGGGTTCGAAAGCCCCAGAAGATCAAATACTGGAACAGTACTGCTTACGGCTAAACTCAAGGACGAAGATTCCCCGCCAGAATATGGATCGATTATTAGTTCAGAGGAACTCAAGATCTGCGACGCCCCACTTCGAGAGAGCATATGCCGAAAGGGAGATAGCCTTTTACGCGGTACAAGAGACAAGTCGTTATCACTCTGTGTTTCATTCTTGAATCGGCGCAGACTTGACGAAGATACGGAAACGGATACCTTGCTCTCTCTGAGAGAAAAGACCTGTCAAGGCCAAAAACTTGCTGGTTTTCTTGCTTCCAGGGGAACATCTGGCGTTCTTGTTATCCAGGGACCTCCGGGAAGTGGGAAGACATCTCTGTCGGCCAGGATTATCTGCGAACTTATCTCTAAGCACAATAAGACAGTCGCGGTAAGTTCGAACTCGCACGCCGCCATAGATAATCTCCTGAGATCCGTTGTAAGAAGCGGACTTCATTATTCTCATGTATGTAAGGTTGGAACCAAATGTTCTGAAGATCTGAGTATGCCGCACAAAGCCAATCTACGCGACCTAGATGTAAAACCGATTGCAGGCAGAAGCAACGCGAATTATGTGGAACCGGTTTCTTCGGTGCCCGGAAGCGTTGCACGGCGTAAATCCAAACGCGGACGTAGAAAGGCATCTCTAGTCGGAGCAACTTGCTACCAACTCTGTCGGGAAGAAAGTGAAGCGCTTTTTGACTTTCTTTTTGTAGACGAGTCTAGTCAGGTGCCAGTAGCCAATTTTTTCGCAATGGGCTCATGTGCCAAGTACGGAGTCTTGGTAGGAGATCAACAACAACTCGAGATGCCTATCAAGGGAGCTCATCCTGGAGAAACTTCGAAGAGTTGTCTCTCATATGTTGTTGGGGATGACGTTGCAACAGTTCCCGTGTCTCGCGGTATATTCTTGACAGAATCGTACCGAATGGCCCCATCTTTATGTCAATTTGTTTCTAACACCTTCTATGATAGTTCGCTTCTTCCAGCAACCATATGTGCAAAGAACGGACTGAATACCGCCGGAGTCCAGATCATTAATCATTCCCATACTTCAGGTATCTTCTTCTTAGCTTGTGATTCGGAGTACGAAGTTCACGAATCCACGTTAGTAACAAAATGGCAACAACCTGCAGAAGTCAGCGCGATTGTCAAGTACGCGAACCAATTGTTAGGAGTGACGTATACTGCAAATTCTGTCACAAGCAAGCTTGGTCCAAATGATATTCTTGTTGTCGCCCCATATAATGCCCAAGTGAAGGTATTACGTCAGGAGCTTCCATCGGGAATTCGTGTGGGAACGGTTGATAAGTTTCAAGGCCAACAAGCTCCTGTCGTTCTGGTATCTTTGTGTACCGGAAGTCCCCGCAGTATCGCGGCCATTCTTGAAGACGAAAATGAATTCTTTGCTTTAAGCAAAACCCCAGCCGAGCTGTCACCTGACAAGAATGAGTTCTCCGGCGTACTCCGGAAAGGACTGCATTTTTCGTTGCACAAAAATCGTCTGAATGTTGCCATTTCTAGAGCTCAATGTCTGGCTGTTGTTGCTGGTCATTCAGAAACCTGCTTAAACATGCCGATAAGTAATCTTAGTGATATTGCAGTCTCAGCCCTCTTTGAGGAACTGCAGGAAGCAAGCTACCAGCAAGACCGGGTCTCTTGAAGGTAGAGCACATTCGACTCATCCTTCACGTGGTATACTTATCTTCTTCCGGATCCACTAGGAGAAGCAATATGCTTTCTTAATTGGGTTTCTCGCGGTTTAAAGAAAGGAGTTGTCAATAGAAATCTCGTGTGGCGTTTTCTGTGTTACTGGCGCGGCCGGGCGCACATTGAAGCCGGGTTAGAGTATTGGAACTTTTCGACTTTTACGTCCTAATGGGCAAAGAGCCTCGCGGTATCACATCCGGTTCACAGCCCAAAAATTCAGTGAACTATTCTGTTCTGATATGAAGCCATCGAAAAGGGTGTTTGTTTGCGGCCATGCTTGAAGTATGAGGGTTCGCCTAACATTGTCCTGTCCAGATCCGTTTGACGCGCGGACGACCCGGGAGGTCGTTAAACTCGCCCAAGCAACCGGTCAGCTTGCCAGTTGCCCTCGCGGACCTGGGTGAATAGTCTTGAAAAGTCACCCGCGTAACTGCACGTACGCAGTCGGTCACGGGCCCGCTACCGGAAGAAGATCCAGCCGCTGTTTCCCTGAATTTTTCCCTCGAAGGAAGAGCTCCAAAGGAGCCTCTGGACCGGGGTTTTTCCAGGGTTTTCTCGGAGGATCTACACTTGGATCAGACGCCGCAGCAGGTTACGCGCCGGTTCTTACCCCCGATCTTGCCGCTGAAATGAGGATTGGGCGGAAAGGATGTCGTCAATGGTTTCTTGGCGGCCAACGTGGTACATGCGAATCGCCTTGTCGTGGTGTGCCCCTTACCCGAGGACCTCTAGAGGTTGAATGAAATGGTGGAATGAAGAAGGCAACAGTCCTCGGAAACGAAACGATTCTGCGGTTGAACACGCCTAGACACCTAATGCATTCTTAGTATAGTAGTAACCCAGTGTGTGTAGCACGACTCCGGGTTGTTGCTAATAGCTATCGTACGAAGAACGCGTTATAGGTTGTAGGGGTCCTTAGCAAACCCCCGGGCTAACATAGAATTGATGTTACTCGTTCGTAAACAGAGAGAGAGACAGAGACACGCGGACAGCACTGGATGCATTCCCACCAAGCAACTTAAGGCCCTTTCTACATATGAATTGAGACAACCCGGGCCGGGACACTATTTTCGAGCGAATTGTCCATTGGACATTTTTCATGTAAAGACACAACTCCCGCCACAATGTAGAAACACCCAGTAGACAACACATAACAACTGCCCGGAACCCTTTCGCGCCAAATGACAAGACGCAGCCGACTATAAAACAACGTTCCCACCATTGCTCCCTTTTGTCCATTTCCTTTATGCGTCACAACGGCCATACAACCACTAGAAATCATGGCTCAGAGCACATCCTAACACAATACCCAGCTGCCTCTGTCACCTGAAACCGCAAAAAGTGGTAGCAGTTCTTCCCAATCTTTGTTGGCCACACCACAACCAGCACCAACGTCCACAATCTCCGTTCCATCTTTGGACGAAAACATCGAACCAAAAAGCGCGTCCCCCAGCTCAACACGACCCACATCTGACAGCCAGCACTACGACAATAACACAGTGCTCATATTGTTCCAAATGATGAAGCAAGCAGGTTATGGTGACAGGAGAGCTCAGAAAAAGAGTCTCAAAGACGTCTTCACAGAAGCTGTTAAGCGAGCGGAGAAACAATACCAGATAAAGCGCACTGCCTAGGGTTGGAAGAAGAAATTTACGCGCATCAAGCAAGAATACCCAGTTTTCATTACCAAGCTAAAAGCATCCGGAAGAGATGGAGATGACGCAGACCTTTATGATAATCCCGAATATTTCGAACAGATGCACGAATTGGAGAATGGAAAAGCTCGGTATGATCCACCTGCGCAGTATTCTACTGACGACGGAACATATGGCACAACATTACCAGAATCCACCAGCCGAAAAACCATCAAGCTCTCCAGAGACGTGCTTCTGGCGGACTTCGTTGCCAAGCAAGAAGCAACTAATGCATCAATTATATCGGAGCTAAAGAGATGCAATGATGAACGGGAGAAAACACGAGCTGTATTGGAACGTCTAATGGAAAAGTTTTGAAACCAGAAACAATCGCATAGCTATTCCCTGTTGACATCCTTCGTTATATAATAAAGCAAAGCATCCCTCTGCTTCTTTGCGGCTCCTGTCTCAGCGGTAACCACAGCGTCTAGATCATCCGTTTCATCGGGAGATAAGTATTCTTCAACGACATCTCCGTCATAGATGCACATATTTTGCAGCATCACACACGCCAAAATGAAGAGGACAATTTCGTTTTCGTGGTGGAGCTTGATTCCATCTTTCAGCACAGAAAATCGGTGCTTGAGCATACCAAACGCACATCCTACCGGCTTTCTCGTTTTCCCTGCAATTTGATCCCAAGTCCGAAGGACAGGATTAGCGTTCTTTTCCGCTTCACTACAACTCTTCATCATATTTTGGCTCAGCTGAAACGCGCAATCTCCAATGAGATACGGACGTATGGGAACATTCGCAATAATTAGATCTGGGATATCATGCCCTAGCCACACCCCGTTCTCAATGTTCTGCTTCAAACTTGATCGTTCATAGATTGTAGAGTCTCCTAGCACTCCAGGCTTTCCGATTTCGACGTAAATAAAACGTCTATCTGACGTTACCACTGCGAATAGTACGATGCTAGGGTATCCTTTGTAGCATCGATACTCATAATATTGGTCCTGCGGACAAGCGGGCCACTTTATATGAGTCCCGTCCATGGCTCCAACACAGTATGGAACACCACTGATTTGTTGAAAGCCTTTCATCGTAGTAGCAATATCCTGTTCGGATGTTGGAAAGCGAATAACATGTTGATACTTTTGTGCAATGGCATTACTAACTGTCGAAACGGCCGCAGATACTGTGCTAGGTCCAATCCCGAGTTGGGCTGCTACTCTCTCACAAGTCCCTCCACCAGCATAGAGAAGGAAAGCAGCAAGTTTGATTTCTGCTGGTAGTGCCTTTCGGAACTTTGAGTTGCTGAGCCGTATTTGGGAACGGAGGTCGCCTTCAATGCGTTGAAAAATAGCGTAGGCTATGCGAAAGTTGCTTCGCCAAGAGGCACTTCCCATAAAGTCATATGTAATGGCATAATCAAAGAACCATGTGGGAGAGTTGCGCTTGCGCTCCCACAGACGTCCTGTAGCTCCAGTTCTTGCATCTGTCGTCAACATATGAGTGGCGTAGGCAAGTGGCGTCGACGACATGGCGTTGCCAATTGCATGTTAATGCGTTGCAAACGGCGATTGCGACCAAGCGACGTCTTGTCGTGTCCATGGAGATGATCCTTTGGTTGGGTCAAGCGTGGGTCCGGAGTTGGGCTCGCTTTCGAGCGACCCCAAAATGGAGGGAAAATTGGACAGCTTGGAAAGTGTCCTGTGAAATGGGAAATCCCCAGAATACCGGGTATTTGAGACAATATGCGCCGTGAGATGTCTAATGTAGAAAGGGCCTAACATGTGAAGAGTAGGTGCGTCCAGAAATTGTTAGTTGACCAGGCCACCACATATAGGCCAATAAAAAAGCACCAAGGCGGTAAATGGGGTGCCTCCGGATTACACAAATCCCATATTGTGTGCGTGCAATTGGCCTTTTTTGCGCCAGGCTTATTTGTGTGCGCACTGTGACAGGAAGACTCTACTCTTCTTACTTTTACTTCGTGAGCTCGCGCTGCTCGATGTTACATGTTGTGTTCTACTGTAATGCTGATTGGCTTGCTGAAAAATGTAAATCAGCAAGGGTGTGATTGCTGATTGACAGTCCCCAGTTGCTCGTTTGCATTTTGAGTTAGGAAAGGTGTGACATTAAGACGGTGACGCAACTTCGTGTATCTGTCGCGATGTAGCAGTTTTATGAAGATGTACGCAATCATGTTGATAGTGGATACTCGTTTAAGCGTGATGTGGTTTTGAGCTATGTGATGTTGAAGTTAATGATGCCTGATGTCGATGTATTTTCTTTTTTTTGGCATGTGGTGAGGTTTCGGTGTCTTGCAGGTTAGAGTTGCTCAGGAAAGCAAGTTAGGAAGCCAGTGCTTGTGACTATTAGCACTATTAGCTGCAATTTATTCTGCCTCCGTATTTGAAATTGCAACCACGTTCTGTTTGCTGGATTTCTAATATACCCAGGTGTTTGAGATCATATGAAGACTGCGGGTGACCGAATTGCGGTTGATTGCATTTGCAAAGTCCGCATCGGTATAGATTGTAGTGCAACGCCCTCAGGGAGGGATTCTTGGTACTTGAACGCTTTCCCGATATTATCGGTTGTGTAGTGTGTATATGAACTACGCCCCACAATGGTGGGTATGGACACGTGGGACACGTTTTTGGGTCAATTGGCGGTTGGCCACAGTAGTGGATGTTGCCACGAAATGTGGAGTATTTTAGTTAATATTATTTATTATTTTCGCACCCATTTCTGGGAAGCTAGTGTCTATCTGACCAGCGACCTCATATGAGGTCAATCTTAATTACTCTAGAACTTTATCAAAACCTTAAAACTTTTCCAAACACTTTTTCGCTTTGATCTTCTCATCATGTCTTCTACGCCGGCAGCGCTGAACCATGTCCACAACACATCACCAACAGTCGTAGCTGTCACATCAAGCACTATCGTCAACAACCTTCGTACACAATGGCCCCGTCCACAGATCTTGGCAGAACTGTTGGAACAACTGTCAACAGTCGTGCTCGTCTGGTTACAAATGACGCTGAATGCAAACGTTATTACGGATCTCTATGGAAGTCAACAACGGTACACGGTTCTGTCCTCAATGTTGACATACGTAAGATCAACAATCGAAATCTCACTTTTCTGACTGTGAAGTTTCATCTACCGAACCGAGAAAAAGAAGTAACTCTACCTCTATCTAGTGTCAAGCTAGGTACCGGTGTTGACGAAGCCGTGAATGCTGCAGAAGAGCCTATTACCGAGGTTGAACCCATTAATACGCAAAATATCGAGGAAGATGCTCTTGTCACACCATCTCAGATGCAAGTTTTGCAGCCGCAAACAAGTTTATTAAGCGAAAATGCACCTGTCCAATCAACTGTGATTCACGGTCGTGTGTGGGAAACCTGTACGACGTTGAGTCCTCTGAATGGTTGTATGCAAATGCATCAGTGGAAAGTGGTTGGCCCAGCTGGAGATTTTATCTCACCGCGTCACGTTCCTCCAAACATGAGTGCATTAGATTTCTTTCTTTGGATGTTCCCTATGCAGCATTTGCAGTTCATAGTGAACAGAACAAATGTTCGGTTAGAAAGCGAAGACGTTCGGAGGACTTCAGGGGGAGAATTGCTCAAATTCTTTGGAATTCTTATCCTCATGACTCGCATTGAGTTCTCTAACAGACGGGATCTTTGGAGCCTCGAGCCTTTTTCTAAGTTTATTCCTCAGCCAAATATTGGTCTTGCGATGTCACGGAACAGATTTGAAATGCTTAGAAGTTCAATATGCTTCAGCGGAAATGGTGTGACTGAAGAGCAGGGAATCGCGCGTTGGTCCTTCGTAACAGATTTTGTGAAGGCAATCAATGACCATCGTCGGTCTTTTGTCACGCCATCACATGCCTTATGTGTTGACGAAGGAATGTCACGATGGTACGGATTAGGCGGTAATTGGATTGATGTCGGGCTTCCGCACTATACGGCATTAGACAGAAAGCCGGAAAATGGTCTTGAAATGAAGGCCGTATGTTGTGCACGAAGTGGCATAATGCTGAACATTGAGCTCAATATGGGTGCAAATATTCCGGAACAAGTTTTTGATTCTGATAACGCCCATGGAACGGCAGTCTTACTTCGCTTAGTGCAACCATGGTTTGGATCAGGACGGTTGGTATGTGCGGATTCCTTTTTTGCGTCTGTCAGTACAGCGAAAGCATTACTGGAAAAAGGTTTAAGGTTTACTGGAGTTGTCAAAAATGCTACTCGTGAATATCCGATGACACATCTCTCCGAAACTACTTTATCAGACAGGGGTGATTTTGTATCTATGCTATCGAAAGGAAGCATTATCAATAATGATATAATGGCTGTAATGTGGATGGACAGAGAAAGAAGGTATTTCGTATCAACCTCTGGCACGGTTAGTCCTGGCTGTCCTATTATTCGAGAAAGGTGGAGACGGGAGGGAAATATTTCTAAGAAAGTGGAAATGGAGGTCGCAATTCCCGAAGTGTGTGAAGAGTATTACAAAAACTGTTCAATGGTCGATCGCCATAATAGATGCAGACAAGATGATCTGAATCTGGAGAAGAAAATTGAAGTGAAAGAGTGGTCATTTCGAGTGAACTGCTCTCTTTTATCAATTTATATTGTGGACGCCTGGAAGTTGTACAAAGCCGCAAATGGAACCCGAAACGTGAAAAGTCCGCACGACTTCTATTGCCAATTGGCTGATGAACTAATTGAGAATACATGGGATACCACAGGTCTAATGAGCAGAGATGAGCAAGAATGTGAAAATGATCATGAGAAGCCAATGTTTGCAGGCACTGGCTTGCATTTAATGCAGACGAATAGAAGGAGAAAAAACAAGGATGGCAAGATTACAAAAGCTTTATATCAAGGACGATGCAGTTTCTGCAAAGGTAATACAAAGTCCAAGTTTTTATGTTCTGGCTGCTATATCAGAAAGGAAAAAGAAGTGTTTTTATGTCACACTGGTACTAATAGAGATTGTTTTATGAAACACATTGAAGAATGTCACGGTATAATGAAGTTCAGAAGCTGACGAAGATGTCCAAAACCTTGTCAACCTTCGTTTTTTATATTAAAAATCTATGTTTGAATGCAAAAGTTTACAATAAGTTCATTTTACCTTTAGCCCCCTACTAATTCAATCCGCGTTATTTAGACTTGCTAGATTATTTAAACTCTATTACGAAACTGCCCCTTTAACAGATGTCACCGTATTCTTTCTGCTGTTCAAGTGGGTGTTATAAACGTTCTGAGAGTTTAAAGATATTTAGAATTAGTCGAGCTCCCGAAGGAGTTTTGGAGTTTTATGAAACTCAGCGAGGTTCGAACTCATGTTTTGCTGCTCGCATGTGACCTGACGACCGCTGAGCTGCTGTTATGGCTCAGTGGTCGTCTTCTACAAGTACTTATAGTTGAAAGACCACCCGGTAGGCCATGTTTCAAGTTCAAAATTTGCAATGTAGGGCCATGCGGATCAGATTTCAATTTTTTTTTTAATTTTGCGTGCCGCTGCGCTGACCTCATATGAGGTCAGCGCACCGGTCCGATAGACACTAGTACTTAGTGCGACGGCGCACTGCCGTCACACCAGTAAACCTTCCCCAACAAGGGACCCCAACCTGGGGAATTGGCTCTAGTTGTTGCCGCTTGCGCGCGTACTCTACTCCTCCTTGGAGGGAAACGCCGTAAACCACGGGACATCTAACCCCCTTGCACATCTAAAGGGACCCATCACTGGGAGTATAATTGTTCCAATTGCATTGGTGTTTCGCCCTGTATAGGGATATTGTTACCGGCATCGCCGTTCGTCCCCGTCGCTCTCGCGACTCACTTCGCCCTTCTCTTTCTCCTTTTTAGGTTAGCACCTCCCGCTATCCGCGGCCCTCGTGTGCGCATCCGCTCACACATCCCCACTTACGTGGAAACATACCTCTACTGAGGATCACACCCCGCTCACGCGGATACCGATTCTTCGCCTTCACCTCCCTGCGCGAGTCGCGACAGGTGTCCCTGGTCTTACAAACCGGCTTCGCCGTGACACCTCTGGGAGGGCTCTACCCAACTGGGTTCACCTCGTGAGAGGAAGATCCCGAACGTCTTTCGGTGTTTTTCCCCTTTGGGGCATTGCACCACATAGATTGTCAGAAGTTTTCGTCTGTTACTAGCTTCCGTATGGCGATGAAGAAGTCCGTGCGTTTTCGTTCCTTTTAGATATCTCAGGACCGTTTTCAAAGCCTTCTAATGTTGTTGCAGATTATTCATGTGTTGAGCGAGTTGGTTTATTATATAAAGGGTATCCGGGCGGGTACTGTCTGTGATATATCTTTTGTCACCCAAAATCTGTCTGTATCGGGTAGTCTGCTCTTTGCTTAGATCTTACTTGGTGGGTTGGTGTTCGAGATGGGTGAGGTTATTGTACAGAGTGAGTGTGGGAGTGCAGTTGGCTATCTTGGTTTGTGCGAGTAGTGCATCGATGGTTTCTGGTTGTGACACATGGTCATGATCATCTGGTGGGTGTCTGATGGTCCGGTTTAAGAATCTTGTTGGTCGGCCAAGACGTTTGACTTTATACTTCGTTAGGATTTGTTTATATAGGTCGCCAATCTCTGCTGGGTGAGACGCCAGGATGAGAAAATCGTCTATCGTGGTGCTTACTAATATGAAGCCTCTGTCGGTTGCTTGGTGTAGAGGCACGGATCGTTTTCGGAGGGTACGAAGTCTAGTTTGGTCAAGAACGATTTCAGACCATGGTTGTAGTAATAGGCTGCTGGTAAAGAGCCGTATATTCTACCCGTTAATCTGCCATAGGTGATTTTTTGGGTGTACATGCCGTTAAACTTGGGCATCTATTTCACGTAGACTGGTCGATCGTGCTGATATGATTCATGGAGGTACGCGGATTTGATATCAAAGTGTTCCATAGGGTACGGATATGTTGCGTGGAGTGCTACTAGGAGATATTGTGTGGTTCTATCTTCTGTGCAGGTGGTGCTATGGTTGGGATCGTAGTGGAGCCCCGGTTTCATGAGCTCTCCACGAAGGTTTCACCTTGCTCTTCGCTCAGTAACTAATCCTTTTGCTGATCGTTTGTAGCAGTAGATCATCATAAGGGGGATGATAGCCTGTGGGGGGGGGTTGAACTTGTTGTGGTTGCCACTCAATACTTTTACATTGGTCGATTTTTGCGAGTTCTGCGTCATACGCTTTTTGCCATTGTGCTGCATCTGGATACTTTTGGGCTTGGTCGAGGTTGGTTGGGGGAGGAGTAGCGAGTTCGATGGTTTTCGGCGTACTGGGATGAGGATGTACTCGAGTTTTGAATGCCTGTATGGTTGTAGATGGGGGGTCTTTTTGCTTTTGATATGGGTGGAGGTGCTGCACTTTGATGTGGTGATATTGTTTGGTTTGGGTGTTGAGAACCATAATCATGGTTAGGAAGGTGCCATAAATATACCTACTGTGGTGGCTCTGGGTTGCATCTTTTTCTTTGGGGCATTGATGGGTATTGTTCCGATTTGTCCAAAGGTGTATAGTCGTGGTAGGTGTGGTTTGGTACCGTACCATTTGTGGTATAGGGAGGTTTGGATGCTCGTTTGGTAAAGAAGGTTATATTTAAAAATGGTATCGCAGACGGCATCTTCCCAATATTCTGGAGAGAAGATTGGCGTTTGATAATAGTGCTCGTACCGACTCCATGATCGTACAGTTAATACTTTCGGCTATTGAATTTTCTTGCGGTTGATGGTGTGTGCGGAGGTGATGGGTTACGTGGTGTTTGTCGTATATCTCTTCCATAGTTTTTGACACATACTCCTTGGCGTTGTCGGTTCGAACGTCGGATAGTGGGTGTTGCATTTTATGACGTATGTGTTGGATCGTTTGTTCCATGTGTTTGGGGATATGATGCGGGCGGTAAATGCCGTGTTGGGCGAAATTTATGCTCGGGGTTGGTACTGGGTGCCGTTCCATGGGGTTGTAGCGATCCTAGATGGAGTGTGACGTGTCGTATCTAAGATATAGCCTTTGTTTGCCGTTAAGCTTACGAGCCCGTATCGTTGAGCAATGTCATGAACAGATAATAGGTTGTGTTTGACTTGGCGGTTGGCGATGGCATATTTTTTTAGAGTTCGATTACTCTTGTGTAGATGGATGCACAGCATTCCATGGTGGGAGCATTGGCTCTGTTGGTTGTTCGCATTGGTGATTAGGAGTGGGATAGTAAGTCATTTCATTCCTGGGGTTGGTATCGTGACGTGGGATACATTGGCTCCACTGTCTATGATAAACTTACCGTTTGTGTCGGTGTCGGCTTGGGAGGTCACGTCTGCCGGTGGGAATGGGGTGTTGATAGTGGGAGGTTTTTGAAGAAGGTGGGGTGCGTGGCTATGTGAGTGGGAAGGTACTTGCGAGTAATGCCGTGCGGTTGCCGCGTAGTTTACCTTGAAGCGGTTTTGGGGGTTTCTGGGGTCGTGACATTCGGCCTCTCTGTGTGCTGTGGTGGTATGCCTATACAAAAATGAAACTGGCAAGCTTTTCCTGTGGATGGTGGTCGTGCTCGGGTGGCATAGAATGGGCTTCTGTCGAAGTGGCGGTACTGGCGGGGGCGTCCGTAGTCTCCGGTGAGCCTTGATGGTGGGTGTGTGCTGGAGGAAGGGGAGGAGACAGCTTCAGAACATGTATAAATATCTTTTAACTTACGCATAAAGTCCTTGATGTCGGTCGGTTTTTGCGCAAGAAACTGAAACACAATGTTGGAGAGGGTGGTGTTCTGTTTGAGGCCTTTGATTAGAAAGTCGACGGTGGTGGTCTCGCCCGATATGTTCGGGTACTTTGCTGCTAACATGCGCTGGCGGGCTTCCTTTTGCTCGTTGATGTAGTCGGTGATTTTTGTATCCTCTTTGAAGTGGATACTCTCAGCCCCTGTTTTCAAGAATTGGTGGTCCTATTTCGTCGTCTGATTTATGTGCGCTGGGATGCGTTTGATTAATTCATAGGCTGTTATTTCATCGTCTGGTACCAGAATTTGGCCAAGAATGTCTGGTGGTACGCTGGTGAGTATGGCAGTGGTGAGTCTGGTTTTGCGCTGGATGTATTCTTGTTGTTCGGTTGGGTCGATTGGGACGGGAGGGTTGTAGGTCAGGTGTGCGGTGGGTTCGAGTTTTTGGGCGTGATGTTCGATGGCAAATAGCCATGGGGCATAATTTGCCGAAGCGAGCTTCGGTACGGAAGGATATGTGTTGGAGTTGTGAGCCTCCATGTCGCTGTGTGTGCCTTGAGTGGTGTCTGTTGGTTGATGATTGTCTTGTGCGTTGGTGATGGCGTTGGCGTAAAGTTCGGTAGTGATGTTGTCTATATCCCGTGTTAGCTCTCTACGGAGCCTGCGGGTTAGTCTTTTGTAAGCCTCCGTGGTGGGGTAGGGAGACGTCTAGGTGTTTTTGGTATGGTTGCTTCAGTGGTCGCGTGTACCCATAACCTATGAGAGGAAGACTCTAGTCTTCTTACGTTTACTTCGTGAGCTCGCGCTGCTCGATGTTTTATGTTTTGTTCTACTTAGATGCTGATTGAAACGCATTATGGCTGTTGTGAGAGGAAGGGTCTAGCTGAGCTTTCTACATATGGTCATGGACATGGATTTTTGGCACTACACTGGGAAAAGAATGAAAACTATTTCATGTTATCGAAATGAATATTTAAAAACAAATCTGGTAGAAAGATTCCAAAGTGTCTCTTCAATGGGTTTGCTCTTTGAGAGACCCCAAAATCATAGACAATGGACAAGATATATATTTTTCCATGCCCTGTAACAGTCTTTCCTATAAAGCAGTCCTATCACTAAGAACGCGTACTATTTAGACGTAGCCCAGTGAGCTCGGCGCTCCTCGCGCTGCTGACGCATGTTACTTCGAGCATTGACTTTACTATAAAATAAACTGGGCTGGGACCCAACCGGCCCGGGGAAGCAAAAGAAAGAAGACCAAAGAGATTTAATCGCTCCTCGTTCTCTTTTCTGTGTACCCAAGATCAAAGTCTTCCAGCGCAGCCATGTACCACTCTACTCCAGTTTTGGGCTCAGCTCCAAAGCTCTCAAAGGCGCCCACTCCCAGCAACTCATCGATATTTGACCCACAAAGCAACTTCCAAAAGTACAGGAAAAATGTTACGCAATGGATAGATCATTCAGGCAGTTGCAAATCTTGGAGAAGACAAAATGTACAAAAATCTGTACGCTAGGAATGGTCGCCAATTATACGATTGCAGTTTGTCCCGAGAGCAGAAATGTGTTTTTGGTGAATCAAAAGGACTTAAATTCATCGATTACAAACAAGATGATCAACTTCAAGCTGTTAAGTAAATTAACTTTCAGCTAATTACTCTTGACCTTCGTATTCAAGTAGTTATTTGCCTCATCACCTCTTTAAATCAGGTTATGCAACGCATGCGTCGCCGTAATGAAAATTTAAAGGCATTCCTGGCTCATTTGCGAAGTATTGACGCCGATCATCTCATGCAAGTGGAGTTTTCAACGCAGTCTCGAGCTATCAAAGTACTGGCTACTAAAATTCTCACTAATGCCATGCTGAGCGAAGAAACATTGACGAATGCGATACTTCAGTTGGTTGCTTTACCTGAGTCTTGCAAGCAGGTAGACACTGATCTTGTATTATCGATTAACTCACCAACAAATCAGGCTCTGCTTTAACTGTTTGACAAGCTATCCGATCATGTGCAAAATGACAACAGCGTACCACAGCGAACAGACAACGCTATCACCGCTTGTCGCAAAGCTACTGACATGGTACAAGGTGTTAGTCAACTCCTCTACTCAAATAGGGTGCAAATCGATCACCTTAGAACCAGAAGCAACAAAATGTATACTTACAACGATATGTTCCCCAAAACCTGTCGACGTCGCTTGAATCTCGATGACGCAGGCACGGGGATAAGAAATCTTGCTTTCACTTCAAAGAAGATGTAAAAGCAGTACAACAAGCACGACATCGACAGATTGCTACTCAGCGCTTCGACAATCTGGTTGACAACCATATCCAACGAGCTCTCGCTGCCTTCCAAAAGCATTCCTATACCCATGGTTCTGCCTCGTTTCGCAGACCATCCGAACCGAGTTCTCGTAATCGCCTGTCGAAAATTAAACAAGTTCAAAAC
The DNA here is from genome assembly GCA_003194525.1 of Gracilariopsis chorda. NCBI lineage: Eukaryota > Rhodophyta > Florideophyceae > Gracilariales > Gracilariaceae > Gracilariopsis > Gracilariopsis chorda. The sequence goes on along the minus strand of NBIV01000029.1, from coordinate 180,657 downwards.
ATGACGCACCCAGCGGATATCAAAAATACGTACTATTACGATTTTGGAATAAGAGACAACATCAGAGGTGATCCGCAATGCAAAGAACCGAGTTTTCAAACCAAACGACTTCGAAAGGACGAAGAACCTCGTCAAAAGCGTCATGAAACCAACGAAAAGTCTTTTCGTCAGAACTTCAACCCTTTTCAACGCATACATTTCTAACTGTCGGGGAAGAAGCCAATTCGGACATCAAAACTTTTTCGAGGAATGCAAAACCCATTATTGACCATGGTTGCCCAGAAAGTATTGCTGGACTCGACTTTATTGCACAGCTTTGCTTGTCAATGGGAATAGAAATTGTTCTAGAAGAGCTAGACTGCTCGCTATTTCTTCATGTTTTTGGAAACTACTGCGTAGATGCCAAACCAACGTTCGCCAAGTGGACTCTCCATAGCAACGATGAGAGTGCAAATTCGTTTTGTATTCGTTTCTATGTCGTTGAAGGAACCTTTCCCTTGCTCTTTGGAGTTGACGTTCTTTTATAATGTGACATTTTCGGCGAAGAAAACCAGATCAAAGCCCCAACAGGAACTGTTTCGAACTATGCTCCAGTTGTTCTACCAACTTACCACACTGGACGTGAAATGGATAAACGAATGCATATCCTGCTCATTCCTTCTCACACAATTTCCGAAAGGTTAATGTTGGTTCAACCCAGAAAAGAACTTTCTGCCAAGAAATTCATCGAAAATGAAAAACGATTCACGAAGCGCTTCCACCTCTACAAGCACTTGAATCCTAGGGACATAAAGAGAATCTTTAGCTGTGCAGGAGTACTAACCAGAACCTTGGAATCACTGCTAAGCGAGTCTTACTCGTGTTGCAAGACCTGAACCTGAACAGGGATGCCACTCTTATCTCGCGAGGTTTCTTTTTCTCGGTTGTTGAAAAAGTTCAACGAACATGTGCAGTTGGATTTCATGTTCATCGTGTAACTTGGAATCCTTCCAATTCTACACATGAAAGAAGCTGCAACGAGCTTTTTTGCAGCGGCCCTATGCCTCTCCCGCACAATGAAGGAAGCGTTGAGGTGCTTCAATACCCACGATATTAGTATCAACGGACCACGCATTGATCTATCAGCAGACCCCGAGAACTTTAAGGACGAATTCTTGACCATGTGTGCCTCACAAAACATCCATTACGAACCTCGGCCTGCATGGTGCTGCAACAAACTAGGAATTGCAGAATCATCTTATGAAGCTATTCGCTATTTTGCTTAAAGGCTCATTAAGGAAAAATGCTTCGCTGCCGCTAACGGTGTTCCAGTTCACTATGATCAAGAGATAGTCACTCGAGCCGTCTTTTTCAAGAACAGTATCATAGGCTCAAGATTCATCTCAAGTTTTGAACTTGTGCGTGGATACCGTCCCGCAATGTCAGGAATTGATCAGAACCCTGTCAGCGAGCATCTGCTCTCTGCATATTACGAGAAAACTGCTCGCCATACTGTTCACTGCTTCAATCGTTCGAGGAATGTGAAATGCCTCTACGAAACTCTCCTCAAGCCTAGCAACCCTGTGTACTTCTTCAAAAAGGGAATTAAACGAGGGCAATGGTATTCCTAATTTGTCAAGAAAGTGAATAAGCACTATGTTATCGTATCCACGACAAGGAATCACAAAAGGATACAGCCATACGATAGCGTACGAATACTTGCGCCTCCCACCCAAGTCGAAACTACTTTCCAAGGTGGAAGAAATAGAAATAGGATGGAATGGAATTCTCCTTGACAAGGCCACAAGGAGAACCTCAGAAATTCCAATGTCACCAATCGATTACAACACACAATACAAAGAATTAGTGACAGTTTCAGATGACCTACCAAGTAGTTTTCCATTCGATACCGACCTCAACTAATCCGACTTTGCCGATTGGAATGATTTCCCCTCTAGTGTTGCTTATCTTGCTCAAAGCGCATTGATCACACCACTCAACCACTCGTCAAAGGATATCGGTGAATACGCCTAGTGTCAACAGCACCGTGACTAAATCTGCTACATTGGCTTCCACAACGCAGAGAATACTCCGAAACCTTTATCAATGTCTCGGTAAGGAACCTTTGTTGGAGCATGAACTTCAATGTGCCCATGGTTCTAAATAGATGAGCCTATTATAGGGAAAAGACGCTATATGCAAAATGGAAGGCCTATGTACCCGTTTCCATGCGCTCTCTCCTTCTTGATGCCAACATGATTTCATCACACCACTTCTTCGTAATCAAGTACGATGAGGAAAGCAAACATTTGAAACTGAAATTCCGTCTTCTTTCCCATAGTAAGAAAGACAAGCAGAAGCACGATTTGCGCTCTGATTCTTCAACGGCCCAGTTTCTTATTCTCGGATTGCTTCTATCCCTTGCGACTCTGTTTCAATTCACGATTGCTACCTTTGATGCAAAATCCGCAAATATTCAAGCTGGAAAACTGAATAGAGATATTTACATGAAACCTCCAGGAGGATGGACGACGGTCGTCGATGAGGTAAGGAAATTACTAGCCCCAGCCTATGGCCTCGTAGAGTCAGGCCGGGTTTGGCAACTCTGTGTCGAAAACTGGCTCTTTGAGCAAGGATTCGTCGATCTTCAGTTCTTTCTTCTGTGGAGGGGAAGTAAGCTCAGGATTATTTTTGCCAAATATGTCGACGACATGATCTTTGCTGGAATGCCTGAAGCTCTCCAACAATCCAGAAGTCCATATATGCTAAGTTCGATGTTGGAAGATTCATTTCTGAGTCAGACATCGTGTTCAACCGTCTTTTATATTCGACAACACCCGGAAATCTCCGTCTCTATCAACCTGGATGAACTTCTTAGTTCAACTAGCGGTATTGATCTCACCCTTTCGAGCAATAAGCAAAACTAAGAACCTTGCAAGCCACAAAAGATCAGGGAACATTAGAGACGTACTGGAAAACCGAATTTCCTGGGACATTGCATACTCCTGCAAGCTTTCTTTGTTGGTAGCAAGATGCAGAAATATGTTTCGAAACTCCAAGTGTCAAACATTTGCCAATTTAACGTGCTCTGACACACATTCGTTATCTAAAACGTCACATCTACTTCAAATATTCATAAGAACTACTTTCTAACGAACTTGAGCTACTCCAAGTACTCATTTTGAGTGATGCAGTTTCTGGAACGTCTTCGTATGGATAAATCGGTTCGCTAAGTGTTGTAATATTCGAATCGAAGAAGGGCATCGTTCTCCACCACATCGATTGGCATAGCTCAAATCAAAACCGTGTATTATTCTCATCGTCTGGCGCAGACGTTCTGGATGCTGCGTACACAGCTGATCGAGAGTCCCACATGTCAGAAACCCTTGCCTACAATATATCAATTAATAGCAATCGACCACGCCCTGACCCCGCACTTCCGATCCACTCAAATGGTCTTCTCACCACCATTTCGACTATCCGAAAGCAGAAGAACTTTCGATTGAGACCCACGGTCGCTCGACTACATGATTCCTTTGAATAAAAGGAGATCACCAAGTTGATTTAGATACCGTGTTCTTTGAACCGAGCTGACGCATTGACAAAAATCAACCCTCATGCCTTCATGTACGTAACCAGTCGATGACAGAGGAATCCATTTCGGAATCAAGGCAAGCGTTTCTCAAACCGTCCTAAATGTCAAGAGAAGTTATCTTTTGTTCACCTTCTATTGCTACTTTCTAGCTCTTCTCTACATTCGCTTTAAAGATCCATTCCTAATCTTCCGGTGTGAGCCCATTCGCTCCACTATCATGTGTATCTCGAGTATCTTCTCGGAATTCTTGGTATCCCCCGCACAGCATCTCAATGATTCTTTGCTCAGCTTAAGCGCATACGGTTCTACGAATCCGAGATCTGTCTCAACTTCGCTTCAACATAGACTATGTGATCCACATTGCTTCCTCGCATTCGAACAAGGAACACTCGGTCGTTTTGGTTCAACAACCAACCAATTCTGTCCATTGACTGCTCTTTGCTGATGCATACCCTGCTCAGCGCCACACTTCTGGCGTCGTTTTTGATCCATTTGCTTGCATCATTGAATGAAATCCCGACCAAAATCTTTCCATTGAGCATCACTTTCCGAGGTATTCGTGACCAATTGTCTTCGCTATTCCACTAACCAATGATGCCTGCAAGCATAGTTCCGTTTTTCGCAAAATCTCCGTACGCTGCTCCTTCAGTGCGAACCTTTTTCATTCCTCAGTAAAAGGTCGCGCCACCCAACAAAAGATCCGAACCTGCACAAACGGATTTCGGACGCTATAGTAGTCAAGGCAATTCTACGGCATCCACACAATTTGTGGGATGTATTGTGGGGGACTGCGTCAAGTAATCGTGCTCAGTACTGAAGGGTATGCCTCCAATCCAAATAACCTGATGTGCTAACACATTTACCATTCCAACTCCAGTAAGGGTATAAACGTTTACCTCATGCCAACCATAACGCCATTCATTGTGATTTCTCCCATATTATCGGGGACCGACTACTGATTGCAGGCTGAGTGAAGTTCGCCGCAACGTACTATGAGGGATAACCACAACGGTGTCGACACGCCACTCTTCTGCGCCTTGACGCTGTTCATACAATTCCATGCGCAGTGCAAGATCATGGTGCAAATATTTGCTTGGCCACTTGACGCCTCCCTGGGTTATGGCAGTACCTGCAATCTTTTTCTTTTCAGCCCTTCGAACTAGGCAATGGTGGCCACATATATGCTCTAGTATGTATGTACCTTTCACGTCCGTTGCAGTCTTGTCGTCGAATCCTAATTACTTCTTTTATGACCCGTTTTCTGTCTGATGCTCATGTGCACGTACGTCTCGATTGGTTACTATCGTAGGTTTCATACAGCAACACTCTGCTGTGGTCTCTGGCAGCTCTCGCCATGAGCATTCGAACGCTTTTCAACTCTTCAAGTGCGCGTAGTCACGCATCTTCCCAGCCCTTCCGTTTCGGTATCATGCACTTCATTTTCACTCTGCTGTCTCGTATCGATCCAAAGTCTCTCGTACTTCTGTTTTGCAGTGGTCGCCCTGATTCGCTATGCCGCGCTCACTTCACTTTGGTATACACGCCAAGTTGCGCAGAAACCCCTCTAAGCCGCTCCTAGATACTCAACTAGTATGCTATTCACTGGCGTCGCTACCACAACTGCTACATTAATCGGCGGGGGGGGTTCTTATATATTATTCACACTGCCGCGCCGTGTCGGTAAACTCTGACCATATTTTAAAGTTTTACTGTTGTTTCTGCCGTTTTAGACCGCGTTGTTCTTCCAACAGCTTTTTTTGGGTGTCAAAGGCATAACTTTGCGCACGTTTCTGCTCGCCTGCAAAATTCTGTCCCATTCCCCACAAAGAAGGTTGGTGTGACAGCCTGTATTTTAAGGCAGTCCTATCAGTAAGATCGCGTACTCATCAGAAGTAGCTCAGTGAGCTCGGCGCTGCTCGCGCTGCTGATGCAGGACACTTTGACCATTGAATTTACTATACAATGAATTGGGCCGAGACCCGACTGGCCTGGGGAAGTGGAGGTAAGAAGCCCACAGAGATTCAATCGCTCCTCGGTCCCTTGTCTGTGCGCCCGAGAGCAATTCCTTCCGGCACAGCCATGTCCATCTCTACCCCATTTTCATATGTAGAAAGGGCCTGAGTTTTACTGTGGTATTTTTCGTGGATGTTGTTTTAACCCTTTCGCTCCCAAATGTTTAGCCTGTATACAAGGGTAAGACTGATATTCAGCCCTACTACTCTCTCTTGCATTCTTGACGTCTGCATCGTCCCTGCAGGGAAGAGTGGTAGGGCCGCTCTACAAAACTTTCCTGCAGTTGTGACATCCGCATCTTTCCTGCAGGAAAGAGTGGTAGGGCCGGAGCTTGAGCCCTCACAAACCTGAGAATCATATGTTTTGGTTCTCAAAAATGTTTGATCATCATTGGCCCAAAAATTTGGCGCACCATAATGGTTTAAAATTTGAACGTGAAGCACGATTTTGGGAGCTGACGTAGATTGCGCCAAAAAAGGAAATTGTGCATTTTACTATTTTTTCGAGAGGTGCGAAGGTTGTTCTCACACAAATCCTTAGTTAGGATAGAAGAGTGGAAGCGGCGTTCGGCCGCAGGCGGCGGTGCGAGCTGCCGTAGAAGAGTGAAAAAAAAGCGGTTAGAAGAAAAGAAAGGGTGGAGAAAACAAAAGCAGAAAAGCAAATAGTTATATTCAATGAATGAAGAACGCAAGAAATATGATTTTGGTTGGGAAGGAAGGCTGAAATGAATGGCTCTAGGCAGTACTGGATTTGCAATGGTGACGGGCATCGGATGAATTGTGTGCGCATTCCCCGATCTAAGCTGCAGGTTATGCAGGAGCAGCACATGGTCGCTCCCTCGAACGCACGACAATGCCACGTACCACTAACCCGCGCAGAAGAATTTAGACCACACATCCACAACCAAGCCAGCCAACTTCTTCCTTTGTGCTTGGTGAACGGTTACTTCAAACGTGAGGCGAATGGGAAACTCCCTTCGAATCATGCGAATGTCTGCGAAAGAAAGCTCGAAGCCGATACGATGCAGGGGTTCTCGTTCCAGCCTCTGTCTCTTCTTGTCCAATCGATCCACCTGCATCGTAAACTGATCGACACGCATGACCACGAACAGCTTTCCATTGACCACAGCCGGATGTAGCACGTTCCGAATGACCATACCTGGCACACCAATCTTCACGTCCAAGTTATGGGGCGGTATTCCAGTAGGCACGTACTGATACGCAAACTCAAACACGATAGTACTGACGATGTCAGACTCTGGGTTCTGTCCACAATCAGGCTTTGCAGTCGTGGCTGGAGGAAGGGTGAAGCGCTCCATAGGAAACAAGTCCAGCACTGCAGCGTTATGTTCATCGACCAACTGATTTGTGGACACAGTGAGCATTTTGCTTAGATTAACATACTCTTTGGGTCGTGTTTTGAGCCATGGCCACAGGAATTGGTAAGTGGTTTGCATGCCATCGGCAGATGTGCGTGGTAATAGAGCGTTATTGGATATTGTATTCCGTGAAATGGACCGTAACAGCGACGCAAATGCCGGATCATCGGCTTGGCGTACTTCTTCGGTGAGTTACAGCACTTGAAACGAGCACAATGCTGACAGATCAATCTTCCAAGGCAATTCATTAAGAATGTTGGTCCATTTTCGTCTCACATTTCAACTCGGCTCAGCTTCCATGTATATGTGCGGCACAACGTGAAACAGCTGTGAGTAGTCGCCGGATATAACGATGGTCAAACCCCCAAACGGAGGTGGGTTTTCCATTCCACTGCAGCGAAGATCTTTTAGCAGCGCATTGATGAGTTCAAAAAGATTTCATGAGAGCATGGAAACCTCATCCAAGACGAACAGTTTTATTTGACGTAGCAGTTCCGCTCGTTGAGATAGGGGAACATACTTTTACAAAGTGGCTGTAGTGCTGCTTGTACAAGTCCTTATCAGCTACATCCAGTCCTAGCAGGCTACGTGACGAGCATTCATATTCGTAAGACGATGCTTCAATTCCTGTTGTAGCAGTATTTTCGTCGAACATTCCTTCCCACTGAGTGATATCGCGAAGGAGGTTGAGCACGTTTGTCTTTCCAGTTCCTGCGGGTACCTGCACAAAGAACACCTTTCTAAAAGTGCTTGTTTGCTCCTGCAGCGCCTATGATGGTTAAAATGCGGCAACGATGGTGTCAATGACTTGTCTTTGACGCAGTTTTAAGGTGGCATACCTTGACTGCAACGTTGGAAAATTTCACACCACTCGAGCATCTAGAGTTGTTGTAGCTCGACTCGCCTCAATCAATGCTGCATCATTCTGGTGTAGGTGTTGGGGGAAGAAATTGTGATTGCGTAGCATTCGTCCACCGTGCCGGTGTGAGATCTCCACCACACGTCGATACATTTCTTGCTTCTATTGCTGCTCATCGCCTGCATGTATATCACTACATAGCGCCTCCCATTTTTCGAGGGCCATTTTCTCTGGGTCTGCGCTTTGTTGGTATAGTATGACAACCAGATTTCGTAGCTCAGAGGGTGTGCTGTAGATCTGCATTGCTTCTTGAAATGCAATATCGAACTCAGATCCTTCGGTGAGCAGTCCGCTTGCAATAGCCGTTTCACGATACGTTCCATACTGATTTCTGTTGAAAGTCCTCACACCTTCATAAGAGCAGAAGCCATGATTGATGTGCAACAATCGAAGAGTAAACAGTTCAATGTCGGACGCTGACACCATTCTGATCCTTGCAACGAACTGCCTGTCTTCCGTCCACGCAGAAAACGTGTAGTAGAAATGCACCTTTTCAAAATAAGAAAGGTAGTCGAGGTTTGCATATGCTTCGGGCCTGGCAAAGTATATCTCCAGTGTAGAATTTAGTCCCGCGCTTTACCAGTTTGGCATCCGATCATTTGATGTAAGTCAGACTTTTGATATTATGACATGCAGCAAAGTCTTGGCGATTACTTTGGTGAGAACAGCCATTTTCAGCGAGAGCATTCTCACATGTTCCAGGGCTCAGCTCATTGACTTAGGCGAAAATCGTCAGAGGTCCGAAGTCGAGCCTGACACATCAATATCCAATTCTTCTCGGGACTCACTCATGAAGCCCATCTGTCATTTTGCCGAACTAGGTGAGAACGATGACGCCATACCACAGCCATCCAAGAACGCTAATACCAATTTTGGCAACGCTACTAATCTGGTTACCGGTTATTTTCAACACATAGAGAACAATGAGAAAATTTTCAAGTACATAGCAGAGATGACGAACCAATCTTAGATGAATGAAGACATGTTCTATACCAGCCAAAACTGTGGAAACAATCTCGTTGACGCTGTAAACTTAATAAGGAATTACTCCTACAGTCTGAAGAAGTCCAAGAAGACCTAAACCAAGCGGCAGAGATAGAAAACATGATCGGACCACGCCTTCAGCAACCTCTTGCAGCCTTTCTGGCGCGAAAACAACACGAGAGTAACTCTGAATATAGAGAAAAGTCTTGGAATAATGGTAATAATGAGAAACGAGTGCCGTCTCATCGAAACGCCTCGGACAATAGTACATCACCCGAACCGCACTTTTCCTACGATTGTACAGACTCAAGACCTCGCCATGGAGATTCGAAGTGCAAATTTGTTAGCTTTTCACAAATCTCTCAGTACCGAAATGGATCCCACAACAACTCCAAAGATAGTAGGAAAGACAAAAACTAACGTAATTTTTGCAAAACCTCCGACCCTTCACAACGCAGTCAAATATAACATATGGGGAAAGAGCCTATTCAAATGCTATGCAGTTTGAAACGTATCGCAATCCTCTAATCGCCCCCGGGTGTCTGAGGAGTGTTGGAAGTCTTCAATAGACCACTTGCTCAGTTTGTCACTATTTCGTTAGTTCATCAAAATGTTCCGAAAAACCTATACAGAACTTACAGAAGCTGTAATCCTAGAATAATTACAGTGTAAATGTGGCAAAAGTGAGAAGAAAATATTTTTAAACCCGTTTTTGAAATCAAACTGCAAAGTGACGCCATTTCGATTGCACCAAAACACTTAATGAGATGCGCAGTTGTAGCGTTATGTAGAAAAGCAGCGAATCAATTCCCGAGATAGCAGTCTCAAGACTGTACCGATCGCATTCAGCACATTATAGCGCTGACATACAGTGAAACAACCGCTTCACTGTTAGGAACAGAGGTGCAGTCGTTGAATTGGTTGTAAGTCGATGGTGATGATCCAACTTAGAAGTTTGGAACATCCATCGGGGTGTATAGAGTGTCTAGTCTGATTCTATCAGTGCCACTAGTCGATGAGAATTCGTCCGAGTTAAACTGTATGATGCTTGGTGATCGTGGTGGCCTCCGTACGCGACTGGTTTACTGAGTTCAGTGCCAGATCTAGTCGTTTGATGACTTGGCAAATTCCATCAATGCTAATGATTTGTCATCAGACCAGGTCTTGATGATCCGGCATGAACCCAGGGTGCCAGTGATGACTTGGCCCGACTCCCACGGGAGTCTTCCATGACTGTTCGATCCCTGCTGTACCGTGTGGAGTGTCTGTCAACGTTGTGAGTAGTTTGCAACGTTTACTTTAGAGTCAATATGTCCACGCGGTCAACCAACACTTCTTTTGACATGAACATGTTGTCATGTCATACTGACAGGGTATCACGAAGATGTCAACTCGGCTTTGAGGCCAGTTTCGCATGGAAAATGGGTAGCCGATTTCTTCAGAAGATCGAGTAGAATAAAACTGGCTGGTTTGTGCACGTTAGAACTGATGCAAGAGCCAAATATACTCAAAGAAAGGTAAATAATAACTAATTCTAACAATTACTAGCACTCCTGGCAGACAAAGCTGCAGAGCAGGCAGCAGAAATCGAAAAATACGCAGATGATACTGATCAACGTAGCACTGTAAACGAATCGGACTATCAAAGTCCCGACTTTGACTCCGTCTACGACAACAGGGGAAACCCGAGTATACTCTGCATGACGAATTTTACAAGTGTCAAATTTGAAAAGCAATACGGATTTCTAGTTGGACGTATTATTAGTCGATGGCATGTTGGAACCAGAAAACAGTGCATATATCGGCCGAAGGGTATGCTGTTTATGACTCTTTCGGTTTTAAAATATGCTGTGTCGTAGAAATACATGGCTAAGATGTTCAATTTGGAAGAGTGCACATTTGAGAAGATGATCATGTCCTTTGTCAAAGTTGTGTCGGAGTACGCTTATGAACAGTTTGTTGAGCACTTAACGAAGAGGTACAATGTGGAGCTCCTGAACGAAAAGAAGGAAACCTCAAACACTACCCTTTCGCCTTGTATGCTACCTATGTATCCTTTCAGCAAAGCAACCGCCCATCTCGGAACATTGAGGAAGGAAAGCTCTACTACAGTGATAAGCATAAGCTGTATGGGTGTAAGGTAGAGGTGAGTGTTTTGCCTCTCAGGCTTGCGCGCCACTGCTCTACCCATGTGCCTGGATCTATTTCCGACTTGGATAGTTTCTACAAATAACCTAGAGTACCACAAGAACAGTCCGTTAAAAAGGGAGGACGAAAAGAATATTATAGATGAAGAACTACATTCTGATCTATATCAGCATATGTGGGCGGTGATTGTAGACAAAGGGCATCGAAGACTGCTAGAATTGATTTGCGCAACTCATTCAAAGAAGACACGACGAGACAAGAGCCTTATCGTTGCCGAACGAAATGTGAATTGCAATATATCGAGCGATAGAATAATAGCCGAGAACTACTTTGGGCGATTGTGTTCCTTATGGCAAATTTGTGGTCTTAAGTATCGCTGGAATGAAGTATGCTATGATCACTTCTTCTTCCTCACTGTCGGTTTAGCAAACATGCACGTCAAAAAGAATCCACTTCGTGCAGAAGATGGAGAGTTTTATTGGAAGTACAAACGAACACTCTATGCTATTGGAGAAGAACTTGTGAGCAATTGAGACGGCTGTCAAAGACTTTACCGGGAGCGCAAGAAACGCCGTATGGCTGTTGAGTTTCGATCGCTGGCTGCGGCCCGTGAGCAATATAGCTCATATCCTGATGCTGATATTGACCGTGCTTGAATAGACTCCCTTTGCAATTGTCAATGTAGAGTTTCTACAGTATATTTAAAGAAGATGGCGTTGGGTCCACTTACCCGTGTGAAGCAAAGTTGCCAACCTCACCTACAGCCAAAAGAAATGCATCCCCACTTTTTCATACGGGACAAAGTATCAGAATTGGATCGCCAGCGCCGTTCGTAATGGATGAAGTTTTGGAGGAAGTTGGCTCGGAACTGGCGGGAAAGATACCAGAATTCAGCCCGAAGTATCCGTCGTTCCGAACACAGGACTTCTTGTCGCGCAGCGAGAACATTCCTCCACGCGAAGGTTTTGGAGCTCGCCAGGCGTTCACAGTAACCGATTTCACCGCGCGTGCGGAATAGGCTGATGTCTAATCCAAAGCCGGTAGGTACCGGGAATTGGAAAGGCGTCCTGCTCTGCCGTTGATATGCAATCTGCACCAACGTGGCATGAGCTGAAGTTGCGTATTCTCCAGTGTTTCTTCGGATATGGTGCACCTGGATGGCGATTTGATGCCACCAATCCCACAAAGAGGTGCCGAAGCTGAGTAGATCCCCGAGCGAAGTACCGGAACCATCTGCGTAGGTTGTAACCAAATGTTAGTTGAGAGCAACGATGGGATGGAACCACGGCGCAAGCCGGAGCCGAGAGGTGTGACTCAGATTCATCAGATTTAGCCCTACAAGGGTGTTATAATAAGGCCAAGTCGCCGCCGAGATCAGTCCAGAAGGAGCCACCGCTGGTGGAAGTTGGAACTGATACTGGAAGGCTGCGCAAATGTTGTCCGGCTGTGCCGCAGGTCGCCTCCCTTGTGGCCATGGTACCAACCGGACACTGGTTGTGAGGTTCCCGACTTGAATCGGTATTGGGGCTGGTTGTTGTTGTTCATATTTCCCTTTGCAGAAGTGTGATCTGAATGATTTCAGCAGGAAGAGGAGAAGCTTGCACTTGTGGAAGGCTGGTTCGCTGCTTTTGCAGGAGGTTGTTTCTCTGAGGCAGGGGTATGAACTGGTGAACCAGAGAGGTTTGAACTTCTATCATCCACTTTCCGCTGGGATTCGCCTATGTTCGTGGTTGCTTTCCAGACTAAGGAGGGGGATATGAATTACAATGCCCTCAGGGAGAGAGTCTTGGTACTTGGTTGATTTCCCGAATGTTTCGGTAATGTCGTCATTACATGGACTACGACCACTAATAGTGGATTTGAGACGTGAGATACGGAAGAGTCAATTGGCGGTTGGCCACAGTAGTGGGCATGAACCACCAAAGTGGAGTAATTTAGTTAATTCTATTTATTATTTTTACACCCATTTCTGGGATGTTTAGTACTTAGTGCGCCAGCGGATTGCCGTCACACCAGTAAACATTCCCCAACAAGGGACCCCAACCTGGAGAATTGGCTCTAGACCTCACCGCCTTCGCGTGTTCTCTACTCCTCTTTGGAGGGAAGCACCATCGCATACGGGAAGTCTAACCCCCTTGCCTATCTAAAGGACCCAAGTATTCGGATTATTATTCTAACTGATTTGGTGTTCGCCTTGCATAAGGTTTACTTACAGGCACTGTCGTTAGTTTTCGTCACGACACTCGTGACTCCGATCTCCCTTAAATTTCCCTTTACAGGGTGGCTTTCCCGCTAACCATGGCTCGTGTTCGGGGGTTTTACTAACGTGGAAACCCCACCTCTGCATAGAACGACCTCCCCCATACACCGGTGCTGCGGATACCGTAGGTTTGCCTCAACCTCCCTGCGCAGGTCACGACGGGTGGCCTCGGCCTCACAACCCAACATAGTCGTGCCACTCCTGGGAGCGCTCTGCGCAACTGGGCTCACCTTTAACGAGGAAGATTCCCGAACGTCTTTCCGTGCACTTCTGCTTCTGTGCATTGCACTACAGTTGCTTCAGGTACACAAGAAGTCAAAATGGTTAATCAAGCTTTGGTTGAGGCACCGTTAGCGGTTATTCCGGATCGAAATGTTGCTTTGGAGTTATGTCGGCTTGAGTCTCGCCTGGAAATCGCTGCTGCGACACATGTGGAACTCTTGCAAAGAGTAACCGAGCTTAAGCGTAAGATTGAAGACGTACAGGTTCGGGACGTCTCCAACGATTAACGTCGTTTGAGACGAGAGGGGAATATCATTTTGAAACATCTGGGTATACCGAGTCTTTTATGAAGGGTTATCAGATATTTGACGATGGCTTTCGTGTAGCAACAGTTGGAATCCACCCGCATCTGGATATTTGTGTAGAAACTATCCGTATGGATGAAGCCGTGGACGCAATTGCTCAATAAGAATATGCATCGGCTCGTTCGATTCACCGCTAGTGCAAACGAAGCCAGCTTAAATCCAAAAAGGGCGTTCTCATCCATTTGGATTCATCAGGTTAGAAATCTGACAGTCACTCGAGTGAATTCTCTTTGGATTCATCGAATTCCAATATCGATCATGGGATATATCGCGCAACACGTTCTAAGGCCACGTACCACACTCAGGAAGTTATTTGCTCTCCCGAGAATGGGCCCCGCCATCGTACACTTAAAGAGCGGAAGCTGACGAATCTTTCTTTCAGGAAACGGGTTCTTATCGATATCATCGCCTTAACGATACCTCGAATGATCGATCGTTACAAGGAACCGGAAAAGTCAGAGATAATATCATAAGAATGAGTATCACCTTACAGAAGTGCTTTGCTGGTGAAGATCCAATCTTAGTTCTTGGCTTCCTCCTGAAGTTCGTTCAGGATTCCGACATACTCTGGATGAGCGAAGCACAAACGTATGTCGCTCTACCGTAATTTCTGGCCCGTATGGCTGAAGATCAGTTCAATTTCAATTCCGTTCGTGGACCATCCCGTGCATCGGTGGGTGGTGACCGCAGTTGGCCAGAAGCGGTTCAGTACCTTTCCTGTTCCCTCAAAACTGGTGATAATGCTATGCAGTATGCAGTACTCGCTTTGCAGAACACAAGGCAGAAGCCTGGAGAAACCGAAACGGTTTATTCGACGCTTTTGAATAAGGCATTTCACGGTTTTGATACTGTGTATTCCACCCAGGAACGGTGCACCATGTTTCTTGATTGTCTAGATGCTGCTACCAGAGCTTTAGTTGCTCGCCATCGCGAAGAGAAAGGGAGAGTTACCTACCTCGAATTGGTTCAAATTGCCCAAGCCGACGGAGATACTCATCGTGCTCGACATCCGTAGAGACCTCAACCGCCGAGAGCTCTTGAGGTAGGAAGATCATCTTCGTTATCGCTATTGTGCCATAGAAATGCAACCAGTGATAACTACAACATCTATTTTGCCGGACGTGACCCAGACTCATTGGGAACTACGGATCTTTCGTCAACATCGACTCTGACCCTAGATGGAGACCCTGCTTGTTATGGAGGTTTTCGAGTTCCGGTAGCTCCGCTCACTTTTGCGAACAACAGTAAGCTTCACACCCGTATGCGTTGGAAGGATACAACACAACTTCGCGTGGACAATCGACCATCCAATGCTTCAGCCCAGCTGATATGTTTTATCTGCTACCTAAATGGTCATGTTGTACCCAAATGCACTTTCCCCACTAGGATGGGTTGAGGAAGCCCTCATGCCTGAGAAGAAGACTCGTATTAGGAATGCGTCATACCAACATCAAAAGTTCCTGCAAGCATAGCTGCATCAGGTGTCAGCAGAAATGCCGTTCAAGCACGCAACCTTGGTATTCAGGTTGAAAACGAAGTACCCCCAAATAGGGTTCGATCGGGATCCCCTGAAGTGCTCTATCTACCGAATCCGGTGCACTCCGCTTCGAAAAACTAATATCAAGAGTTTTGCCTACCCGAGGGGCGTTCTTTGAGCTAAAGTTGAAGTCGCCCGAGGCCGAACAGCTTTGCTCCCCGCCTTCTAAAATCTTTACATGGGTGATGGCTGGAACAGACGTTGACGCAGACCAATTAATCGTTCTACGCCGACTATGGGTACGTTTCCGTAATTTCCGTATCTCGAATAGAGTTTTGGTGATGGCCAAGATAAACTGCAAAGTTTATGCCGACTTTGGCATCTCCAACCAGTTCATGATTCAAAATTTGTCGGTTCTTGATTCTGGAGCAGCACCAAACTTGATCCACCTAGATTTGGTACCACCGGCACCTCGCGGTAACATTCACATTGCTCCCACGATGGATATCGCGGACGCGAATAACAACCCACTGAAGACATGTGGGTGTATATCACTTCTGGTGAGATTAAGAACCTGTCTGGTACAAGTGAACTTTGTTGTATGCGAAAAGCTCACAGCACTGGCAATACTCGGTTGTAATTTCTGTGATCTGTTTGTTGAAGCTATTCGCCCTCGTGCGAAAACAGTGGAGATGGAAAACGGATCTATCGTGCCGATTGTACGGAAACTGTTGAAACACGCCACGCGTAAGTGCGTTCTAGTCCCCGCCGCACAGACTGTTACCGATATGAATTCAGCTTCCACGAAGCCTCGTATTTGCAAGTCCGTTGAAATACCACTGGAGTCACCGACCTGGGTGTCAGTTGTTACCAAAACGTATGGTGTGCATGTCATACAACCATTACCGTCACTTTACGACAGTTTTCAACTCGCAATTGCGAGTTTCGTTGTCTCGGTTGAACCCGCCAACCCTTTCCAGATAATGGTTGCTAACTTTGGCCAAACCATCCAGTGGTTAGTCAAACTCCAAATACTTAGTTGCGTTCTTCCGCACCCTGCAGCAATCGCTCCAATGAAGTTACCTGTTGCTGAGGTTCTCGTTATCGCAAAACCTAAGGAGGGGGAGAGTGCTGGCGATGCCGAGATCGCGGAATCGAAGACCGAATACTCGGATTCAGTACCAACGGAACCCCAAGATGGTATCGCACCACCCTGCTGTGAACAGAAGGACCCTATAGAGGAGTTGGAAAAGTTGGATTTAAGTCATGTCTCTTGGACACATTGTGAAAGATTGCAAGATCCGCTGCGGGAGTTTACATCCATGTGGGATGGATCCCTCAGAAAAATAGGAATAACGGAAGACCGTATTGATGTCCTTCCAGATACAAGCCCAATTGCACAACACCCATATCGTGCAGGGCAAAAGCTCGGGAAGAAGAGAAATCTCAAGTCGAGAAAATGCTACGCACTGGCGTGATAGAGCCTGCTCTATCGTCATAGGCTTCACCAGTCGTGGTGGTTCCGAACCTCGATGGATCTTGGAGGTTATGTATTTACTACTGACGTCTTAATGCAGTTACTGTCAAAGAAGTTTATCCAATTCCTGGGATGGACGAATCCTTGGACTCACCTGTGAGTGCTACGCTTTTCACCGCCTTAGACGCCAACTGGGGTTATTGGCAGGTTCCAATCTGAAAGGATGATCGGAATAGAACCGCAATTTTGTGTCACCAAGGATTGTTTCGGTTCAAACGGATGCAATTCGCGCTTACTAATGCACCTGCTACGTTTCGATGTGCTATCGATATATTGTTAGCTCGATTCAAGTGGAAAACCTGCTTGGTATACCTGGACGATATCATCGCGTTTTGCCATAACTCAAATGAACAGTTAACCAATGTACGCGACATCATGCGTGTAATACTCGATGCATTAATAACTCTTAAGTTGAAAAATGCGAGTTCTTTACAGATTCTGTGAAATACCTTTAACATATCATTTGTCTTGGTCAACTCTTAGTGGATGAAGTTCGGGTTAAACCGCTTAAGAATGCGAAGTATCCGGTAACGCGGACGGAAATAAGATTCTTCTTTGGATTGTGTAACGTATACCGTCATTTCGTACCCGGTTTTGCGGACATCGCAGCTTTCCTTAACAGGCTCCTGACCAAGGGATAACCAGTGAACTTGATACATTTTGGTGACGCAGAATCTATTGCTTTTTCCGAGCTTCTGGGTGCTGTTACCTCACCACCAGCCTTCGTTCTTCCCGAACATGGGCTCCCCTATGAAGTGGACACTGTTGCTAGTAATAAAAAGGTTGTTTTTGCATTATTTCAGATCACAGAAGACGGTGTGAAAAGTCCCATCGGATACTGGGCGATAAGCTTCAACGTGGACAAACGTAACTATTCGGTTTCTGAGAAGGAGTTTCTTGTCGTTATATGGGCATTGACAACGCTCCGACCCTACTTCATGATTACTCACTTTAAGGTACATACGGATCAAGCGTGTCTCCGTTGGCTTTTGGAAATCACCGAACCTTCCGGTCGCTTGATGAATTGGAGCTTACGCCTATCGTAGTTCGATTTCGATGTACTATACAGCAAAGGATCCTGTAATTCTCACGCTGATGAGTTATCTCAACTGGGAAGTAATGCAGAAGCAGAACTGACGGCGAATCTGGGTATACCATGCCTCATGGTTAGAGACCTACATGAAAGTGTTAAAATCCTTTCGGATGATTTATGTGACAAAATAATGTCTACCGAAAGCTCAGAACCACCTCCTGGCTTATGTGTACCTATTGCTTCGGAGAAGATGATCCGTGAACAACAATTGGATTCGTTCTGCAGGCAGATTCGAGCACGCCTCAAAGGAGGAGATTCAATACCGTTCGTGGTGAATGATGAGGGCTATCGTATTAAATTGCTCGACTGTACACCAAAAATTGGGGTACCAAACTCATTCCAACAGCCAGTCTTACATATGTCCTACTATATGAAGTTAAGAGCTCACCATGGAGTTCGAAAGTTATACTTAGCTTTCAGAGGGAACTTCTACTGGCCGGCTATGGCATTTGATAATTATGCACATAACCGTTCCAGTACGAAGTGTGCTGAGAATAGCATGAACCTACGTAAGCACTCTAACAAGTTAAAGGTATTCCTAGCTCAGGCACCGCTGTAGTTCGTCGCCATCGATACACTTGGAGAGCTTATTCGAACACCTTGACGACACAAGTTCTTACTTCTCTTAACCGATTAGTTTTCTAAACTGTTATGGACAGTGCAGTTGAAAAGGATTACTGCTGGGGCAGTGCGGGAGGCTTTTGTCACTCACTGGGTCATAGTAAATGGTCCACTCGTGAATCTGCTCTCAGATAATGGAGTCCAGTTCACTTCTAAGTTTTCCCAGCATGTTTGTCGAATATTGAAGATCAAGAATTTGTTCAAAACCACCTATCACCCCCAAACCAATGGGCAGGTAGAATGATTTAATCGTACAATGCTTAATGCATTAATATTCTATGTGGCGCATCACCCCAAGGAAATGGACTCATACACGTATGCTATCACGTATCCCAACAATACCCAGGTTCATCGAGCTGTTTGGCTTTAACCTTTTGAGCTGGTCTTGTCCCGTATCCCACCACCCGTGGCTATCTAGACACAACCAACTCTCTCTAAATACCCCTGCCCAGGTTCATAACGTGAGTCGTGAAAACAATGGATAAAAACGATAATACCGACTGCTCTGAAAGCTATAACGAAAGCTGAGGATGCGTACAAGCGTGATATCGATAGCAAAGTTCGTACAACTCTTCCAAAGATTGCTACGAACGACTTTGTACTCGTACGCAAATAGTACTATTATCATAAGAAAAAACGCCGTCAGAAGCTCTCCCAAATTGTGGATGCACCCTATCGAGTGGTTTCTACTGATGCAAAGATAGTTGTGTTGTATATTGACAATTAACACGAACGAATATCACGCGATCGCGTCACCTACGCTCCTGATCCTGAAATGGAAGTAGTTATCACTCCTGTGACGCTTTCAGGGGTATTTCAATCTGATGAACTGCAGCGTACAGACTCTACGTCCTTGCACCCTGCGATTCTTCCCACAATGGAACTTGGTTTAGCCGATATACCTTTGCAATCGGATTCTCATCCAGTTGAGTCTCGCGGTACAAAACGGAATAATTTCCAAGTACTCACTCGAGTAAAACCCCCCCCCCTGAGATTCTTTCCATGCCACCACCTGTGGATAAGGAGGAGAAGGGTGCTGGTGAAATCGCTGTAGATGTATCGCCGTCCCTGGAAAATGCGCTCGCTGGATCTCGTCACAATGCTGCGTTGGATCCAGAGAGAGGAACTGCTACTAATGATCCGAAAGTTCGAGGTACAAGAGACGCTACGACTCAACTCAAAGAGAGTAATGTCAGTAAAAATCAGACTACCCCATTACGGGAAGAAACTACAAGTAACATCGATTCTGTGGTTGAGACGTCATCTTCAACGAATAAGGACAATTGCACTCGCAAAATTGTGTAACCCATCGAGAATATGGTCTCGGCAGACCCACATGGGTTTTTTAAGGACGAATGGGACCTAATTTGGTCGAACTCGTGGTTTAGAGAATAACGAAGCTCTGTGAAATTACTGAAGTCAATTCAGATAAGTTTTGGGCATACTTCATACTGTCATTTGTAAAATTGGACCCAATGGCCTGCGCCGTGACAGCCTTGCCGTGCGCCAATACAGAGAACCGGAATACAGTGCCAGAGAACGCCGACACGTGTGAATGCACTCCTTGGCGACTGTTCAAAAACGCAACACCATTTGGTGACACATAGTAATCCTGTGGCTCTTGTAGACTTGACCCAAACCAATCAGATGGTCCCAGAAGCACAGTCTTCGGTGAACTGCCACCCTGGCGCAGTGAGTGCAGTTTTTAAGTGTCCCTGTAGCAATGGCACAACCGGATGGATACGGAGAACTTCCACAATGTCCAAGGCAAGCGATCAGCGGGTATTTGCTCATGGCCTACTTTCTTCAGCCCGTTGTACTCATGAGATTGAATACTTTCAAAAGAATTTCCCGGAACGCCATTTGGACGTACATGACATAAATTGTCATTTCGTCGCCGCGACGATATAGAACGAAGTCGTGAGGCGGTCATTGCTCCCCGAGAGGGTTAGTATCACCTCTGGTGGTGCCCCGAGCCCTAATTTAGGTTCTACAAGAGACACCGGCCCATGGTAAGCGTCATTGGCATGGCGAACACAGAAGTGGATTCACAGGAGTTTGTCGTGGAACGATTCGTACGTCATAAAACTGATGATGGAGTACTACATAATTTCATCCGCTGGTATGGGTATCCACCCGAAAAGGATAAATGGGAACCTATAGAGCACCTCCCAATTTCCAAGATTATATTCCATCACCGTAAGACCCGGTTTGCTCTCCAATCCACCTTGGATAATGCGCAGGTTGGGTAACAAAATTTGGTGAGATCGCGCAGGAAATTGATATTACCTTGACGCAGTATGTGAAGGGAACCGAGGAGAGTGATGACTTGATAACTCAGATAGGAGTGGAGGTTCCAGGATGATTCTCCTTTACTCACCAAATTGAGGGTTTCATCAAATTACCGGTTTATAAAGAAAAAGCAAGAAGTACACGAGAAGAAGAAGCAAGAAGTAAGAAGAAGAAGAAGAAGAAGAAAAAGTATGAAAGCACAAGTTTGTTTATTCTGTGTTTAGAACATCTATGAATAGGTTATTCGATACCAGAACGTTGCTACAATCCCAATGAGGGACCGGCACCACCTTGCTTTGATGCTCCTGGCGTATGATGCGCTGCAAATGCGAGCAGCTGGCTCACGTCATTCATTCCAAGCGGAACAGGGATACCCAGATTCCACAGGTTAGCTCGCAATGTTACAACTTCTGCTGATACCGCAGTTGGCAGTGGAGCACTCTGCTGCGCTCCCAAATTCCAACCAGATAGTGTTACAGCTCCTGTAGCGGATTCTTTAGCAGCGCCAACTCCCGAAAAGCTCACACCATCCATGGGGTCTGCAGCACTTTGCGCGTTCGCTTCATCATCCAACATCAGATCTTCTAGGCCAACCGGAGCATGTTAATCATCATTGTAAACGAACCCAGTAGGTTGATCCTCAGTAATCACGCGTGGGGCATTGCTCAGTATTAAAACTTGGGCACGCGAGATCTCACACTCTTCTTACAGGTCGTAATATATAAAATCTTTAGCTCCTGGATGCCGACAACCTGGAGACCGGTCACAGGGAGAACTGTTACCCATTGCGCGAATACCGTACGAAATGGTGTCACAGCTAACCCGATCAACCACATCTAGGGTGTAATACATTTCATCCATGTTCTCTTAAGAACCGAGAACGATGTGGAGATTCAGTGTTCGCATTACCTGTCGGAGGTACGGAGGTAGGTACCAAACTGTACAATGGTCATATGCTTCCCAAAGTGTGAAAACCGCAACGCGAGCAGCCTATACGACGAATAATAATGACCAGTACGCAGACCTCGAATTCATGAGCATGCGGGATGCCACGTACGCAAGATAAGAAGGGAGGTCCGGGTAACACCCTTCGGGTACTTCAACACGAGCCCAGCAAGTTATTAAGGGCACAAAACGCCCGTCGACAGCCTGTAGCTGGTATCGCTCAGTTCCGATCTTCATGTATGGGATCAAGTATCTGTGATTGTATCGTTCTTTCCACTCAAAGCGGATATAGCTCGCGAACCTGGTGATTGTAACGGCTCGCCGTATGTATCTGACCTCTGCTAGAAGGATAGGCGGTGCCCAGAAGAGCATATCGGGTTCGATACGAACGATACTACCGTTAAATACCGAGGGGTCGAATGCAGCCAGTGGCTCTCTGTATGAGATTTCACCGTAGATTTGGTATCTCGATACGTCGAATCTATACCAGTAGGGTACTGGGCTCGCATTCTACGCACGGCTTAGCCGTGTTTACGCATGCTTCGTTATCTCTTCACTGGAATTGTCGAAGATTTCACCTTTGTGGTCATAGACCCTCAACAGATGCAGGTTGATCGCTAGGCGACCTATCCAATCGGGGGATTCGACTATGTCAATAGGTACCTTACTGGTTAAGAGACCATTGCTAAGGTACGAAGAGATCAGCAGGTGTACTTTAACTGCTTCAGAATGAAACCAAGGTGATGTCGAGAAAAATTAACTATCCCGCAGTGGATTGCGTGCGCGGAGCGTATTTTTTGACTCCCAACCAGACGCATTGGTCGTCACCGGCATCGGTTCTTCTGAATTCCAGGCCACGGGCAATGGATGCAGTATAGAACCCGTGGGCTGTTTCAGCAATGGAGCCGAAGGAAAACCAGTCATCTGGTGCACGCTCGTTGGCGGAAGCTCGGAAAGACCAGCAGAGCTGCAGGCACATGGGAGAGCGTTGGACGGAAAGTTCGTTGGCATACTCGGAGGAGTTGGTATTCCAAAGTATTACTCGAGTTCGAGTTTGATGCTCCAGATATCTGGGGTGTATCGCCTGATTTGCGAAGAACCGGAATGTCGGAGGAACTCATCGTGAGTCTGTTACTTAAGCACTTCGCCGCCTTCGAGTCCCACTCGAAGAACACGGTATCCCCCGGCTAAAGAGGGGGAGATGTGGTGCAACGCGAACTGCGTGGAAATCACGATGACGCTACTCATAGAAGTGTGACGCGCTTACCGTGACGGCTCTACCGTATATGAGTTGGAACCGTACGAGGTGATGCCGATGGGATGATTTACGGTGTGAAGTTTCACATAGGAAGGTAGGAATCTAGAATGGATTGTAGGTTGAGTAGACACGTGTTCGCGTGTGCGACAGGACCATGCTGTAGTGTTATGTTATAATTTGGTTGACCCCTCAGGGTGCCTGACACTGGCATGACCACGTTTGTGGAGCTGGAGAGGTGTGGACTATTGTAAATAATTTATTATGGTAGTGTACCTCTTAGGTGAGCGCAGCTTCGTCGTCGCGAGCATTAAGTAAAGCTAACCCGAGATTTCGGTTATTCATAACTGTTCAGTTTGACATGAGGTATCCGGCTCTGGTTCTTGACGTCGTTGCGCTGTGTATTACTCCTCTCGGAGGGTTACCGCATTCGGTTCGCTCAATACACCTGCTCGTTAGACCTACAGATACTCTGCCTTATAATTGTCGTGTGACATTATCTACCGTGTGGTACTGGTGTCGCGCCTGTATTGAATAATTCGTCCGCTACATCTCATGCATGTGCATCCTCCGTCGGGTCTGTTTTTCCGATTTACGCAGGACCCCTGGGTAGTTTTTCTCCACCCTTGGAAGGCACCCTTCATAGGGTATGTTCTGAACTGCTGCATTGCGTGGCATACCGGTCTCTAGTTTTACCGTCTTTCAGGCCTCTTTTCACCTTTAGCTATCCACCTCTGTGGTCAATCCGAAATAACTACGGAAGTACGCCCGTATTACAGGTATACAGAGGGCTCAGCCACTGGGTCTGCCTCCACAGGGAGCAAGGCCCGGGACAACTTGAGTGTGACATCCAACCTTCGGGTTTTGCACTGCAATCAACTGAAATCGCATAAGCGGCAGAGCTCGAGGCATTGTAAGATTCTAAACTGTCAATCTCCTGTACCAAAAATGTCTTGGACCATCTCATAAGAACTTTTACCGTGTATTGTCTTGTGAAGTTCGTCTATTTCAGCGTTGGACAGAGCAAACAGTACGTTTTGCTTGATACCGTGGCACAAACAATTGGCAGGACAGCCTGGTCTGACATTCGTATACCCGATGATCACGTTCTCGAAGAAGTGGTTGTTTTCAAAGTCCAATGGGGAAGATTATTCAATAGAACTAACAACACTACGGTGTCATCATCTAAGATTTCTACATTTCAGGAGTTCATGATGCAATATGGAGATGATAATGTCACAAAGGAAAGAAGCTTATTCCTGTCTGACCATGCCTGCAATATTTGAAAACGGGACTTTCATGTCGGCATATAGTGCGTTCTGCAGTATCTCATCCTGAATTGCTTCTTTGCAACTCTCCGTTGAGAACTATCTTGATTACGCAAATTAAAATCGAAGCCCAATTTGACCAGTATTGGAGGATCTGCATTGAAAGTGGTGGTGCGAGCATTATTTTCGATATCATAACGAAACCCGCATATTCGCATTCCCAGTCGATCTGCAGTTTACAATGTCAAAACAAAATTGTTCCTGCAGCTCTTGAAAATGAAGATGTAGGCCAAAACTTTGACAAATAAGTGAGGGAATGCCTATCATGGTCAGACGCACGAGCGATGATGGACAACATGCATGTTTTGCTTCCAATCTTGGTCCTCTCGCTCTAAAGAGCGTACGTCTTGTTGTAGAAGACCCAAATAAGAAATTTTGACACTGTTAAACACCAATACCATCCATCAATTCTTCAGTGCATCAAACTGGTGAAAAGAGATATAACGTGGCTTTCGAAAACATCGGCAGCTTCGGCACAGCTATTGTGAGAAACTGATATTCTGGGTAGACCAGAAACTGCTTTGGCACAGCTATAGCTATAAACATGTATTCCGGGTAGACCAGAACGAGAAATAGAAGCGCCCGTGCCTCGAAACCACTCAAAACCAAAAGGAACGCCGAGCGACGAACAAAATTGATGCCGTACTTAAATCAAACTCGTAGGATTTGCCCTTGAAGCGAAAAGGGATAAAAAATTGAAACTTATGAACAATGGTCATTCGTGCCATTGAAAAGACCTTCCATACATAGAGCGACATGAAAACTATGATCAGTAAAGAGAAGGGTTCAGTGCTTAATGATAGAAATCCTGATTCTGAATATAAGCATTCGTGATTCTCGCCCCTTCAAGCCATATGAAACTGTAGAAAAGTTGTGCTGTGAATGCTATAATCTCAACTGAAGAAAGCATTTTGGGGCAAAGAAATAGAATCCAACGTCAGAGAAAATGCGCACCACCTGATGAAATCAGAAATTAATTCATAGTTAAAGAGTAAAGCGACAGAGAGTGTTTAAAACGAGGACATATAGTATTCAAAGAGGCGATGAAAATTCTGAAAGATACAGCGTAAGACGAAACTTAGATGACCAGATTTGGCTGCAGAACTGAAAGGCAACGGCGCGGATGGAACGCACTACAGAACAAAAAAGGAAGCTTCATTTGGTGAGGATGGTACGATTACGGCAGTATATATAGTAAAACCTGAATGAGGGAAGCTGGAGATCTAGAGTGAAGTGTAACGAATACAGAAGATTCTAGGCAGAAGATAATGAAGATAGTAGACGATAAAGTAAAGATAGATATAGCTTAAGCAATTATGGAAAAGAAGGATTTGTCTCGACAAGAAACCACGTTCTTAGATGGTTAGTACTAGATGAAAAGAATACGGTGGGAAAATAAATCAAAACGAAGGTAGGAGCTTGTGGTTTCGAGAATAAGAAAATAATTTGGCTTATAGGTGGTGCGGAGTGCACGTTTTTGGTGAAAGAAATGACGAAAATGAGGCTTTGTAAGACGTCAAGGGTTTTGACGGAAAAGTATCAAACTATTGGATATGTTACGTGAGAGAAGCGACGAAGATGAAGCAGCATATGGTGCTGCAAAGCATCGTTTTAGCGCCTTATGGCGGTAATCTTCGCTTTCAACAGATTGTTTCACGGGCATCTGTTGTTGAAGTGTGAGGCTGTGATTAGTTTAAGCGTTTAGACATGCACCGTCGTGTTCTGAACTCTTGGCTTTGATTGGGCCATATAAAACGATGTTCTGAGAGGCTCTTGAGGGCATCCTCCTGGCTATTCCGCTCACAGCTCCCGTGTGCACTATGTGCTTTTGTTGGGCCTGATTATACACGCTTTACAAGATTTATATTAAGCTCGTGTTCATTCCAATGGGTGAGTGGAACGGTGTACCTGTGAAATGCCATATATAAGATTGCTACACGCATTGAGCTGTTGAATTGTAAAAGGAATAGAGTATCTCTAGAACTTGGGGCCTGGTGAATCTAGATTTTGTGGCATATGTACATGAAACAGCCAAACCAAGCTCGTTAGCCTCAAAAATTGGTCTGCACAGATCGCCCAAATCCTCCACTTTTTGAGAGCGGTCAAAAAATCCAAAGGCAGCCCGTTACCCTCAGGAACCCTTTGCAGGAATCTCCAAAAATGAATATTCACACCCAATAAACAGCGTATTGGTCAATTTGTGACTTGGCACATTGCATAGCCATCATAAAGTGCATCCATCAAAAATGGCCCCAAGTTCAAAACCAGACACTGTGCTCGGGATGTACACTCGCCATAGACACTCCACAACACCCACGAACGCCAGCTACCTTCCAACTTTGTTGTTGCCAACGCCTCTACCCCCTTTTTCTGCCCGTTTGTAGTCCTTTACACCTCTTAATGTGGTGAGTCCGCTCGTGTAAGATATCTGAGTAACGGAACATGAAGTATATGACATGAGTCTGGGGTATTTGTCGACGGAGGTCAGTATACCAGAGGTCTGGCTGAGTCACATGGTGATCAGCGGGTGTGTGTGTGAACTGGAGTGATGCATTTTGATTTTGACGCAGAAGCAAGGAAGGAGCGTTCATGAAAGGAAGTGTATAGAGTGGGGAAGATGGCGCAGGGATTCATACTGATTTGGACGGACTGTGGGGGTGGGGGCGATGCGATGGCAGATTAGACTGGATTATATGTGCAAGCGCATTCTCTACAAGACGTTGCCGTTATCGACGCATTTTTCTTCAACCAAATTCTACAGACTTCGTCCATCTTGCACTTGGTATCTACCACCGCCGTGACCTTACTTTATTACTAAGCTTCTTACTATGTGCAGATCAACGGTTCTATTGGCTCGATGGCTCTATGGATCGTCCCACTAACTCTCTTCTTGTCTGGGTTCGACTTCGGTTTTTTTCATGGGAGGAATCGCTCTTCCCATTAATGTTTTCATCAAAGCTCCAACGTTGGTGCCGTGACCTATGTCGACAAGAGTTGGGGTTTTGGATAGTCTGGGCAGCCAAGGTTGGATTGTTTCCGAGGCGTTCCACTGGCGACATGGAAGAAGATGATCTTCTTTCAGAAGGATTTGAACATTCGTCCGAGCTCAATACGTTCAATACGAACTCGAGAAATTGCTTCAATCCCTCAAGCGCGAGCGGTACGTGGTTCCATGCCAAACGATGCATTTGAAGGAACGAGCCCTCTACATTCGGCAAAGAAGAGAAAACATTGACAGTTTATTTGTGTTGTTACCATCCATGTTATGGTTGTTTGGTTGTAGAGGTGAAGACGATCGGGTGCCCTCGGAAATTGAAGTAACTCTTGGCTCGTTACACTATTCATCTGCTCTCAGCGCTATCCCACAGCAGATTGCAGCGATGCAATGTTCTTGAGTGTGCAATTGGTGGAATTTACTTTCCAGTATGGACTCTAATACTGTTTCAAAGGAAATCAAGGTCCTAATACAGTACGGAAAGCTGACATACTTGTAGTTCTGCTGCATAAACTATGCAGACTCTGAACATGTGAACGCTTGGAATTCCATTGCTAATGGGCTTCAGGAAAGTGCAAGAAACTTTGCTAACTTGCGTCTCTTCTCCTTGTTGCTGAACACGACAGCCATATACTTGGTACTCGAGACTAGAATTCTGGACTTCTCCAATGTGAACTACTGTAAAAAGAGCAATCGATAGGTCGGACGCATGCTCTATTCCCAGCATTGCACGGCGCGTATGAGAGAGATTGTGACCATTGGTTACGAAAGACCGATATACTCAGTACCTGGAACACTTTCTAATGCTGATATCAAGGAAATTCTGTAAAGAGTACGCAGTGTGCTCTTGGCAGAGGGTCTGAAGTTTTTCTTGTGGAATTCTAACGGAAGAAGCAGCAGGCGTTCGACAGATAGGTCCTTTCTTTTTTGCGCTAGATCACGAGTTCTAGCCCTCCTGCGCCTCGTCAATTAGAGAATTTCGTTGGTTATGTCAACCATAGGAACTGTTGGTCGCAGAATTTAGTTGCAAAACATCAAACGTGCCGACTCTGAGTACCCAGTACCTTGGTAAAGGAAGCGCATAGGCTTTTGAAGTCGTCTAAGTAGAGATAGGTTCTGGCAATAAAGGAAAGAGTACCATCTTTGTAAAGTGCAGTCGAATGCAAGGAAGTATTTGGATTTAAACACATTTCTTCTTTCATTCAGCTCTTCAAATGTT
Source organism: Gracilariopsis chorda (assembly GCA_003194525.1). Classification (NCBI taxonomy): domain Eukaryota; phylum Rhodophyta; class Florideophyceae; order Gracilariales; family Gracilariaceae; genus Gracilariopsis; species Gracilariopsis chorda. The sequence continues at coordinate 152,032 of NBIV01000029.1, read as the reverse complement.
TTTGATCGTCGTATTGAATGCAGATCATTGTTCATCTCTTTGTTCCAAGTAGGTCTATAGATACTTGAGCACCACTCTGCGACATTTTCTAGTTGGTTTTTATTTAGATGCCGTTCATCAAGTGTCAGAAAGCTATTCGGCATGATCTTTTGCAATTCAGCCATCACGGCTGCATCTTGATCCACCAAAACCATCCCCGGGGAAACCTGGACGACGGAAACAAACTTTTGTAGCATCCACCTGAAGCTCCACTGCGTCTCTGACGGTACGAAATCCATAAAGAAAATATGTACCTGACCGGAGTGAGTTCTCACATCAATAGAAAACAATTGGTATCTGAATCTGTTGGTAATTGGCTTAAATTCGATTGAAACACCTGGAATGAAAACATAGGTCTCATAGTCTTGTATCCACTCTTCTAAGTCCCATGCAGTAAAATGCCTATTATTATCGCCTTTGGTTGCAAAGAGAACTCGATGTCGAGAGTTTTCTTCTTGTCGACTAGAAAAAGACTCACAAACACGAAAGCACTCTTCATCTTTGGGGTTTCGCTTTTCGCTCATATATTTGAGAGGCTTTCGTAATGTTTCGCTATCAATCCTTATGTCATATCTGTCCTTAAGGTACTTCAGAACATCATTGTACCCCATTCCTAGAATGGCATGCATTCTCTTGTCTTTTCCATAAGTGCTACGTGTCAGAAACGTCCTTAACAGCCTTTCTTCCGCTTCATGATTGTGCCTCGCTCTAATGGAATCATAGGTGTATTGCCAGAACGCCTTTCTTTCACCATCCGTGTCCCGTTCATTGGATCCCTAATGACTTTGGAATGTTTTCACAATCATTATGAAAGTACAAGGAAAAGCGGCCTTCGGCCGCAGGCGGCGCTTCGCGCCGCGGCCAAAAGTTGCATAAGATATCTGCACAAATTTTGGTTTACGCATATACTAAACTATGTCAAACTAATGACGACCCTCTACAAAGTCTACAGCTTCTTGTAGAACAGGGTTTTTGATGCTCACCGGCATCGGATAGAAATCCTGCGCATTTCGAGGCGTCTCGTCTTCAGTATGCAGCAGTAACACATCATCAGATGTTCTGACACGCTAAAGTCCAACATAGACCTGGCCCGGCGAAAAAAAGTTTGTTCGAAAGTCAAGTATCATTTTCTTCAGCGTTTGTCCTTGCACTTTATGCACAGTTGCTGCAAATGCCAATCTGCTGGGAAACTGTCGACGTTTGATTTCTACATCTGCAAACTCGAAAACAAAGTCAATGCGGTGCAGTAAAAAGCTTTGCTGAATTTTCCCATGTTCGTCAATGCCCGAAAGTCGAATCACTCTGCGAGAAATGCTGGTAACGATAAACATCTTTCCATTGAGCAAGTGCGGATGAAGTACATTTCGAATCACCATAACAGTAACATCCAACTTCAGTTTCAAATGGTGGTGCGGGACTCCAGTTGGAGCGTAATTATACGTCAGTTCAGGTCCAATGATACTATTTGTGTGAAAGTTTTCACCGGTTGGCCCTCGGTTGGGAACGATCATCGTTGCAGACTTCAAGTCAAACATCCTTCCTGGGAAATACTCCAATGCATTCTGGTTATGTTCCTCCACTAATTGGTTTGTTGGAGCAACAATCAATCGTTTGAGCTTGACATCTTCTTTCTTACATGTTGTAAACCATTTCCAAAGCAACTTGTATGTTTCGTGTACATCTGAAGTGGACATAAGCGGAATCCTTGCTGATGCTGGAAACGTCCCACGACCAAGACTGAGCAAACCTTTTGCAAAAACTGGATCATCTTGTTGACGAACCTGTTCTGTAAGGCGAAAACCCTTGAATCTTCTGTCCCAAAGCTCGCAAGAGTACCATGGAAGCTCCCGTAGGAGACTCACTGGGATAACAAGAATTGTTCCATCCCTTTTGGACACTGTTCTTGTTCTTGGAACGACTGGAAGCAGTTGCATATAATTGCCTGCCATAACTACGACCATACCTCCAAAGTCTTTCGTACAGTTTCTTAACTCCTTCAGTACGGTGTTCACAATCTGGAAGAGCATTTTTGGGCACATTGAAGCTTCATAAATTACCAGAAAAATATTCTTCCGTACTAGTTCTGCTCTCTGTGATCGTGGTCCGTACCTGGAAAGTGTCCGACGCTCTCTACTCTGCGAATCTTTGTTGTCATCAACTCCCAATCCAAGCAAACTATGCAAAGTTCTTCCGCCTTCATATAGGGCAGCAGCAATAACTGTTGTAGCTGTCATCTGCACCAATAAGCCTTTGTGCTCAACAATATCTCTCAGCAAAGATAGAAGATAGGTCTTCCCTGTCCCCGCTCGTCCTTGTAAGAAGAAAACGCTTCCGTGTGTGTTGCGTCTTTCAGACTCTCCCATTCTATCTCGGTATTGTATTTCTATCATTATTTTGTCAACAACTTGCTTCTGGCCTTCTTTCAGATCCTCATATCTCTCTTTTAACCTTCGCCTGGACCTCGAAGAAGAGCCGCGACTTACTTCAGCTTGTTCCTCTGCTAATTGCAGTTTGATCTCTCTGAGATGAAGTTGTGATACAGTATGATGAAAGAACAATTCTTTTCTGACAAGCCGACCGCCATGTCTGTCCGAAATCTCAATGATTCTTCGAAGTAGTTCTTCTCTTCTTTGTGCTCTGTTTCCCTCGGTAATATCTGCAGTTAGAGCTCGTTCGTGCTTTTCAATCACAGTTTTAGGATTTATCCCTTGTTGAAAGGAAGTGACGACCAAGTAACGCAGCTCAACAGGAGTAGCATGGTATCTTACTGCCTCATCAAAAGCCGTTTCGTCCTCGTCACCATGGATATATAGTCCACGGGCTACTGCCGCTTCTCTATAAGTTGAGTAGGATTCGCTCCCAACACGTTTCGGATCATCAAAGGAGCTGAATGCAGAGTTCATGAGCAATATTCGAAGAGCGAATAGTTCGGGATTTGCGGGAGAAGCAAATCTAATTCGAGTCACAGTTCGATCATTTTCGGATCGCGGCACTACGTACATTCGTGGACTTCCTCCATCCCGAGTGGAGTCAGACTCTGGTACAGAGCGGGGTAGCTTATCGTATACACGTACAGTCTCGTAGTATGTCATGTAGTCCAAGTCCATGTACCGGGAGGGTCGTCTGAAATATCTTTCCAGCAGGGAATACTTCAGACGTCTAGGCAGTCTTACATTTCGAATCAAAACTTGTAGCTCTCCACGGAGATGAATGTCAAGTGCCTGTACAGTTGGATTGATGTGAACATGCCTGAACTCAAAGAGGTTCCATGCAGCTTCAACCGCGCCCACCACTCTCGCTCTCATGTATGCCCAGATCTCATTTTGAAGCATGTCACTGTGTGCACTTTATTGGCTTTCCGCTCGACTTAATACAACCAAATCCTGTTCTTTGGCACTCTTGAAAGCATACTTCATCAAGTATGCTACGGCGCTGCCACCTTGGGTTCTCTCAACATTGATGTGAGCCTTGTACTTCATTCTGAGATCTGGGTTGTACGGAACAACTTTCAAATCTTCTGTCCTTCTTCTTCGGTAGGTCACTCGATTTGTGTACTCATTTATCTTTTTTTCGGCCACAATTTCTTGTCGATCATACCCAAATCTGTACCCCCCCGCCAGAGGTACGACCACGGCAATATGGAGAGTGTCTGTGCATATTGAATTTCTTCACCAACTTTCGGAGTTCCTGGTCCTCAGTGGAGTCACCCCGAGGCAGTTCGGCTTTGATCAAAGTGTCAATGATCTCAGGATCTTCAATTACGCCCCCCTCCAACCAAAGAAGAAGATGATGATGTGGAGTATTTCTCTCCTGGAACTCAAGTTTGGCGGCAATCCCAATGCATTTCAAGCCAAAGAGCTCTTCTGAATTATTCTATAGATCCTTCATGATTGAATTTGCATACTGGTTGTACACTCTTGCAATAAGATCTGGCCTATCAAAAGGACGGGATCTGTCTCCCTGTGGAGAAAATGCTCCAGTGTTTTCGTTGTCCATACTAAGCCTTTTCATCTCTTCCCGCCATACGTTCATTGTGACTGTGACGAAAAGCGTCGGGGAGCCCAGTCGAGCTACCATTGCTTGCACATCCAGTCGTTTTTGTCTCCAGTACGCCGGAGAGTTTTTGTGATTACCGGGAAGGAAGAGTATACCGGGAGGGCCAACTTCATCTGTTCCGGTATGGGTTCCAGCCTGCAGCTCCCGTTTTTCAGCCATTCTCATCTGTTCTGTTTCCAAGTAACGAAGTCTCAAGTCTTCAATGTTTGTGCTATTACGAAGCAACCATTGCTGAAGAAGAGTACCAGAGTTCAGCAGCACATTATCGGTGTACAGTCTTCGCTTAGAGTGTTCTGCCCATGTTAGGCTCCTTTCGTCTCGGTTGTTCGCATCCCTCGATGAAATATATGTTGCTGTATCATACGGGGCATGAATCGCACCGTAAGGGTAGAGCAGTGGAAAAGCTTCCTTCTCAGCTTCCATTGAATCAGGCTTCAAACGCTTGTATTTAACAACTCGACGTCGAAGATTTCCGGTTGACATGTGATGGGATTCTCTTCCGCCTACCAGCTGGGAAACTGGGGCTTCTGACCTGAACAGTCCACTTGGCTCTACGACGAAAGCTCTCATTGCGAGAGGTCGGCCTCGGCTGTCCTCTGGTAATGGTTCTGCACCAGAGCTCACCCCGATTTGGGCTTCATGGGCACCTTGATAATTCCGGACAACTATTCCTTCCTGAATAGCGTCTGCAGAGATGTCCAGAGTAGACTCGTCCGCGTTTGATCTCCTGCGAACACTTTTCTCTGGTCTGAACAAATTTCTATATCTTTGTCGGACAATATCTGGTCTTGGTTGCATGAGATCGTACAACTTTGGAACCAAGTATCGAATATTCGGGTTAGACACCATTCTTCTCGTGAAAGAAGAAGAATAATCCAGTGAATTAAGACTGGGAGGACCTTCCCACCACAAATATGTGTAGCGCACGTCCTGGCCTGGAACAGAAAGAGAAAGATTGCCTTGAAGTCGAAGAAATGACGGACCTCCACCCCGAACGTACTTCATATCCATGAATGTGACAACGGTTGCAAATAACACATTTAAGTGTGTTGATAGCGTTTGAAAAGAACGCAAGCGATATATGTCTTCAAGTTGCGAATTGATATGCACTCGTCTGAAAGAAACTCCAAGCGATCTGGAGCTTTTATATCCACAGCATGTTCCTTCGGTCTCTGCACCAAGCAGAACTGCGCCACAGTATTTGCACATACGAATACGAAGCACCCACCCCGAATCTTTGAGAGGACATCGAGGTGCTCGATGGCCGTTTGCACCGCACGTCCCACAACACGCTGGAAGTGTGCCAGTGAGTGGTTGGTACTCCGGATATGAAGAGCTTGGACGTGCGAGGCCTTGACGAATATTTTCTGCGCTTGCATCCCAGACATATTTTGCTCCATAGTGAATGCCTTGGCGAGGTCTCCCAGCGAACCGCATAACCGTCCTATCTCTTTCCTTTTGAATACCGGAAGAATGAGAGGAGTTCAAGTATATCTCTTCAGGGTTATGAGGTTCCATAACATTTTGAGGAAGCTTCGTTCTAGTTCCTAAGTCCACCTGCGCAAGCTCATCGGTTATGCCTCGTTGATGCACGGGCTGTATATTCTCTCTTGGACGACGGCCTGCTCCTGACCGGCGACCACCACGTCGTGATGGGGGTCGATGCGAAGAAGAACTCATGTCGGACTGAGAGAACCTGAGAGAGGTTGAGAGATTTGGTAATCACCTTTCGATTGAACATGTACCTTCTCTGCCCCTTAAGTAGAGAACTGGTGTTGCACAATAGTTTCCCGCCTGACATATACGTATACATGTTGTCTTCATTGTCTGAAGATGTTCCTAACAACATCAATACCTGGATAGTTTACATACGTATTACTTTACTATGTACATATGCAATGCATTCTTATTCGGTCTTGGTTTCAGACGTCAATACATATCGAGTACGATTTACCTACGTATGCAACGTATAGATTGTTCCTATTCTTGTTACAGCGTTCTACGTTTCTAGAACTGTACGGCCTACTTATGCACTACATAGATTAAAACTATTTTTGTTAGAAGGGTATACGTTTCCAATAATGCGCAGCTTACGTATGCGCTAGGTAAACTATAACTATTTTTTAGAAGGGTATACGTTTGCAGTACTGCACAGCCTACGTATGCGCTACGTAAACTATAACTATTTTTGTTAGAAGGGTATACGTAGGTTGTACTTTACGTAATTTATTTTGTTGTTTGAATACGTTACGTTTCTATTTTATCTATTGTCTAATGTGCTGAAGATTGTGTACTTAAGCCAGAGCGTACCCTAAAGTCACAGAAAACTTTTTTCCAAGCAGCCACCTACAACTTATTTTACTCTACTTCTTCTTTTCAACTATTCTCTAACACCATGGCCGATATGTCCCAAACAGAGGTTCGCTACCTACAACTATGCAGTTTGCGGGACCGCAAGGATGCTATTCTACCGAGCTTGGGAACATTATTGGAAAAATGTGCATCATACAGGCTGCATTGAAGCACACTGATATGCACCATGGCAATGCCAATTGGTTTTTTTTTGGAAGAGATTTTGTGCTCCATTGGCCCAAACATCGACACCGTGTACACGGAATTGGAAGACCACCGCGTGATTGGACGCAGCAAGGATTTGCCTGTTCGCTGGCCGTCAGAGATATCCACGTGTAAGACGGGTTCAACGAGGCTGATAGAAGTTGAGGCTGTCGAGAGTGACAGATCATACACGTGGTCGACTGATTCGCGCCAGTAGGACATATACTTTGATTACCATTGGCTGGTCATTTGGAGGGAAATAAATGTGCGTTTATTGATGTATTCTAAGGGGTCAACTTGCTCGTTGTCAGAGCAATCTTTAGGTAGGTTAGACAAGTGGAAACGGCCTTCGGCCGTGGGCGGCGCTGCGCGCCGCGTTGTTTTTGTAGCTTTGTGTTTTTAGTAGCGTTCGGAGGCTCTCCGAGCACTTTGCTCGCTTGCGCTCGCAATAGCACTCGTAGAACCACGGGGCGCCGCGGCGCCTAGAGTATGTGGAGCCGTAGGGATTTGTGTTTAGTTGCCTAAATGGACTGCAGTGCCAGCCAATGATGAAAAAGTGCGACACGTTGCTTTGTGTAACTGGATGGCACTGCAGTCATTATGGGAGTGCCAGCCAGTAAGCAGCAAGCTTTGCTGCTGCTGCTGCTGCTGCTGAATTTTTTAAATGGTAGGGAGGCGTTGCGCCAAATGGGCGATTTGCATGGGCAAACGGGGGCGTGCAAAGCGAATTTGTGGCGCAACGCCTCCATTCAATCAAGAACACCCCCCTCATAGAGGAACAAATACTTATAATGGAGAGACAAGTGGAAACGGCCTTCGGCCGTGGGCGGCGCTGCGCGCCGCGTTGGTTTTGTAGCTTTGTGTATTTAGTAGCGTTCGGAGGCTCTCCGAGCACTTTGCTCGCTTGCGCTCGCAATAGCACTCGTAGAACCACGGGGCGCCGCGGCGCTGAGAGTATGTGGAGCCGTAGGGGTTTGTTTTTAGGTGCCTAAATTGACTGCAGTGCCATCCAATGATGAGAAAGCGCGACACGTTGCTTTTTGTAACTGGGTGGCACTGCAGTCATTATGGGAGTGCCAGCCAGTAAGCAGGAAGCTTTGCTGCTGCTGCTGCTGCTGAATGTTTTAAGTGGTAGGGAGGCGTTGCGCCAAATGGCAGTTTTGCATGCGCGTAGAGGGGCATACAGGGCGGTTTATTGGCGCACCGCCTCCCGTCAATCAACAACACCCCCCTCATACATGTGTAAATCATTAAGAGTGGGGTGTTGAGATACTCCTATATGCTGTCCGCTTTCTAGCATACAACTACTAGACGTTTCAGAACTCGCTGTTCTGCTCCAGTGCTTCTCTCCCCTATGCTCTCACATTCGCGGTATCTAGAGTATTGGATAGGTATGTCATAACCAAACGCCGCACTTAAAAACCGTAGTTGAGTGAGCTATTCTCTCCCTGGCGCATTTTTCTTATTCCTATCGATAAAAGACGTCAATGTGGCGAGCATTTCAGAGCGCTGAAAAACCCCAAAAAAACTTCTATCTCAGAAGATCTCTCCTCTTTGTTACAGCGATTCTCGACCTCTTTTGCTTGGTTCTGGAACGTTTCTGGTATATCAAGGTTTCCAAACCTCTTCATATTCTCTACGTCTGTGAGTCCCGAGCTTTTCACATCCCACAGACTGTCCAACCGCGGCAACACATTCTCATTCAACGAATTCGGTTCAATATGAGTTATTTTCTCATGTTGCGCTGCTTTGTCTTCATTTGTCCATGAGCGTCCTGCCTGCGGTCTTCCTGGTTTTGAGGACTCAGCAATGTCATTCTCTTTCTTTGAAGAAGATATTGCATAGTTACACATATGCCAACTGTCCGTGAACGTTTTTACATCTACGAAGTTTTCGATGCTGTTATTTCGAAGGCTCAGCGTGAACTTTGGCTGCAAACAATGTTTGTGATCTCTCGGAACCTGGTAAAATATTGAGCTACATACTGTTCTGACTCTTCTCCTCATCTCTGGAAGACGCAGCTCCAGAGAGTCGTGGTTATGGTTCAGACTATAGCACATGTTCCATACAGACCTATCGGCGAGCAACTTTCCTGTAATAGAGGCCTTACAATTCCACGGTGACACGTATGTGAGTCATCGCAGCCGAAAGGAAAGATAGTATTTGTGGTGTTTGTTAACGGATAAGCGCCAGTAGTGTAGACCATAGGAATGTCCTTCACTCGTCATATCATATATCTATTATGGAAAGTCTACCACACTCTCCTTCGACAACTTTTTTTCATTTCCAAAGCTCATTACCCACTTCAGTGTGCGTAGACAATTTTGGCAGTTCCTGATTTCAGGTTGGAATCGCATGGATAGGGAAATTTGTCGTACCCAAGTTCAAGGCACGATCAATTATCCTTTTCCATAGGGAATTCACAATTACCGATGAGTCCATGAATCTAACTTTCTTCAACGCTTCCGTACATACTTGCGCTCTTTCTGACCAGCAGTTTGACTTCTTTCCTCACGAATTCGATAAACCTTCCTCTTCATAGTTCTTGTGTGACGGATGCGGTAAGACTACTTTAGTTTTCCTAGAATATACTCCTCTTCGAAAACTTCCGTTGACTGTACAAGACTGTTGCTGATCGTAGTGCTCAGAATGTATCCTAATCTGGATTCAGCACAGACCCATCTATAGTTCTTGGTGAATTAAAAGTAATGCTCAGAAGAAAATGTGTCATTTGGCATACATTCTGTAGGTCTAACGCATTCGGCCACAGCCAATTTTATGTAAGCACCGCAGCTGTTTAAATCTCGTTGCTTCTCATACTTCAGAGTTTCCAATATGTAGTTATTGGGTTCATACTTCCAACTAACATCAAACGGAGGCGGTAGGCATCGATCCACTACTGTTTCGAAACATTTCTGCACATGGATTGAACATTTGAGCTTCAAACTTCCACCAACGACAGAACTCTTTCTTCCGATCCATCATCGGTCGTTTTCCTCTCCATCAAAAAAAGTACCCAAGGACAGTCATGGATTTCTATGGGCAGAAAGCGTCGACGAATTTCACAGTCAGAGTCATATAAAGTTTCCGTAAGCGATGCAGAAATACTTTTTCTCTGATCATCGGTCGAAATTATGACTTTCCAATTCTTTATCATTGCAGACATACGAAAAAAATTACAAGCCCTCATCTGAATGACATATTAAATCACCGGCAGAAGGCTTGAGCTCCATTAACCCTGCCCCAAGCAACGCGTTGCAAAACATTTCACGCAGGTTTGCATAGGATATGAAGTATTTGAAGCTATCCTCCTCACTTTTCCCAGGGCAGAGCAGAGAGAGATGTAAAGTTAAACTACGCCTTCCCTTCTTATTTTATGGTGTTGAAGGGCTCAGTGGTACACCCATGTATCTATTCACATCCTTATAAAACTGCTGAAGACTTTCTGCGATTTCACGCGTTAGCGACGGTACAACTGCTTTTCGTCGTCTCTCATAATCTTCATCCTCAGTGTCTGACTCTAAGAAAACCAGATCTATGATATAGTCCTCCGCTGTAGAAAAATCCACCAATAGAGGCATTCAATTATTTCTTATTTCGAAATACAACTCACAATTAAGCTGTGGGTGAAATAGTATAGAACAATGCCATCTAGATTGACGGAATAGGGTTTCTAGCGTTTCTTCGGGGTGAGATTCCAGCGGCATGTGTTCCTAGGTATCGTTGGGTGCAATAGCCAGGCGTTATTTATGCTGATAAGAGTCAAGGGCTGGTGTCAGATGTCTTTGGGTGCCATCGGTTGGCCATGGAAAGTAGGGGTTGCAGCTAATGGGGTTGAAAGGCCGATCAGAGGTGTGCATGGATAGCGTGGAGAGTCTACGGCGAGTAGATATGGCGAGCAAACAGTACGTCAGCACCGAAAAATATGGAAACGGACTTATTTTGCCTTCTGTGAGCTGCCCAGCAGCGTTCAAGGCTTGACGCAACACCCTGTATCTTCGTAGCGTAATGAACCATTTTTTTGTAGCGCTTCGGACCTATTAAAGTGCTCCAGCCCTGTCGTCGTCAGGGTACGTGCGTCTTTTCCTGGGCATTTCTTATTCTATTCTGTCACATACTATACATCTAATACTTCATTCTCACTCCATTTTGCGAAGAGTTTTTGTCGGGAATGGAATCAAAATGCAAAGTCGTATCAGCAGATCCAGAACTCATACCCGGAAATCTTCCATGTGAGATATTTAATCAAAACCATAGCCACAGGCCAACGAAACCAGTACAGTTAACTCAAAAACAATTATTGGCTTGCAAAAACGTTATTACAAAACCAATATCCAATCCGTTTCTTCACCGATATAATAAAACGGTACTCCTTTGCTCCGATTGAAGCTCTTTTAGTCGTGGTTATCTCCACCGCAATCAAAGAGTTCAGAAACCATAAAGAGTTAAGACTGGAAGACACAGTTCGTAAGCAGTTGTCAAAACGAAATAGATACTTCTGCAGCAACACAGTGCACATTCTATCTATAAAAGCAGATTCAAAGTAGTAATGATTGTTTGCTCCATGTTGAGGGTTTTTGGAACTAACAAGGACAGCACAATTGATTTCGGTCTAAACCTTCGACGAATCTTGGCCATGTATTTGAAAGTCTTGATAGCGCTTATATAGACGCTGCACAGTACCTTTTTGAACCACAATCTTCTTCGTTATTTGAAGGTTTGCGCCATTCTTGAAAGGAACATGTAAAAGAAAATGGGGGCATTGATTTGCAGTACAGTGTTTTCACAATGCATTGTTGAAAAAAAAGTAATGATGCACTTGTTCGATGCAATGTTTTATAAATGGCTTCAAGAGAAATGGAAGAGTTTTTATGGCGCAATTTAAGCCAATAGTAGCGATGCATCTGTCCCATCCCATACGAAGCCCATAATGATACGTGTCTACGGACATTTTAGGCGGTATGATATCCATGTTAGTTTGAAGAACTATTAGCGGGAAGAAGTTAAGTGCATTAATGCAGAACGAATTTGAGAGCAGTGTAGGACGAACATTCCCGGGGTTATGCCGTATCAAAGCTCTGAATATAATATTGACGATGAGAAAAACTTACTCTTGTCGTTTCAATGCATAAAACATAAGTCGAATCAAAGGCTGTTCTGTTCTTGCAAGAGTCTTGAGAGAAAATGACTGGAGAGACGGTTGTTGTTTCCGGATCGTGATCTCAGCGAAAAGTCGCACTTGTTGAGAACTGCTCTGAGAGCAGTTATGAAGTCCTCAAAAACATGGCAAAATCCTCTCTTTCCAAATTTATTCCAAATTTGCCCAAGACTGTCGGACTGCACAGTGCTTGGTGTTGAACGTGGCGGCATTTTTGAGGTAAGCACTTCATGATGGCTATGCAATGCGCCCATTTACAAATTGACCAATACTCTGTTTATGTGCTGTGGCCATTCATTTGTGAAGATTTATGCAAAGTATTTCTGAGGATAACGGGCTGCTATTGGCTGTTTTGGCCGTCCTCAAAAGAGTGGAGGTTTTGGGCGGTCTGCCCAGGCCAATTTTTGAGGCTAACGAGCTCTGATTGGCTGTTTCATGTACATATGTCACACAACGTAGATTCACCAGACCCCCTAAAACTTCGCTACAGTAGTTCTACTTTAGCATACCCTTTCGGTGATCTACCGTTGCGGCGATTAACGTTTACAATAAGTTTGACCTGATATCAAATTTAGTATTTTTTCGACCTGTGAAACTCGTTTCACAACTCTCTATGGAACCATCATGATATCTCTCAGATGGGGACGCTAGCCCTTACGATTCCGATTCACTGGGCAACATCACCGCCTGTAGATACTCTTGGGTATTTTTCTGGAGACCGCGGACTACCACAGGTGCAGCAGATTTGAACACTTTGAAGTAGGATTCAGCATCAGACTCTTGAACAGACTTTTCAGGTTACGAAGTGATCTCACGGAACGAAGACTGGCAGTTGAGCAGCTTTGAATCAGTTTGCGCTCACAAAACTACACACGCGACACCACAGACAAGTCAGAGATGAGTAACTCGGATGAAACTGACCGTCCGAAGTTAACCCTGCTGTTTAATCGCTCTTCCTATAAGATTCCTCTCCGAACAACTTTGGGAGACTTGCAATCTGACATCGAGCGAGCCACGCAAGTTCCCGCTCAGCAGCAGACTATTCTGCTCAAAGGCAAGAGAGTATCGCTGGCTAACAAAAGCGCTCTGCTAGAAGCACTCGGTATCACAGGCAAAAGCAAAGCCATGCTCATCCGTCGAAGTATGCCCGGCGGGTCAACCGCCCCAGTATCCCCCACTCTTCGTTCCGTGCGGTCGTGTTCTGCCAAACTGAGTAAACTGTCCGACGATCTCCGCCAAGCTAAGCGATCAATGAACAAGCACGTGCAAGGGTTTCTTGACGCTCCGAAGACGTTGGAGGCTCTCGGAAGAGATCAGAAGAGCGTTCGTGTGATAGAGGAAGAATGCATGCGATTGCTCGAAGAGCTCGATGGTCTGAGCGCCGGAGATGGTCGCGATGCAGATTCCATTAGATCTGAGAGAAAAGGTTTAGTAGCAAGAGTACAAGCCCTGCTCAGGGATGTAGATCATGTCAATGAAGATCTGCAGTTGTTCCAACGAGACAAGTATGGTGAGATAAAAGCACGTCGTGGGAAGTCGTGAATAGCCGCCTACTCGCCTCTAAGCCGTCCTGATTTGCAAGCTGGATAGCTAGCCATTCGCTTTGTCTGGTTATGAGCAACTTGAATGTGATAGCCCTGGTAACATCCCTCCTGAAGGGGAACGAAGTTGGGTGTGTCTCTTTGCGTTTGATTATAGGTTAGTATTATCATCAACAGAGAAGTTGGAGCGGTTTTTGTGAGATTTATGCACAACTTACTTGAACTGCGTCTGAGATATATCTCACTGGGTGGTTTTTCTAAGTACGAACAAGCACTTTAAGGAATGAAGTCTTCAGGAACTGCGTCGGGTTCTAATAGCGGTCTATGCAGAAGACAAAGGCAGTAGTTACCCCTGTGGTACCGATGCCGTTCAAGACAGAATCGCTCAAACAACTCGCGGAATATTGATAAGGAGATGAAAGTGCGTAAAGGAATGCCAGTTAGATTGGCCTTTTCCCACTATCCTTCTAGCCATCGGACTAAGATCCTTCTGGCGTATGCTTGTTGTAGCAGGCAGTCTAGCATTTGTGTTTCTGATGAAAGTTCTCTAGGGAGTGTTTCCCATATATAAAGTATCGCAAAAGCTCAACTCCATTTCTCTTTACTTACAAATGGGCTCGACGAGGGAGTTCATTTTCTCTCTTATATACCGGCCCCACCTATTGCATGATCCATTGGTCGGTGAGCACTTCACGAACACAAGCTTGTACACCGTAAACCTCGAACTACGTCCAGAGATACAAACCGTATGTGTTTCATTCTGCATAAGCTTCTCAGATACGAAGTAATGTGGGTTGTGGTCAACCGAAGACAAGATGTCGTTAATCCTGTTTTCACCCAGGTTTTGGTAGGCTTTTATGTACTTCCTGACAGTCATCCAGTATACATGAGTTTTACCTCTATATAGTCGGATGCCTGTTTGAATCCTTACCCACATGTCGTTATGATCAGTTGGATGAGGGGCTGACGTAAGTGCAGTAAAGTAGTAGAAGCCATCCTCAGGAACGGCGAATTTGAAGCACATTTCGCCGCTTCCAGGCTCATCAATCCCTTTCGATAGGTATCTTTTCCATTCCAAACCATCTCCGTTTTGAGTCCACCCTCCCCATGCTGTGAAGAATTTTAAATCCAGAACCAGTTCTTTATCTCTCCCGTGCCATACGCACCGATACGGGTCTTTGTGTGGCATCCGACCCGGTTTTAGTGTCTGGCCGTTTTGCACTCCTGGGAATGAAGCACACCAATGCCTAATGGCCCAACTATAGCAAGCATTATCATTCGTGCTGGATGGCCACGTACAATACTTACAAGCTGCATTCCGGCAGCTGCGCGACTGCTTCTTGACAAAAGTGTCTTCCTTGCAATGAATACTGCTCTTCGCTACATGCGAATCACAGAGATTTTGCCTTGCGACACACTCAGCCGCCGCTTTGAAGAACGTGCCATACGTTCTTCCGGAGATCTCAGTGGCACATAGTAAAGTCAAAATGGTGAGTAGAACTCTGCTATGTCTGTGTAAAACCATCGCTCACCAATTTTTCTAGTCTTCGCGAATATCAGTTTCGAAGCATGAGATCTAGATATCATTGACTCAGATTCATTCCTTCATGTAAAGCAGGCGCTCTTATGTAGCACGTAGCAATTCATAAGCCTCCGCTGTTTGTTGCTGTTCTCTGCAGCAAACTGTCTCCATGGCAAAGAAAAGAATCGGAGACAATAGATTGAGATCAGTTACGGTTCTACAAGCGCACGTAGCTCTAAGCTGGAACGACTATATGCAAGCAGCCCAGGTATGTGGCACCCGTCTCCAGTTCCGTGTTCTAGAAGCTTATGTTCAGTAGTACGTTTTCTTCAGACTTCGAGAACAAAACTTGTGAATAAGTTTTCGTCACTCACCCGGAACGTCAAAACTATGTTGTGACTGACAAATTGGCTTGCAGACAGGCCCGTGATTTGTGACTCAATGACAGCGTCTAAAATTAAGCTGACTAACGACTGACTGCTTGCAGCGGCTGTCTGCAGAGATTCGTAGAAGCCGACGAAAGTGGAGTTTCTTTGGACAAAACGAGTGCAACTAGACATGTTAATCAAGGCATTTGTCCGAGATTTATGTCATTAAGGAGGGCTGCACATCAAGATTGGGAAGGGCTGCCCTGAGATTTAGGAGACACTGTCATTTTGTGTTAATCTCCACAAAACTTCTGTACTTCAAAGTGAATCAGTCATGTATAACGGCTTGAGAGTCTTCTTCTTCTTTATTGTGGACAACAGCTTTCTATTACTAAGCTGAGGGAGAGCTTTCAGTAAAGGCTTTCTCTTTTCACGAAGGCCAAGAACTTCTGTGGTTCATGTCGAATATCGACTTGAGATACGATGGACCATGAACACCGTGCTCAGTTAATTACATTTACCAGCAGGATGACACTGTGGCCTTTATGGACTTCAAGAAGTTATTCTGCCAGCATAGTACATAGTCGCAATATCGCAGTGGCCATGTCAAGAGATCCGCATTTCAATTTATCCACTACAGTTTTATAAGGGTATCTTACTTCAAGGAGCGCGTAGAGCTACTCTGCGAAGCGAAGCCATTCTTATTTCTTCGTTGATGACCTTGAGCGCAATCCTCTAAAATTATCAAGAATAGGGACAGGACTAGAGCGTGAGGTTTGCAACTTTTGGTGAACGGATACATTCCGCAATGGTTCAATGTCTGTTAGAATGCTTTGCGCAGCCGTATCCTTTGTATGTATTTTTTCAAACAAGTCCCATGCCTTCTGGGAGAGGGATACCGGCCGACAGTATCTCCTCGCACAAACAAGAAATGCGACAAGAACGGAATCAGCAAGGAGCATTCCAATTACCCCCAGATTTCTACTTTCTTGAACAAGTAGCCCACGAATATTTTCCTGTCTCTCTTCTGTATTTATATGTGAGTAAGAACCAGGACCTTCAACCTCTGTAACTTGTTCCGTTGTTAAGAGTGGACCCACACGTTTGAACACAGTTACCCAAGGCTTTCTGATCTCAAGAAATAGGTTAGTTTCTAAACCAAGTACACTTTCCCTTCGTTTTCCTTTGCGAGTAGTCCACAGAACTAGAGTCCTGTTGACTGGTGTTGACTCACTCCGATGCTCCTTCAATACCTCGTCACACGTCCTTGTTGCGTAGTTTGCGTTACAAGACTCCTCCATGATTCCGTACATAACAAGTTCATGTAAGTATCTTATCGCAGGTAGGTAGTCTTCGTACAACATTGAAAACAATATTCTCCTCGTTCCATTTTCTACCCCGTACAGAAACAGCCTTGTCTTCATTGTGATGCTAGCGTTACCGAATGTGATAATGTGGTCTCCACCACCTTCGTGAAACCATGATCCGAATTTGATTGTATTGACGGTATCGGTAACGCGAGTGTGTGCTTGTTCCAAACCAAGGGTAGTACAGGCACTCATTGAGAAGTTTCGTAGTGGGTTTGAGTTCGAGAAGATCGGGGTGACGCATGGCCTCTCTATCGCAGTCCTCCTCAAAAACTTTCCGAGTCCAGGGCTTGCAGCAATGGGATGGGTACCTTTGAGATTATAATCTCCTGGTTTGCTCACAGATATGCTGGGCTGGGTCAAGAAGA
This sequence comes from Gracilariopsis chorda, assembly GCA_003194525.1. Taxonomy (NCBI): domain Eukaryota; phylum Rhodophyta; class Florideophyceae; order Gracilariales; family Gracilariaceae; genus Gracilariopsis; species Gracilariopsis chorda. The sequence goes on along the minus strand of NBIV01000029.1, from coordinate 135,057 downwards.
TAGTACCAGTATCAATAAGTAATATGACAGCACCGACCGCAAAGACCGTCACTGTTAAATGAACTTTCCTTCTTTGTCCGACCCTTCTTGGCCAGCCTTCCCTTCGAAGAGCTCTTTCCATATTTAGTCGAAGGTATTCATCCACACGAACTGCTGCGTATGCATATTCGTTCTCTTCGTCATCAATGTCACTTCTCTTGCGAGACAGAAATGTCAATAGCAGCTCTGTTACTACCATAATCATGAAAATGGAGAGCAGACCTAGCATAAACTCTTCGGCGGACCCACCCACATTCCGTATTAGCAAAAATGGCTTCTTGATGTCCGGGTTGCCTGTAAAAGAGCTCTGACCGACAACATACTGGCCAGGGACTTGGGACTCGGGTAAAACCTCAACAAACCCGTATGGAGCCTCAGGGATTGTGGTAAGAATAGTTCGGTTTTCCGACATTTGTTGAGTGCTCTGTTATTTAGTGCCCTTCAAGTATCGAGTCTTCGTGACGCAGATATCCTATTCAAAACGGTACCGAATAATGCCTGAGAGATGGTTCAGATATATAAAATTCTCGTTGTGTCTCCTAGTGCTTCTTAGATAGAGAGAAGCTCTTCACGTACCAATACTGAACGTTTCCAATCAGTTCCGTTAAAGTGTTAAGGCCGCGGAGAGCAATGTGCGATCATAAGCTTGTTTGCGAATATCTGAAACGATAGGGTTTGTATACAATCCAAAATATCCTTCGGAACAATGACCCTCTCTCCGGTTTTGGTGGAAGAGGGGTGTAGCAGTTACAATATGCGGTAGGCATGGTATGCTACTCTTTCTTCATTCGGTGCTTCTGATGAAATTGAGAAGCACTGAATGATGAATGAGTGCTGCACATAGAGTACGTAACGGGATGCAAAGAGGTCGCCGGTCTGTAGCGGCCGCTCGTAGCGGCATGCCGTGGTTAACATCATCTGTCTGGGCACGCTAAGACCATTGACACGAAACTTTGCAAGGATCAGTTGAGTATTCAGGAGAGACGTGATTTTTATCCCAGGATGTGATGCACGCATGTCTTTTACCTGTTTCAAGATCCCAATGACGTGTACCGTCTCCGTCCTGCAGTTCGGCAACGTCTAAGTACAATTCGAACGAGACACGAATGCGCAAACGACAAACGCAAGTTTGTGCCGTTACTCGACAACACGTCCACGGCAAGCGCTGAACGAACGAACTTACGCATCTGCCCTCGCACGCGTAAAAAGACCTGGACGTCCCTTAATCACACTCAGATTGTAGACTTCACTGCAACCATTCTTGGTCATCACATGTGCAGATGGTGATATCTGTGCGTTATTGGTCTATATGTAAATTTACTTCCTCGTCAAAAAAAAAATGCAGATCCTCGATTGTTTGACTGAACAGTCCGAAATGTGGTCTATACAAATGAGGGTTAACATTGTTCTTCGAATCTTTCCAGTCGCCATTCAAACGCGGAGTCCATACAAGTTTGAATCCCGCCCACGCACGTTGCAAGCAAATGAAATACACTAGGACATCACGTTATGGATGCTTGCCATAAATTGAAGGTTGTGTGAATCGTTCATCAACCCTCTGAGCCATCGGTAGTTATATTGTACTTTCGGTTTAGAATGTCTTGCACGGCGGTGTGGTTTCCCTGAAGATTTTCGTAAATCTGCTTTCTCTTGAGTAGGACGATACCCTGACGACCATCTCCACCAATGGAGTCCTTAATGTCATAATACTCAAGAGCTGCGACATATTGGTCTGTCTCGAAGAAGCGGGTGCTATCATGTATGAAGACCGGCGTGTCCTGCGTGATGTAACTAAGAACCTTGATTGAACAGTCAACCCGCGCTCTACCGTCGATTAGAACAATGTCATACAAGTCGTATCCCGCTTCATCTACCTGATCTACGTACTCCTTGAAGATTACGTAGTCACCCTCCGTCTTGCCGCCGGTTTTGTACCCGCGGAAGCCCTTGTCTACGTACGAGCATCTATAGTCGACGTGGGCAAGTTGAGACATGTTGGCCAATCTTCCTCTTACCTTTTCACACCAGTCACGATCATGCTCGATAGACACGGCATGTTTGACAAACTTGGGATAGTTGTAGGTACTTCCACCGCTTCCATACTCGAGATAAGTGTTTTTGTTGTCAAGGTTGCGAAGAATAAGGTTGACTTCCAAAGGGCCCATGAAGATCTGACCGTAATTGACTCGGGACTTTCGCTTGAACAGACGTTCCTCCGCTGCGGGAGGCCGGCGCTTGTTGGGAACCTTCTTGACGGGAGGTGCTGGAGGTTCTGGAGGTGCTGGAGGTGCTGGCCTGGAAGTGTTGAGCGAGACGACGGGCTGCCTGATGGTTTTCGAAGTTGTGTACATTATAGACAACGTTGCGCCGATTGTCAGCAGCAGGGTGGCACCTACAGCGCCTAGAGTGACGTAGCGGACAGGAGAATGAAGGGACTTCATGGCGAGGAAGAACGACAGAAGGTTCTACCAGAGGGAACCGGAATCGCACGGCGAACAAAGTGAGCAAGCTGAGAAAGATACCAGAGGTAGAGTTGTGCGAGGGTGACAACGAAGCGCAACCGGTGGGCGTGTTGAAAATTTGGCTGGGTATCGAAAAGGGGGCTCCTCCTCCGATAGCACGACGTGCGTTGTAAGGATTGGTTTTCCCGTCACCGCCGAAGTATGCTACGTGTTTCGCCGTTCCTTGGCGGTGAGCTTACGGTGAAAGCTGAGCGTGCGTGCTCAGCTATATATCATATGTTACGTATACGAAGGGTACCAACGGTAGCGTTTAAAGGGTTACCACGGGACTGCTACCATTGATTGCTACCAGCGGTAGATAGATGCGCCCTGTAGATCGTGCATGCTCGAAAACGCCTGGAAGGGCAGCATGCAGGCCATGCAGCAGCATTCGTCCGCATGGACGACGCTGCTCTGACGGTTATGCCGTGCGCCGTTTTGAATTTGGTTTTTGAAAAAGGGGATGATGAAGCCATCGCCCCAGGCGCTCACGCCACGTATCACACCTGTACAACTGTACAGCGAATAGCCGCATGCCCACCACGTCGCAGCGCTCATGACGTCAGCGCCGTAGTCGTCCTTCAACGCGCCCGCTGAGCTCCGCCAGAAGACGCTCGCCACGCAACGCCGCTCCAAGCAGGCGTCGCTCACCGTCACGCCCGCGTCCGCCAAGCGCACCAACCGCGCCGCTCATCAATGCCATGCCGTCCGTCAATCCATTCAACTCTTCCCACAAACAAACCCACCACCGCCGTTTTCAACCGCCATGACCGCCGCTCCGTCACACACCCGCTTCGCGAGGCGTTCGCACCGTCACTCATCTCCACCACCGTCCAATTCGCTTTCCATATACAGCCCGTTTAAAGCCCTTCTCCCCCTTGCATCTCTACCTCGCTTCCTTCCGACTTCGTCTCAATCCCGCAACCTACATCCCGTCTTTATCCTCTGTGCTTCCCTCCAATGTCCAGCTCCCCCGAAATGCAGATTCGTAGCCTGCTCCCGCTCTTCGAAACGCCCTTTTCTCCGTCGCGAACTGAGCCAGCCCGATACAAGGAGAAGACACCCGCTTTGCACACAGTTCTTTCCAACGTAACAGAAATCGGAAACGTGCCAAGCGCAAGTAATGACACCATTGAACAATTGAACTGTTCCAACCTGGATTCAGTCTTCGACTTCACCCCCGAACCTGATTTCAATCCGACCCCCATCCCAAGTATTCCGGAACAGCCCTTATCAGAGCTCGCAAACAACGCTACACAACTTTATCAACTTTCCACACTTTTCCCGCTTTTCAACGACCATCCACACGATATCGATCTCGTTCTTGTACAATCCAAATCGCTTTCACCCCCTTCCCAGAAAGTCTCCTCTCCACCCATTCCTCACCGTACCAATTCGAACCGATCAACCACGTCCACCGACCGATCGATCGCGCTCACACCGACTTACCTCGCAACCCCAAACGCCGTCCTACCTTCTAATCAAACCGCTTCTATTCCGAGTCGCAACGTCGTACTGCCTCCCAGTCAAACCTCTTCTATCGCAAACCACAGCATCGCTCTACCTCCTGACCAATCCGCGTCTACACCAACAGCAAGCGCACCGTTCAAACCGTCCCCAGTTCAAACTTTACAACCTGCGACACCCGGTCAATGGACCGCCTTTTCAATTCCCAAAACAATCGTACCATCATCCTTACTCCCTCAACCAAGCACACCAACCTCTCAGAATTCCTCCCAATCGCAGCATTCTCTCCAAACGCAGCCTAAGTTACGCTTTTCCAAAGGGGCATCCGCCTCAAAGTACTGCCATGTTTGCGGCCGGAATTCCAAGACGGTGCCTGTATCTCAATGCGCAAACGTCAAACTGGGTCTATGTCGAAAAGTAGTATGCGAAAAGTGTCTCATCGTGTATCGTACTGAAATCGGACGGGGATTACCGCAACCTAACAGACCGTGGAATTGCACACATTGTACGGGGCATTGTCCTAGACGAGCGAGATGTCATCAATATACAAAGAATAACCTTCGGAGACGCATGAAAGTGGACTCTAAGGAACGAAAAGAGGAACAGGAATCTATACGAATGCGCGCTCGACTGGCTCTTCAAGAGCAGAGAATGAAGCTTGCTCACGTTGTACGCAGATCGCCTTTGTAGATTTGTCTTCATGTTAATAGTCCACTGGTGTAAGGTGATGCCTTTGGACTTGTTTTTCGCTGCTGGGTGATGGGTTCTCTTACGTTTTCTCTCTTCTTAACTATAATTACTGAACACTGCATATATAACTGAGATCATAACAGAAAGTCAAGTAAAGAACAGTCTTAAAGGGTATAGTATCATTGCACATGCGATTTGTACGACCCTGGTATATAATCCTTAATTCACGCAACTCGCGAAGCATGCTGCCAGTAGCCTTCTTCCTGTGGTTCATGCGTTCGTTCTTCACATAGCGTGAAGTTTGTCAAACAGCATTACAGTGGAGATTAGATTTATAGTCCAAGGCAGCAGCAGAACGAAGTAAAAGAAAGAGGTAGGACCTTTTACTCACAGGTTATGGGCCTCACGCAACGATCGTCAACATCGTAGCACCTACTTCCATCCACCTCCATCCTCTTCCCCAACAAATACGACAAAACAGACCATCAACGCCAAGCCCGCCGACAAAGATGGACACTACGTCAAAATCCGCACATTCACCAACTTTAAACAAACTCCATCCGAAACGCCAACGATACAGATCACCCCAAAGACACTACTCACTATCGTGAACTCAACAATCCACACAGTCGCACTTTAATGCCTCACCAAGCCATCAGCCACACTTTTATTCTCTTTTCGTCCATAGTACTAAAAATGAAACACCACGAGTTCCAGCGCATACTCGAGCTTTACCTATCCAACTAAGCACTACATTACTTAGCTCTCCAGACCTATAAAGCCACCATCCAGGGCACCTATAATCTGGATTAAAACTTACCAGCAACCATCGAACCTCAACCTCTTCAGACTTACTACGGCAAGAAAAATAGACTTTTTGCGTCAGTTCTCAGCAGCGCTTCGTCCACGATACTAAGACTGCTTATCATCCCAGTTAAACGTTCTACGCTACATGAACTTGTAGAAATGATCATGAGCTACACCACACAATGTTCAAGAGAAGATCATCAGTATTTCAAAACGAAAGCCGAGCGTATCATCTTTAAATAAGACGCAACTACCAACAAATACATTGAGCAGCACACGGATGTCCGACAGAAAATGACAGCCGCATAATAGTTCGACATTTCCGAAAACAGGACAACAGTCGACTCCCTCATAACTATTCTTCATAAAAATACCAACACCACAACCATCCTAGGACCCATCCTGGCCAACAAACCCACAACTATCAACAAATTTACACGAATATTCCAGTTACTCTATAACCTTTACCAGTTACTCCTTACAGTCACTTCTACAGCACACAGGAGCTCTAGACTCACCGGGACTACCGCACAGAAGCACGACCATACAACCTCAATCGCCGTCAGTACCATCGTCCCTATTACCAACAGCCAAGGATACCGCCACAGCAAATATGTCAGTTTCACATGGCCTTTGGGAGACCGTGCAACCACACTGATGCCCCATGTCGCGACCTTCGTCATCCAAAATTCCGCCAAATGAAACCACAAGCCTTGCTAACCCAGTTCGCCCACAGATTCTCACCATATACGTACCTTGTTCTCCCTCAACCCCCGCATCTACCGTTGCAGCATCCACCACCACAGCCCCAAGCAGACGTACTATCCGAATTTATACTGAGGTCAACGGTAAGTTTATACTGGACATCGTAGCACACCCAACTCACCTCACAACACCCACATCCACAATGAAACAACTCACACAAACCTTAGTAACGACACCGCTTTCAACCGGAAGATCCCCTGCAGCAACCATGGAATGCTCCAAACTCGTCTACATCGAAGCAAGAACCCCATTAACACATACGCAGTGGTTAACCGACATCTAAGGCGTAATTTGCTTTTGGTTCATGACCTGGCTCTTCGATATGGTCTGATCTACTTCAAACCTCACTACGGATACATAGTGGACACTCAAAGTATGTCAAATTAACGTCTCGCACGAGCAAAATGGAAAACATCACATTATGAACTGTCCGGAACCATACCCGATAAAACACGAGCATACACCTCCAGAACCATAGCCTATACAAGACCGAAAAGTTGCAAGACACCACTCAAAATCTGCCCCTCTCCATACCCACCACACAACACGAAAAAGGCACCACTTCCACCCCCAGTCACCACCCGTCAGTTTAACAACCCACACCCGACTACTGGCAACAACCAATCTCTGCAGCAACTTATACACCAGACCGACACGCTTCCGTCAATACCCTCCAGATTCAAGCACACAACCTAATCGATGAGAGAGGAGACCTTATGAGTATGATTTGCTGGAGTATCGAAAAAAAGAAGAGTACACAAATCGATCGCATGCTCCTGTTCGGTGACTTCGTCGAAACCAATATACCAGTGGTCCTCGTATACAATCTTGTCTATCATCCAGTCACACTCTGGTAACGTTGAATAGTTTGTGTTGTCTCGTACAGGCAACATGAGTCCAAGACGGTACCAATTCTCAAATGAATACTCACGCTATGGAAACTCATCGAGAAAGAGTAGGATATGGGGCCCAAGCAGTCGAAAAAATTATTCCTTTGAAACCCTATCTTCATCACCGTTGGCACACCTGATAATATACTTACTCGGACCAACGCTTCCTGACAGCACAGACACCTTGTCGACATCGCATCGGCTAGAATACTTCCGAATAATGCCCTCGCAAACACTGTACGGTCCCTTCTTAGCGGCTTTGGTAGTGATTCGTTGTTCCGGAATCTCACCTCCAAGAGTTCTTTCAGTCTTGGTATGGCTTTGTGCCATCTTCAATTGATATTCTGCTACTATAACGTTGTAAGTAAATTTCTATTAGGAGTAAACTAGGGGACTAAAACCCCATCTTAGTACCTTTCAACTAATATGAAATTGGCTTACAGGAGTTTTGCAGCAGCTTAAATAACGAAGGTAATCGACTTCGCGGAATAAAGGAAAAAAAAAGAGACACCTGGAACGATGAGGCAAAAATAAGTATATTGGCAACGTAGAGCGAAGCAGACAGTGTGTGAGAGCGAAGCAGAGAGTGAGGGAGAACGAGGAAGGGAGTGCGAGAGAGTGAAGCAGGGTATGTGACAGTGAGGCGGGGACGGTGTGAGAGAGCGAGGCGCAGGAGTGAGCTATAAATATAGCCGCCTGTGGCGGCGCTTAGGCAGGCGGATTGTGAATTTTGTCCACGTAGACATGCCTTACTCGCGTGCATGGCACACCAGTTCCTAGAAATGCATCTCATTGGCCCTCTGACGATCTCACTTGAGGGCCGAAGTCAATAAAGGGGCCGGCCTCCCCCTTCACATCTGAAAGGAAGGAGGCAAGCCGCTTTCGCTGCTTTCAATTACACATTCGCACGCGAAATGCACGTCCGGGAATGTATGACAACTTGGAGATCGGCTATGTGTATGGAAACGTCATTTTTTGTGTAAAAGGGCTACGTGTACCTGTTAGCGCAGCAAAAGGGACGGCGCCGAGTGTTCATTTTATTTTACGTGTGTGTTGGCTGGAGATGGGAGTACAACCGAGAGTAACTCTGCAAACCTTATATGGGTTGCATTCAATTTTAAAAGTACCTTAGGGTCCGCCCAATCGACTTCGAGATTTTCCATCAGCATTACAGTGCGTATTGTAAGAGAATAACTCTAGTCGACTTTACCATCTGTTCCTCATCGTCGCTACCTTCAGTACGTTGGCTTTACTCTAATGCTGTTAGACATCCAAGAAATGTGATGCATCAAGATGTTCTGCTGTTTGACAGTCTATGGTTGATGTGTCGCATTTAACCGGTCTCTTCATGATGGGGTGGCGTGAAACGGGTGCTTGAGCTCTTTGAATCATTTCTTTTTGAGCGCTTTTGTTAATATACCCGTTAGTATGTTGGTTTTAAGAGAAATGTGACTTGTATAGTTTGCTTGTTGAAGTGGGGTTGAAGATAATAGTGACGCAACTAAATATACTTTCTGCTTTTTTCGTGCTTAGTTTTCGGCAATCATCATGGCTAACTGATTAAAATCAATTTGGTGTGTGATGACGGTTTGTTTGTTTGAAATGCCTACGAGAAAAGACATATGAGCGGTTGGGTATGTCTGGTGGAATTTGTTGCTGGGATGTGCTTGGCTTTGTTGCCGAGAAGGTAACCGAGTTTTTTGGAAGCAGCTATGTTATTGGGGTATTATGATAAATAGGTATATTGCTGGATATGGATTTTCTGTTATTTTCGTTTGCAAAGTCGGCATCGCTATGAGTAGTAAGGTAAGGTCTTCGGTGGTAATAGGCAAAGTTTGCGCGCGATATAGCATGCTATGAGTTCTTGCACCAATGAGATACCGAAGTAGTGCTTTACAGTTCTGCCAATGATGTTTTTGTGGTTGGTTTATATACTGTGCCAGTCTTTTGACGACGTAAATAATGTCCAGTCATATGCTGTCGGTTATGTATCTGAGTTCCCCTAGTGGTTGGGTGTAGAGTTTGGCTTTTGTGGAAGGTAGCTTGTTTGTACTGGGTTATTGAGCTGCGGCTTTACTGGTAGTGTGCGTGGTTGGATTAGGGTCGCGTATGGTCAGGATGAGGCTTCAAAGCCCTTGGTGATGCTGATTATGGCCAGTTTTAACATTCATGACTAGGGAGAAAATCTTCAGATGAGTTTTTTAGCAGGCCGTTCCATCTTTTCGTGGCTCGAACACATCAGCAGGAAAGGCAATGTTCGAGAAGAAGTTGTCTGGGATGTAGTATATCTTTCTTTTTCTATATACAAGCTCTATGATTTTTACTTAAGACCCGAAGTCTTTCAAACTCTTCCTTATCTGGTGGACCACCTAGACCCGGACATAGGAACGCGGTAGGTGTACAATTTTCAAAGTATCTTTACCACTTTGTGGTGATTCAATATGAACATATAAACCCAGCGAAAACTTACACAGCGGAGACAATGGAGTTTATCATGACATTGAGGAGCGGCCAGCCGTTTGTTTTGAGCAATTATCTGGATTAGAACCACATGTACAAACCTTTTACTCTCTGATTCCACCCAGTGTAACATTCGGCTCCTCAGATATGTGAGACTTCATCAGTCGCCCGAAGTGGGGACCACTGAGCAAGATATTTTGAAGACAGCAGGGAAGAGAAAGCAGTGAAAAGAAGTCACGGAAGAAAAGGAAGGAAATAGTCCTTTATTTGTAGTGCAATGCCTGCAAACGAGAACATGCCACGAAGACGTTCGAGATCTTTTTCTCTTGACGCGTACCCAATGACACAGCCTTCTCAAAGGAAAGGCACCACTAAGCCGGGTGTAAAACCGAAGCCTATTATGCCTCCAAGAGAGAAGAGAGGTGTACAGAAGCTAACCTACGGAGTGGGTATGTGTGTCTGTCTAAGAGGGGTTAGCGCACTAAGTGCAGAAAGCGAGCCGAGGGGGCATTGAGATCCACGTGAGTGGCGGATAAACCAACCGAATGGGCGAAAGAAAGAGGAGAAAGGCGAGAAGGAGGATAAGAGAGTCACGATAATGACGGAAAAGGCGGGGTTGTTTCCTTACACAACGTCGAACGCGACAGTTACTGGTAGTAATGCTCCAAATAATGATTTCCTTTAGATTTAAAGGTAGATAAACTACCGATAGCTACGAGGCATCCCTCACAGAAAAAACTTAATAACCGTCGTGGGCCGATGTTTAAAGCCAAGATATTCTGTTCGGCGTTTTCTTTTGCCACGCCAGCGCACTTAAGAATTGTCCCTTGTACAATAAAAAATAATAAACAGATAGGGCTTTCCTATCTCCCTACTTATGATGGTCAGCTGTACACCAACACCATTGATCCACGTGTATCACTGGTCAATCGGGCCAATTGCTACTCATACCTACTTATAGATAAGTTATACCGGATGCATCCAGGGAAAACAGGAAGTGCCCGCATACACCTCTGAGAGGGCATGTGTGGTGCAATACCACGTGCGGAAAGGATCCTGCGACAGCGGCAAAGTCACCCAAGGGGTCCAAGCCTTGCTCTCTTGGTGAGGGCGGCTCAGAGGTAGAGCCTTCTGAATGTGACCGACACGAGTCGGATGTAGGGCCGAACGGTCACTTCTCGCACAGCGCACGGTGGTTTGGGGTGAATCAGATCTAGCGCTCGACGGACAGTCGATTAGTGTGCAATCCGGTGTTGCCAGTGGTCTGGTGGAATCCGCTGTATGCCGCGGGACGGCGAGTGGAACACCCATGAATGAGGGAACGATCCGTACAACGGTATCCTCTAGGACAAAGAAATGAGGGGTGAGGAACGAGCCGCACGGCGGGCGCAGACTCGTGACGAGCAATAAATATCCCGAGACGTCGGTGCAAAACCTTAACACAGGGCGGAGTAGAAACAGTCCGTATGACGGTAAACAGAAAAAGAAACAACAAAAGAAAACAGAAGATTGTCCGTAAGTAATTGTGATATCACTCCTTGATGCATAAGGGGGATGATGGAGCCAGATCGGTAGCAGCACTCCCCTAGATTGGGGTCGTAGCCGTATACCAACGGTCAAAGTCAGAGCCAAGACCCTTGTGAAGGTTTACTTCCGTCGGTTGGCGGCGAGTGCCACCACCTAAGTACGGGCACTGTAGTGTGGATTACTAACTAAAAATAACTAACAACCCCGGGTGCACCGAGCCTGACATCCACGTGTGCGTGGTGGCCCACTTGGCATGAGCCACACACTCAGGCGCTGGGCACTACACGTGTTACCCACAAGTACCCCCTTCGTAGGGGCACCTCCCATATAATGGGTTAGCCCAACATACCTCATGTATTCCGTATCCCAACGGCTAGCCACGCTTCCTATATGAAGAGCGATTTGAATCCCTCTACCTCCAGAGGCCATTGCACCACAGCAAGCTCTTCATTATTCTGAGATTAGGAGCGACCCTCATCGTTGGAGCCCGTACGAACTCTATTTTCGCGCTTTCTGACGTACTGGCGCCCCTCACGGAAGTCCCATACGGTACCCGTTCCAGAACCCTTTGCAGTACGCTGGGGTTTCACAGAAGGACGGGAGGAAGCCAGAATGGATAGGGAGGTGGGAAGAGCACGACCACAGGCAGACCCACGCATTTTCTATTGATTTGTGGTGCCAAACCGTGAGTTAACGGAGGAAGCCCGCTACCGCGGACGGGATGCCTCAAGGTGTTCAGCCTTGCTCCCCTGTACGGGGTAGCTCAGCCGTAGAGCCCTCCGAGTAGTCGGCGCGTGCCGGGCGTAACTCCAGGCGACTACGTCCTGCCTTACGGACGGAAGTGTGTAGGATGGCATAGAACCGGGGATCCGGATGCGCCGGGCCACAGCTATCTCCAGGGACCAGAATGGGCGTACAAAGACGTGCCGCACTGCGGAGCACTGGCTCGTGACAACGATAAATGATCCCGATACTTCGGGGCAAACCTGGGTATAGGGCGGAGTAGAATGAGCCGTAACATGGGATAGTAGACAAATAAAGAAACAAATAAAGAAACAAGTACCGTTACTAATGGGTGGTCAATCCTAGGTGAGACTAGGGGGATAACTAGACTGGAAGCGGTGAGGGGACCCTCCAAGAGTGGGGTTGTACCCATAAACTGACTGTGAAGTTAGAGCCAAGTACCTCGTTGGGGTCTTACTTTGGGGAGTAGCGGCGGCGGCCGCTCCCTTAAATACCGTAGCTGAAAACATTCAGTAAAATACACTAAGTATTCCGGCACAGCCGGGCAGTACACCCACGTGTGCTACTTTGCCCGTGGACACGGAGCACCCCACTAGTCGGGCGCATCACGTCCCACGTGTACTATTATTACCCTCTATACAGAGGCACCCCCTAATGGGGCCGTCAGGTGTCAGATATTCATATAAAACCTATCCACCCCGGGGATACTGGCATCCCGTTATGAAGAACGGTTTGATTCCCTCGTCCGGACGTCACATTGCACCACATGATTCATGCCAAAGGCCGGCATACTTTTCCAAGGAATCGCCGGCATTCATGTCGATAAACATCTCCAGCACAGGGGGGTAAGACTTGGAGGATGAAGATAGGAGCTGAGGACATAAGGCAAGAGGGAGGGAAGGAGCAAGAAAACTGCAGCAGGGATGTACAAATACTAACTTGGAATGAAAACAAAGCGAGTAGGGCATGCCACTGGTAGCTTCTTAGTCCGGCACGCGTCACACCCACTCCGTCATAGTTTACAAACCACACCCGTGCGGTTCCTGTGACGTTTTTTTCAGAGTGTTACCCAGTGCACGTAGAACCATTAGTACAAGAACAATATTCATCATTGCACAAACGTTCCGCGTGTTTAGTACATGAATTTGTTATGTAACTCCAGCCTCCAGCCATTGTGGACTGAAATAGCACTATGGAATTGAGTACCATACTGACTAGTTATTTTGTGTGTAGGAGGCACCGGAATTTCACCTCCACTCCAACACCGGACACCATACCCCGCATCTTGAGCCCAGCTCCCACTGATCAGCCTACTTCAGCTTCAAAGACATTTCTTTAGGGCTCAGTGGCTTTTTCTTGGCTGAGGTCTCGTAAACGCTGCAATCATAACCGTTTTGTGGTCCTGGAACCAAAACAAGGCATAAGACGTTGTCCTCGTGGCTTTTAAGCCCTGAATTTTTCTAAACTTCTGTTTAAATCTTGTTTTGATCCTGAACTTGCATAAAGTTTCTTTTCCAGCTTGAGATATGAGACTTTAGTCTTGGTGGAACCATTTTCTTTTATTTTTTACCTTGTTTCAAAAGTGGTCCGGACTATCTTTTTCTTGTATTCTGTTTCCGCTGTGTTTACTCGAGAAAGTTGTTTACATCACCTAAGCTCACTAAAAGTTTTCTGTCTGGGTGAACAGAACAGCGCAACGTTGAACAACCGTTCCAACTGTTGTAGGTTTTTGTTGTCTCTGTTACGTTTGGTGGTTTGAAGGCCCACTTTGTTCGTCTTGGTGCGTAGTGCTCATCTATTGCCTACAAAACGATTTACTCTGCTAATTTTTGGCTTGTCACTGCCGCGTCGTTCATTGTCACCGAAATGGAATTTTCACCACTAACACACGAATGTCATGTGTAGAGCAATGCGTGCGCGCCTACCCTCCAGGCGAGGTGGATCATAAATGATTCAAAACTGACGTGGCATTGGTTCAACTCAGGTATGAGTGGACCCTCGGAAATATTGGATGAAATTCGATATGAATTGTAGTTTCTGTTTTTTGGTCGTTCGTGGGTGAGTTCTGTGGTATCTAGAACAGATGAACGCTTGGCAAGCGTACGGATATTACTCATGGTTGGCATGATTCACACGCGTCGTGTTGCGCCGTGGCTGGCAGTGCCGCCAAGTGACACAAGTGTGTGGACCACAAGTGTGGCACACTACAGTCGTAGTATTCTTAGTTTATTTTGACCCAATAGTACTTAAAGGAGGAAGGCCTTGCCGTTTCACCCTGAAGTAAAAACAAACTGTGACTCGGCTCTGAGTTTTTCACTTGCCCGAAGTGACCAACTACTGGGGTTTCACCGCGTTCGGTCTCTTTATACTCACCTGCGCAGTACCACCAAGGTCCACTGATCTGCCTTCCTCCGTGGGTCCGCCCAGTGTTCACTGTTTTTACAGTTTGGGTTACTTTCTATTGTGGGAACAGATAGCAGTTTGACTCAGTATTGAGTTTTGCCGTGCTGGCTCAACAAGCAGCACCCTCCCACCGCCAGGTCTATTTCGGCTTTCCGCACCACCCGCCTGGTTGTACCTTCCCTTTTGGTTTCTACCTTTTTCCCTTTTTCCTTTCTAGATTCTCCGTGGACCAGAACACCTCTCATACGGACCTGCGCACTACTTTGACCAGCTGCTAACCCGATTCTCGGTGTCGCTTACGTCGGTATAGCCGGAAGCCAACTCGGTTTTACACCCGAACACCGTGTGGCACGGAGGGCCCTGTCGGTGCAAGTACGTCAAAAGAGAGCAAGGCTGCGAACACCTTGAGAGCATTTCTCGCCTAGGGATATTGCTCCAAATCAAGTTAAATAAACCTGTATCCCTTTATCTTTTGCCCTTACAAACCTTTATCAAAGAAACTTTTACAAAAAAAGTGATGAGTGGATCTGCTCAACACTTTGAGAGAATCATGGCCACTCGTGATCGTAGAGGTCATTTAGCTGTTCAAATAATTAAGCGGCGGATTTCGAAAAGTTGGCACGCCCTAAACAGCACCAGGGCTGCCACTTTCTTCATCAAGACAAATAAAGAGTACAAGTAGCAGCGATGCATGTCATGTGAGACACCCCAAAGTTCTTTCTCGTCCTTTGTAGACACTAATTCAAAAAATCCACGCTTTCCTCTTCTGATATAGTTTAAAACCGAGACCCAAGCCTACCGTGCTTGCCCACACACAGCGGCTTTACTTGACCTGTAGCCAAAATGAACCACATTGAGGATCCTGAAACTGCAATATTGGAGCTGTTAAGCACTAACTATTCATCGCAAACCGTCTGTAAAAGACACAAAATTTCTATCGGTGTTCTTAGATGCTTTTCTACAGCTTGTAATAGCAAAACAGTGACACCACAACCTCGAAAGCCATCCGACATTCTATTGAAAATTCCAAAATGTGGTCGGCCTACCAAACTCTGTTCAGAGGAGGAAACATTTATCGTTCAGACTCTTGTTGGACTCGCAGAGAATAACATACCCCTGATCAGATACGGGATGCAAGATCTTGTGGAACAATTTGTATCACTCTTTGCTCCATACTGCCAAGAGCAAATCAACTTTATGGATAACCGCCCGTCTTCCGAATGGGTCCACTACTTCCTAAAGAGAAATAATCTACAACTGCATCATGTGCAAATGGTATGGGACAAACGAGTCGAGGCTTTCAAACCAGAAGTACTGACCAAACATATCACTCGTGTGGAGGCAGCTTTAAAGCACCATAACATCAACCACCCGGAATAAAATTTTAACACCAAATAGTCCATTGCTTTTTTTGCCAACTGAAAGGCCGCAGTCTTCGGAAAAGAATCGGAAGGAAAGGTTCACAGCTTGAGCAAAAAGCGTTGGCCACAAAAGAGAATTTGGATCTGGTGACCATCATGTTGGTGGCGTCAGCAAACGACAGGATGTACAAACCTGCTGTTGTATTTCGAGAACAATTATCACATTACCACAACGCTCATGGCCAGGTGCAGTTATTGTATGCAGTGTCGCCGGAATGCTACATTTTTCAACGAAACCATCTTGGGGCCGACACGCAAATAGTGTTCAAATGGGCGCAAAGCTTCCTGCATGAGACAGACCATCTGAGCAGGAATAATAATAAGCTTCTTCTATTTCTTGACCTTCATAGAGCACATGTTCAGTACAAGTCCATGAACCTGTTTAAGGACAACAGTTTGGTTCTCATTGCCCTTCCATCTCATACCTCACATGTAACGCAGCCGATCGACGTTACGGTCTTGTTCTCCGACAAATTGTTTTTACAGCAGGAACTGCATCGTGCAGTACAACATAAAAAAACCAACCCCTTTGATGTCTGGCAGTGCATACACAATGCCTCGCAAGGTCATATACCACACCAAACATAGTATTCGGGCTTCAGAAAACAGGCATTTGGAACCCTGACCTCCTCTCTCCAAAATTTGAGCCGTTAAGAACGTACATGTCCGATAGATATGTGGATATGATTATTAATGTTACAGTGGTAGCCCTTGTTGAGACATTTAAGGAAAGGGGCCGCACCTTATTACGAGACGCGGTTTTGAACGAAGAAAGGCGCGCAAAAATTAACACCACTTTGGGTGCGATCATTTCAAACGGGAAGGTTACGGAGGCTTTGAATGAACGAGAACTCCGTAGGAAAGATGCTGCTGCCACTAAGGCTCCCGCGGAAAGAGAGCGGACTACAAGAAATCAACGGCGGAGATCCGCGGTCTTGTGCAGTGTGCGACAGAGCGTGCTATTTTGCGCAAGGGCGTGAATGGGCACTGCCGGTTTGGTCCAAATGAAACGAGTTCGCGAGTGCAAAAGGTGGTGGCACTCATGCGGACGCAGCTGACGGTGGATGATGAGAAAAATGCAAGTGGGAGTGGTGAGGGAGCGACGGAGTAGATATTTAAAAATAGGCGCTAGCAGGCGTAAATATCTTGTTCACATTATGGAATGTGTGTATTTAGGTTGTTTAAAGGTTAAAAGGGAGCCATGTAGATGCCCACCCGGCTTGCTCCAGCAAACTTGCGCTTGTAGTGGTTGTCGATCGGCCTTGTTTATTCTCCTTAGGGGAGTGAAAATGTTCAGTCTATATATACAAGCTCCATAAGACTAGTGTGTGGACCCTTTGGCTCATTCCAATGAGCGTCCACAGTCAGTCCATTCACACCGTCCCTCGCAAACGACTTAGTTAGAATCGTCTTGTGTTCTACTCTATACAAGTGGCGTAGTGCTTACCGTTAAAAACCTCAATACAGTAAAACCTCTCAGGAAAAAGCTCTATCTTAAGGAAAATGTATAGCCCTCTTGTCAGTTCTGTTAAGGAAATCTCCAAGTAATAAAAACAATGTAGCCGCCCGCAGAAAAAGAAAAATCCGATATGTAAGATATGTAAAGGTAGAGAGACAGAAAAGAAAAACCGTCAGTGAAATCAGAAAGAAGTGGAAGTCGGTAGTAACAATACTCAGTTTAAGACATCAAGCCACAAAGCAACGATAGTCGCTTGAGGACTTCGTAGGATACAGGCTTGGTAAGCACGTCAGCGCGTTGCACTTCAGTCCCAATGGATTTCACATCCACAACATTGGCCTCCATCAGTTCTTTGGCATGATGAAATTTAAGGGAATTGTGGTTGTTTCTTTCCGAGACCTTGGGGTTCCTCACAATCGACAATGCAGTCGAACTGTCTTTGAAAAATAGATATTAGGTACATTTTCGGTTCATCGGTTAGGACTGTTTGGTTGCGTAATTCCCAAAACAATCTTCGCAACCACGTAAGCGTTTTACCGCAATACGAAAGTGCAATATACTCTGCTTCTCCAGACGACAACGCAACAATCGTTTGTTTCTTGGTCGTCTACGTGATCGGTGCTTCATTCACCTTGAACAACAATCCAGTCGTAGACTTCCTTGTCTCACGACATCCACCCCAATCGGCATCGCAGTATGCCTCCATTGGTGCTGTAGTATGCGTGGGAAAGAACAAGCAAAGACCCTTTGCACCCTTTAAGTACCTAAGTACTCTCTTTCTGAAGTGCAACGCCCTCAGGGAGGGATTCTTGGTGCTTGAACGCTTTCCCGATATTATCGGTTGTGTAGTGTGTATATGAACTACGCCCCACTATGGTGGATATGGACACGTGGGACATGGTTTTGGGTCAATTGGCGGTTGGCCACAGTAGTGGATGTTGCCACGAAATGTGGAGTATTTTAGTTAATAATATTTATTATTTTCACACCCATTTCTGGGAAGCTAGTACTTAGTGCGACGGCGCACTGCCGTCGCACCAGTAAACCTTCCCCAACAAGGGACCCCAACCTGGGGAATTGGCTCTAGTTGTTGCCGCTTGCGCGCGTACTCTACTCCTCCTTGGAGGGAAACGCCGTAAACCACGGGACATTTAACGCCCTTGCACACCTAAAGAAGCCCATCCTTGGGAGTATAATTGTCCCAATCATATTGGTGTTTCGCCCTGTATAGGGAGTCCTGTCCACCGGCATTGCCGTATCTGTTCGTCGCTCTCGCGACTCACATCGTCCTCTCTTCCTCCTCTTCGCCCTTCCTCTTCCCCCTTTTTAGGGTAGCACCTCC
Source organism: Gracilariopsis chorda (assembly GCA_003194525.1). Classification (NCBI taxonomy): domain Eukaryota; phylum Rhodophyta; class Florideophyceae; order Gracilariales; family Gracilariaceae; genus Gracilariopsis; species Gracilariopsis chorda. The sequence continues at coordinate 116,542 of NBIV01000029.1, read as the reverse complement.
CGCTATCCGCGGCCCCTCGTGTGCGCATCCGCTCACACACCCCCACTTACGTGGAAACATACCTCTACTGAGGATCACACCCCGCTCACGCGGATACCGATTCTTCGCCTTCACCTCCCTGCGCGAGTCGCGACAGGTGTCCCTGGTCTTACAAACCGGCTTCGCCGTGACACCTCTGGGAGGGCTCTACCCAACTGGGTTCACCTCGTGAGAGGAAGATCCCGAACGTCTTTCGGTGTTTTTCCCCTTTGGGGCATTGCACCACACTTTCCAAGTCCTACGTACCTCGTGCATGGGTCGTGGACTTGCCTTGCTAGCATAGATGCTGCAAACATTATGTCTGGCCTGGAAGACACTGCCAGATACATTAAATTGCCCACCATCTTCCGGTACCGATTATGAATTCCAGGTACAAGACTGAGTTCTCCTTCTCTCCGGCCTGTGAGGTCACATTGAGAAGGTAATGGTGTCCTAGCACTGTTTGAATAGCTCAATCCGTTTTCTTTCAAGATCTTTTCGACATTCCAAATCTGTCAGACCTTGATGCCTGTTTTGTTTCTCTCAAGGTCAAGTCCGATGAATGACTTAACTTCTCCGAGAAGCTTGACCTCGAACAGCTTCTGCATCTCCAATTTGAAGTCATTAAGTAAGGAATGCGAATCACATGACATCAAGATGTAGTCCACAACGATCACTAATGAATATATACCACTTGTGGATTTATATATGTAAAGGCGACTACCCGTACCAGATTGTGTGAATCCTAGTCGTATTAGTGCCTTATGCAGTAGTGAACCCCATATCTTTCCGGCTTGGCGTGCCCCATAGAAAGATTTGAGCAGCAAGCATACTTTGCCAAATACAAATGAGGATCCAGAGGCGTTTTGTGGTTGCTCCATTATTAAGGGTTCGTCGAGATCCCTGTAGAGGTACGCATTGCTTATGTCCATTGCCTCCAAAATTACGCCCTGGGCTGCAGCTTTGGCGAGGATGAGTCGGATAGTTTCTTGTCGTGTAACGGGGCCGTACAGGTCGTCGGGGTCGAAGTCCAAATAAGGACATCGTAAGTCGCCCCGTGCTACGCAGCGTGCTTTTGGAAGTATCTGTGGGGGATCCGAGCTCAGGTATGTTGCTATGAATCTCCAAAGGAAGGGTAAGGGCCTCATATTTGGTTTTCTGTCTACAAGCGTCCACGTTCTTCGTTGCATTAGGGCGTTGTATTCTCTGTCGATTGCTTCTGCCCATCTTGGCATTACTTGTGCTTTCTCAAAGCTCTTAAAAACTCTGCCATCATCCCTAAGATCTCTTAAGCGAGAGTGTGCAGTCAAACAATGCACTAAATAGGCATCCAAATGCTCTTTGTCATCTTCCCCCATCCTTCTCTCGGGTTCATGACGACGAATTGAAGAGAAGTCTATTAGTTCGTTGATGGATGGAAGGGCTTCCTTGTTCATTTTGAACACTGCCTCGTGGCTATTTATTACTTTTCCCATCGAGGAAACGTAAATTCTTAACAGGGTTCGTGGGCTATGCATCCCAGCAAAATGGCCTGGAACAGCACGAGGTAGTAGCTTCTTCTTCGCCACTGTCTCGGACCGATTTATATACGCATGTCCCTGCTGTCCGAAGTTGAGGATATTCGTAAAGTCAGGCTTTCGTCCGAACCATAGTGTGAAGGGGACTTTCATTCCTACTCGGTGATTTAGTAGGCGGTTCCTTAGGTAGTTGGCATGCGAGATGGCTTCCTCCCATACTTTATGAGGCAAATTTGCAGCGAACAGGAAAGTTTGCGCCATCTTCCACAAGTCCTGGATGATTTTCTCCTTGACACCGTTTGATTGATGCGCATACGGTGGAATGAATTCAAGTATTATTCCGTTCTCCATGGCATATGTGACGAAGTCGTCGGACCTATTCTCACCCACCCCGTCAAGGCGGACGCCGTATATTCGGTTTGGATAGAGTTCATTCTCTGCGCGAGCCTTGTACCAACGTACTGACTCAAAGAACTGAGTCTTTTTGTCGAGAAAGTAAACGGTGCTTACCCTTTTGCTATCTTCAATAAGTACCTGCATGTACTTAGGACCTTGTAAGGAGCTCGGGCTTATGGGACCGGTGAGGTCCGTGTGTGTTAGTTCTATTGGCTCTTCCGCGATCGATTCAGATTGTCTGAGTGGAGCACGTTTGGTACCAGCGTCGATGCACGGGGTACAGGAAACATTGTTTACCTCTGTCGCAGATAGTGTTGGTTTTCTATCACATTGGTCGATGCAAGATAGAAGCCGATCGCGTGCGGGGTGTCCAAGTTTCTCATACCAGTCTTTGGCAGTGTTGCCTGGCGTTTGTGACGCTGTTTGTGCGCGTGGGGGAGGCGTAGGACTTGGAAAAGGGTGAAGTACGTCCTTTGGCGTTGAATTGTAAAGTTCTTTTCCAGTTGAGCGATCTTTAATGATGAACATCGAAGTCTCTTGGCTGTTGGAAAATGTTAGGTCTACGTGCCTTGAAAGCACGGAGAGGGATACGAGGTTAGAGTCAAAGGATGGCGTATGCTTCGCAAGTAACAGCATCCCATTTCCAAGCGGTAGTTTTATTGTTCCAAAGCCTATTATTTCAAAAGTGTGGTCAAAAGTGTTTACCGTTTGTTGTGCACTGCATTGGTAGTTCCAAAACAGGTCCCTCTCGTTGACGAAGACGTGACTTGCGCCTGAGTCTAGCCATGTTGGTATGCTGTCATCATAATGAAGGACTTGCATTTTATGTGGCAACGAAACCTCGGTTGGGACCACCTTGCTCGCTGTTGTTACGATTGTTATTTGATTTTCGTGGGTTACGGAGCGTATCCCAGTTTCTGCTTGTGTTTTGGTTTCGGTCCTCGTGGTGGTTCATGTTCCGCTTGGAGTTCCGGTTTGTTTGTTGCCTCTCGTTGTGCGTACAGTTCTTCTTTCATGACCAGCACTCAGAATGGATGTGTCCTATTCGTCCGCACTTCCAGCACTGTACTCCTGTCTTTCTTCTTCTTCGAGAGTTGCTTGCTCCGAATGGTAGAATTCTTTGCGGCAGAGTATGGATGAATGCTGTCGTACTTGGTTATTTTAGTCCTTATATAGGACGTAGAGGCTCTGTGTATTCGACGATCCATCTCTGAACGGACAAGTGATATAACTTGGTCGTGCTACATGTTCGTAGCATATGCTAGTTGTGTTATGGCCATGAGTGAGTCGGCTAAGGTGCAAAGCAGAGTGGCAGTGTGCTCTTTGTCCGTCAGTGGATCTCCAAGTCTGGCAAGTTCCAAGTAAGTTGTTTCCAACTCAGTGAGGTGATCTTGTATGTCTTCACCATCTTCAAACGTTAAAGTGCTTAGCTTCTGCCGGAGGTTTAATTTGGATTGCATGTTATCCTTCTTATATGTGGACTCAAGTTTCGTACACACCTCCAAAGCAGAGCAGTACTCCCGTTCTAGTAACTCGGAGACAGCAACGATAGGCTGCGTGCCCAAGTTCTGTACGATGGTTGGTCTTGCCTTTCGATCGACGTGGTCCAATCGCTTGCGTGCTTGCGCGCTACCATCAGTTGGGCGTGGTTCTGTGAGCACGAATAGTGCTTGCAAGCTATGCATTATGTCCCGCACGTATATGTGCCATGTGTAGTAGTCTTCGTTCCCTTTTAGTCTGGGTATACGTTTGGTGTCGTAGTCCTTATCAATGTCCATTGTAGAGCAAAACCCGGTAACGGGAAGTGCACCTCAAGGTGTTCGAAGCCTTGTCCTTGCGAGAGGTAGACAGTCGAGCAGAGTCCTCTGTTCCACCCAATGTTGGGGCGTAACTCCCAGGGGGATTCAGGAATAAACTACAGAGGTTGTGGTCCGGGATTGGGGTTCGGTACCGGATTCGGTGTGTCCACTGTAAAGAGTCCGAAAGCGGAAAGAGTAACCAGAAAAAGGGGACGAGGGTCCTGCACACGCGGGCAACATACCCGAAAAAACCAGGGGAAAACAAGAAGAAATAGCCCTATACAGGGTCGGAAATCTGTCCTCAAAAGGATACACAAACAATAATACCAATATGGTTAGAAGCCCCACGGGCGGTGTGATACAGATGACCTGAGCGTTCCCAAGGGGATAAATAAATGGAATCCACTCGTGGATACTCTCCGCGAGGAGTCGTAATTCGACGAGGGCAATTGTAGTTAGAGCCACACTTGGTTGAGTTTATTTTGGACTCGCGACCGCGAGGCCACTCGCCCCTAAATAGGGCTCACTAGAATTACCTAAAATAATTAAATAACTTAGTGCAAACATTCTAAGGGCCATAAACGTGGAGATCCCAGTGTCAGGGCCAAAGTAAAAACTGAGTAATAAAATTCCGAAATCGGAGCCCAAAATTCCCACGCGTACCACGCGTTACACCCATTCAGGGCTAATCTTAACCAATCCATCGGGATGCCATCCCCTTTCAGAGACCGTCCTGACACACCCCTTCCTAGGGAAAACTCATATAGTGAGCAGCACTAACCCAAGGGGGATCAACAGCATATGATGAGCATTCTTCGGTAACTCCCCAGAAGGGCGTTTATCTACATCCATCGCGGAGTAAACTCTACGCGAGACTCAGATAAGGTGGCATATAGAATTTCTTCACCGGTGTCCTACCGGGGGAGCGATCCTTCTTTTTCTTCTTGAACGTTCGGGGCCACTGACAGGAGATGCTATCCCCGAACCCGTGAAGGTCAGATCCCTGGCTCTGAGTAAGACTTTCTTAGTGACATGCGATTTAAACAGCCTGCCTAAGTTCTGCGCAATCCAAAACGACGGTGCGTATAGGGTATGGGATGTCCAGGAGAGGTTACTAACAGCAGGATATGTATTCACCAGTTTACCTCCTCTGATCCCTTTCTTTTATTTGCTCGGAAAACGTGCTCCGGTTCGCTCGATGATCTGTCGTTGGATCCGGGCTGAACGATGAGACACGCTATCAACAACGGTTTGCAGCCATACCCCAGCTCTGCCGGTTATCTAGTGCGCTTACTCGCCGCCAGATTAGTTCAAGTCCCCTTTCGGTTCCCTTACAGTACTCAGCTTGCAGACTCCTTTGAGATACAAGTTGCCAACATCCAATCAGTGGGTAATGGTTATGGAGGCCCTGCTCGGGACTTCGTATCTCATCTTACAGTCAAAGTCCCTGGTAGGGTGTTGAAAGGCAAGGCTTTGTGTTCAGGACTTTCAGCAGACGGCAGCGGATATTAACAGCGTCGAAAGGAGAAGAGGGCCGGGGGGCAAAGGCAAAAGCTGTGCAGGGGGGTTCTGGTTGTATGCCGGAAGCTTGTGTCCACGTGGGGGAGGGCAGGAAGGGAGAAAGGCCAGTCCAAATGCGGCAGCCAGGGGCAAAGATCAATGGCTAAAGCCGCGGGAGGGGGAGGGCCAGTCCAGAGGCAGCAGCCGCGGGGAGAGTTAGATGGCGGAAGCTGCGGGGGGGGGGGAGAGCCAGTCCAGAGGTGGCAGCAAAAGCTGTGGGGGAGGGTGTAGTGACTAAAAGATGGAAGCCGCGGGGGGGAGGGTTGAAGCCTGTCCAAAGGCGGCAGCCACGGCGGAGAGGGCGGCGGCCGAAAGCGGAAGCCGCGAGGAGGGAGAGGAAGCTAGTCCAAACGTGTCAGTGGCGTGGTGGAGGGGAGCGACAACCAAAAGCAGAAGCCGCAATGGGAGTGGAGAGGAGAGCTGAAGCCTTTAAAAAAGTGGCAGCCATGTGGGGTGGGAGGAGGGCGGCAGCCAAAGGCAGAAGCCGCAGAGGGGATAGAAGAAGCCAGTCCAAAAGTTTCAGTCGCGTGAGGGGGGTGGGTGGTGGGGGTGGGGGCGGTGACCGAAGTCAGTAGCCGCAGGGGGCGCAGAGAGAAGAAACTGGTCCAAATGCGTGAACCGCATGGGGGATTGGTCGGCACCCAAAAGCAGAAGTTGCAGGGGGCGTGGTTGAAAGAAGTCTGTCTCAAGGTGACAGCCGCGGGGAATGCGGAGCACGTAAGGTGGCCTTATAGCCTGGTTAGGGAAGCTGGGCGTTCCGTGAGAAGTGCGACGAACTTTTCTTTGCTCGTAGGGTTCAGTTAAACAGTGATTGCTGCAGCATTTCTGAACGGTAATGTTTCTTGCGTGTGCGTTTGTGGCGACGGACGCTTTCTGCTTAACGATACTTTTATCGATAACGTATATTATATAATCGCCGTCAGGCTTGTTGTATTTGGGGTAGAGTTGGACATGGTCGCGCTCGAGGACTTCTTCGTCAGCGCACAGAAAGGGGAACGAGGAGCGATTGAATCTCTTCTTGGGCTTCTTGCCTTCGCTTCCCCGGGCCGGTTGGTCCGGCCCAATTTATTGAGTAGTCCAAGCCAAAAATGCTCCGAGTATCCTCCTCAGCAGCGCGAGCAGCGCCCGAGCTCACTGAACTACATCTGGGTAGTGATAGTGATCTTAGTGATAGGACTGTCTAGTAGGACAGGCTGTTACACCCCCCTCCTTTGTGCGGAACGGGGCAGAACTTTGCGGACAATAACGGACGGAACGATATGCAGTTCGCACACAAAAAAAAAACTTCTTAGTAGAACAAAGCGATTTGAAACAGTAGAACCGACAGGAAAATTTGAACAGCGGTCGGCTTTGACCGACACGGCGCGGTAGTGTGGACAATATATAAGAAGCCACCGCCGCCGCCGTCGAGTCGTGTGCTTGTCTCGGTAGCAACGCCAGTGAATAGCCCACTAGTTGAGTAACTAGGAGGGGCTTGGAGGCATTGCCGTGCATCTCTTTGTGGATACCAAAGCGAAACAAGGGCGGCGTAGCGAAGCAGTGCGATAACCGAACAACAGAAGTAGGCAGAGCCAGAATGAAACGCATGATAAAGAAACGGGGAGCATGGCACGATGCGCGACTCGGCGCGCTTGGAGAATCACGAAGTGTTCGAACGTTCATGGCCAAAGCTGCAGGAGACCACAGCGGGGTGGTGCTATATGAGCATGGTGACAATAGCCAGTCGAGGCTTACGTGTACACGATCGTCGGATGTGAAATGGGTCATGGAAGAAGTAATTAGGATTGCGAGACGGGACTGCAATGGACGTGAGCGGTACATGCTGGAGCATTTGTGTGGCGACCATCGTCTGGTCAGAAGAGAAGAAATGAAGAAAATTGCAGGGAGTGCCATAACCCAGTGGTGCTTCGAGCGGCCAGGAAAATACTTGCACCATGATCTTGCATTCCGCATGGGGTTGTATGAACAGGAGAAGAGTGCAGAAGAGTGGGGTGTGGACACGGTTATGTTCATCCCGCACAGTACGGTGCTGCGAACTTCAGTAGGTGTACAGCGAGTAGTTGGTCCCCGGTACTATGGTAGAAATCATGATGAACCGCGTTATGGTTGGCATGAAGTGAACTTGTATACCCTTAGTGGAGTTGGACTGGTGAATGTATTGGCACATCAGGGTATTTGGAATGGGGGCATACCCTTCAGTACTGAGCACGATTACTTGACGGACTCCACCACAATACATCCCACCAATTGTGTGGATGCAGTTGAATGCCTTGACTACTACTGCGTCCGTAATCCGTTTGTGCCGATTCGGGTCTCTAGTTGCGGAGCGCGACCTGTGACTGAAGAATCAAAAAGGTTCGCACTTAAGGAGGAGCGTATGGAGATTTGCCGAACAAGGAAACTATGCTTGCAGGCATCATTGGTTAATGGAATTGCGAGGGCAATCGGTCACGAATACGCTCGGGAAGTGATGCTCAACGGAACGATCCCGGTCATGATCTCATTTACCAGTACAAGTAAATGGATCAACAACAACGCGAAAAGGGTGGCGCTGAACAGGGTATGCATCAGCAAGGAGCGGTCGGTAGACAGAATTGGTTGGTTGTTAGGACAAACCGACGGGGTCTTCCTTGTTCGACTGCGAGGAAGGAATGTGGATCACGTTGTCTGTGTTGACGCGAAGTTGAGACAGATCTTGGATGCTGTCGAACAATATCCGCTTCAGCTGAGCGAAGAATCGTTGAGGTGTTGTTTGGGAGATACCAATAATTTCGAGAAAGTACTCGAGATACGCATGATAGTGGAGCGAATGGTCTCGCACCGGAAGAGTAGAAATGGTTCGTCGAAGCGAATGCGAAAGAGAGCTAGGAGCTAGCGATAGAACGTAGAAGAAAGACAACCTAGGAAGCGTTGAGAAACTTTTGCAATGATTCCGGAATGAGTCCCTCCGTCATCGATTGGTTCAAGTACTTGAAGGCGTGAGGGTTGATCTTTGTCAATGCGTCAGCTAGGTTCAAGGGTCCCGGTATCCAAATCAACTTGTTGATCCGGTTCGATTCAAAAGAATCACGTAGTCGAGCGACCGTGGGTCTCAATCGAAAGTCCTTTTGCTCGTGGAGAGTCGAAATGGTGGTGAAAAGACCATTTGAGTCGACCAGGAGTGTCAGACGAGGGCGTGGTCGATTCCCATTCATTGACATAATGTAGGCAAGGGTTTCAGACATGTGGATTGCTCGATCAGCTGTGTACGCAGCTGCCAGGATTTCTGCGCCAGCCGATGAGAATGAAACACGGTTTTGCTTTGAGCTATGCCAATCGATGTGGTGGTGCACAATGCCATTCTTCGAGTCGAATATTACGCCAGTTAGCGAGCCGGTTTGTCCATACGATGACGTTCCAGAGGCTGCATCACTCAGGCTGAGTACTTGGAGAAGCTCAGGTTTGCTTTGAAGTGGTTCTTGCGGAGATTTGAAGTAAAGGTGAGGTTTCAGGGAACGAATGTGTGTCAGGGCAGCGTTAAGTTGACGAATGTTTGACACTTTGAGTTTCGACACATATTGCTGCATCTTGCTAGCGACAAGAGAAGCTTGCGGGAGTATGCCATGTCCCAGGAAATTCAGTTTGCCAGTTAGTCTCTGATATTCCCCGATTTCCTGTAGCGTGCAAGGTTCATCGTTTTGTTTCTTGCGCGAAGGGGTGAGATCAATACGGGTAATTGAGCTCAGGAATTCATCCATGTTGATGGATACGGAGAAGTCTGGGTGTTGTCGAATGAAAAGACGATTGAACACGATGTCTGACTCAGAGCTGAATCTTCCAACATCAAACTTCGCAGATATGGACTTCTGGAATTGTTGGATAGCTTCAGGCTCTCCAGCGAAGATCATGTCGTCGACAACTTTGGCAAGGATAAGCGTGAGCTTACTTCTCTTCCACAGAAGAAAGAACTGAGGAACACCAGGAAGATCGACGAATCCCTGCTCAAAGAGCCAGTTCTCAACACAGAGTTGCCAAAGCCGGCCTGATTCTACGAGGCCGTAGGCTGGGGCTAGGAGTTTTCATACCTCATCGACAAATTTCGTCCATCCTCGTGGAGGTTTCATGTAAATGTCCCTATTCAGTTTTCCAGCTTGAAGATATGCGGATTTTACATCAAGGGAGGCGAGAGTGAAATGAAACACTGTCGCAAGAGATAGAAGCAATCTAAGAGTAGGAAACTGGGCCGTTGAGGAATCAGAGCGCAAATCGTGCTTCTGCTTGTCTTTGTTACCATGAGGAACAAGACGACACTTCAGTTTCAACTGGTTGCTTTCCCCATCGTGCTTGATTACGAAGAAGTGATGTGACGAAATCAAGTTGGCATTACGAGGAAGAGAGCGTATGGAAACAGGTACATAGGCCTTCCGTTCGACATATGACTTCTTTTCCTTTTCAATAGCCTCATCTAGCAACCAACGTGGGGCACATTGAAGTTTATGCTCCGACAAAGGTTCGTTGCCGAGACATTGATAGAGGTTTCGGAGTATTGTCTGCTTTGCGGAGGTCAAGGTCGTGGATTTAGGCACGGTGCTCTTGACTGAGGCGTACTGACCAATATCCTTTGACGGGTGGTTGACTGGTGTGACCAGTGCGCTTTGAGCAAGGTAAGCAACGCTAGAGGGATGATCATTCCAATCGGCATAGTCGGATTGGTTGAAGTCAGTGTCGAATGGAAAAAGAGTTGGTAGGTCATCTGACACTGTCACTAACTCGTTGTTTTGTGTGTTGTCAACGGGTGGTGAAATTGGACTTTCCGAGGTTGGATTTGTGGCCCGGTCAAGGACAAGTTCATTCCATCCAAGTTCTATTTCTTCCACTTCGCGAAGTAGGTTAGACTTGGGTTGGAGGCGTAAGTCTTCATACGCTACCGTATGGCTGTATCCTTTGAGATTCTTTGTCGAGGATACGATTACATAGTGTTCACTCGCTTCCTTGACGAATCCGGAATACCATTTTCCTCGTTTGGTTCCCTTTTTGAAGAAGTACACAGGGGTGCTAGGTTTAAGGAGAGTTCGGTGGAGGCAGTTCACATTCCTCGAACGAATGAAGCGATGGAGAGCATGGCGAGCAGTTTTCTCGTAATATGCGGAGAGAAGCTGCTTGCTGACGGGGGTCTGATCGAGTCCTGACAATGCGGGACGGTATCCACGCGCAAGTTCAAAACTTGACATGAATCTTGAGCCTGTAAGACTGTTCTTAAGAAAGACCGCTCGAGCGACAATCTCTTGATCAGAGTGAACTGGAAGTCCGTTAGCGGCAGCCAAGCCTCTTTCCTTAATGAGCTTTTGGGCAAAATATCGAATAGCTTCATGAGATGATTCTGCAATGCCTAACTTGTTGTGGCGTCGTGCAGGCCGAGGTTTGTATTGGATGTTGTGTGAGGCGCACATGGTTAAGAAGTCGCCCTTGAAGAACTCAGGGTCCGCTGATAGTTCAACGGGTGGTCCGTTGATGCTAATCCAGTGGGTATTGAGACACTTCGACCCTTCTTTCATTGTGCGTGAGAAACACAGGGCCGCTGCAGAAAAACCCGTTGCAGCGTCCTTCATGTGTAAAATTGGAAGGTTTCCAAGTTCCGCGATGAACATGAAATCCAACTGCACATGTTCGTTGAACTCTTTCAACAACCGAGAAAACGAAACCTTGCGAGATGCAAGTGGCCTTCCTGTTAAGGCACAGGCCTTGCAAGATGAGTACGCCTCACTTAGCAGTGACTCCAAGGTTCTGGTTAGTACTCCTGCACGGCTACAAATCCTTTTCATGTCCCTTGGATTGAAGTGTGTGTAGAGGTGGAAACGCTTCGCGAATCGTTCCTCATTTTCGATTAGTTTCTTGGCAGAGCGTCCTTTCCTGGGTTGAGCCAACATCGATCTTACGGAAGTTGTGCATGAAGGAACGAGCAGGATATGAATTCTTTTATTCAAGTCACTTCCTGTGTGGTAAGTTGGTATAACAACCGGGACAGAGTTCGAGACAGTTCCTGTTGGGGCTTTGATCTGGCTTTGTTCGCCGAGAATGTCGCATTGTGAAAGAACGTCAAGTCCAATGAGCAAAGGGCAGGTTCCTTCAACGACGTAGAAATGGATGGAAAACGAATTTTCTCTCTCATCACTGCTGTGGAGAGTCCATTTGGCGAACGTTGGTTTGGCATCTACACAGTCTTTGCCAAAACCATGGAGGAAAGGCGAGCAGTCAAGATCTTCCAGAACTATTTCTATCCCCATTGACGTGCAAAGTTGGGCAATAGAGTCGAGTCCACCAACACTTTTTGGACAACCAGGGTCGATAATGGGGTTCGGATCAGTTGAAAAGCTTATGATGTCCGAATTGGCTCCTTCCCCCGCAGTTAAAGATGACTGCGTTGAGAGGGGTTGGAGCCCTGACGAAAAGACTTGTCGTTGGTGTCAGGTGGCTTTTGATGAGCGTATTTTTCCTTTCGAAGACGTTTGGTCTGGAAACTCGGTTCTTTGCATTGCGAGTCGCCTCTGATGTGGTCCCTCTTCCCACAATCGTAGCAGTACGTATCCTTGATGTCCGTTCTGCGCTTCTTGTTCGAACCTTGTTTACCTTTCGACAAGCGATTACGAGAACTGAGATCGGATGGTCTGCGAGACGAGGCTGAACCAGGGTTATCGGAATGCTTTTGGAAGGCAGCGAGAGCTCTTTGGATACGGTTCTCAACCAGGTTGTCGACGCGCTGAGTAGCAATGTTCTCGATGTCGTTCTTGGTGTACTGCTTTTCCATCTTCTTCGAAGTGAAAGCAAGGTTTCGTATCACCGTGACTGCGTCATCAAGATTCAAGCGACGTCGAGGAGTTGTCGAGAACATATCGTCGTTAGTATGCGTTTCGTTGCTTCCAGTTTTAAGATGATCGATCTGCTCCCTGTTCGAGTCCAGGAGTTGACTAACACCTTGTACCATGTCAGTAGCTTTGCGACGAACGGTATTAGCGTTGTCGGTAGGCTGTGGTACTGTTTCGTCATTTTCCACAAGATCGGATAACCTATCGAACATTTGGAGCAGAGCCTGATGCGTTGAGGAGTTGATCGACATTTTAAGATCAGCGTCCACCTTTTTGCGAGATTCAGCTAAAGCAACCAACTGAAGAATCGCATTCGTCAATGTTTCTTCACTCAGCATGGCATTATTGAGGAGTGTAATGGCCAATACTTCGCTAACCTGTGACGAAGTCGAGACACCCACATGCATCAAATGATCGGCAGCAAGACTTCGGAAACGAGCGACGAAAGCCTTCAAATCTTCACTACGGCGACGCTTGCACTGCATGACCTGTGTAAAAGAGGTGATGAGGCGAGTGACTACTGCAATAGGCGGGTCGACAGCAATCAGCTGAACGATTTCCTTGACAGCCTGAAGTTGATCATCTTGTTTGTAATCGATGAGCTTACTTCTTTGTGCTTCGTCAACAACACGTTTCTGCTCTCTGGACAAACCGCGGTCGTATAGTTGGCGACCAATTGTAGCGTACACGGTTTTGTACATTTTGTCCTCTCCAAGGTTTGCAGCTGCCTGAATAGTTTCGACCCATTGCGTAACATCCTTCCTGTACTCTTGGAAGTCGCCTTGCGGGTCAAACATTGGCGGGTCGCTGGGAGCGAGCGACTTTGGGAGTGTTGGAGCTGGGCCCATAACTGGGGTAGACTTGGACATGGTCGCGCTCGAGGACTTCTTCGTCAGCGCACAGAAAGGGGAACGAGGAGCGATTGAATCTCTTCTTGGGCTTCTTGCCTTCGCTTCCCCGGGCCGGTTGGTCCGGCCCAATTTATTGAGTAGTCCAAGCCAAAAATGCTCCGAGTATCCTCCTCAGCAGCGCGAGCAGCGCCCGAGCTCACTGAACTACATCTGGGTAGTGATAGTGATCTTAGTGATAGGACTGTCTAGTAGGACAGGCTGTTACAGTATTGCCGCAGCGATGCTACCATGTAGCGGTTGTCGCTCTGCTTTGTTTATTCTTCTTAGGGGAGTGAAAACGGTCAGGCTATATATACTAGCTCCATAAGACTAGTGTGTGGACCCTATGGCTCGTTCCAATGAGCGGCCACAGTCAGTACATTCACAGCGCTCTCGTGATAGCAAGCCATTGGGTGCCGGTTCTGTGGACTTGACGCCGTCGCATTTGCGTTCTGCGTTGTCGAGATATGACCGTTTTATTGATCTTCGTTCCCCAAAATGTGGCCCCTTGCCACATTATTGTGTGAACAGCTACGAGCACCACCTAGGAATATACATCAAGCGTGAATAACAGAATGGGATAACAGGGGTGTTTAGGATACCAACAGAATTTGCTCTTGAACAGTTTCAAGCAGGGAAAGCAACCATTGCCACGGAAGTGCCTATTTCTCCCCGAATTCGTTCTATTCGGTCTCGGTACACGAATACCACGGTGACTTGTCGGTAGTCTGAAGAAACTTGTAGTGTTCTCCTTATCGAGGTAAACAAAGCGCACCTTTGAGACGTTTCTATGAAGGAAGTCTACAAAAGACAAAACGCATGCGGGATAGTATGATGAAATTCGACCATCAGTGTTCTGTTTCCTTTAGGGCACTGTTGCAGAGTTTCTCTAAAAGTATCCAGTTGAGCGACAAGCAACCAGTAGATGCCATGTCTTCCCTCCGCCCAACGCATCGTGACAATACAAAAACCGATATGATCCCGTCGACTCTGGAGGTTTGGTTTGGACCACACAAGCATCGACTAGTCGTGGCGGAAGATTAATTTGTAACTAATCGCAGTAACGCAGTTACTGGCTCGCTGTGAAGAGGGACGTTCTAGAAATGCTTTACTTTCGCGCAAGAATGCTTTTCTTGTATGTTCTCAAGTGGGTAGTAAAATCGCACGTTACAGGGCTACAGCGACGAAGGGGTCTGGAGCAGAGGTATTCAGCTGTGCTTCTACAGCAGCGTTGTTTTATTGTAAGCAGGCCATAGAGCCTGCATGGTCTCATGATGACGTTGTGTGGATCAATCGTGCTATGCTATGCAGTCTCCATAACTCATGTAGAGCAGTGCGAGATGTCCATTCGCAAGAAAAGGAAAGATGGAGCACTGGGGTTTTGTCAGAGTTGTATGCAACCCTTATCTAGTCATAGGTTGCCTAGTAGAACTTCACTCATGTCCGCGATTTGAGATTTGTGTTTGACGACTTGTTCATCTCGGGGCAGAGCATTTGTCACACTTGGAAGTGAGCATCACAGCGAGCGCAAGAGAAACGTAAATGACGCAGATCAACAGATTTCCATTGACGTGCAAGAAAGCCAAATGTTGAACCCAGTACCAGGTATTAACCTTTGATGCACACCATTTGCAGCAACAGCTAATGCAAGCGATCAAAATACATGGGGTTGGAGACTTGACGCATATCATGGTTAAGGTGCTGGGCCCTGGTTTGCAAAATGTGCAACGCCCACCGAACCAGTATCGTTAGAGAGGTTCGCTAAAGAAGCGCCCGTTTCCGCTACAGTGTTAGTGTTTAAGAGCTGGGTTCTTTCCGAGGTGACCTCCAGAACCCTGGCCGATAGCACGGCGCGCGCGCCGTCTCGCGGGGGATAAGATAGGCGGTTTATTTGGGCTGGTCCAGGAAGTGGCGCCGATCTATTGTCGTACGACAGTTGCGGGGGCGCTGCAACATTCGATTGAGGGTTGAGCGACAGCGCTAGTGAAGTGGAGGATTTCGGGAATGCAGACGAGAGTGCAGGCGGGTCTGAAATTCGACGCATCTTCTTCCTGGGGCTAGCACTGGTTTGATAGTAGTGGTCGTTTGAATCGGAGTCGGATTCAGAAATGCGACGCATTTTGTTGGTTGGATTAGTTGGGTGTCGGTGGTATGGATCGTGGAGGGCATTCTGAGGGAGGTATGGAAACGACGGCAGTGTAGGTGTGGGTTCATTTGGGTGCTCTGCAGGGAGTTGGTGGGCGACTCGCGGGTGTGAGTGGAGATAGGTTTGATCGGGAGTTGCGGTTGAAAGTTGGATGAGTCTCTGTTCATACTGATGCATTAGCGATTGATGGGCCCTTCTGAGAACGACGGCAGCACTGGTGCAAGGTTTGCTGAGACACAACTGCTTGGCGAGAACTACGAATCCGCGCTTCTCGATAACAGTGTCAATGCCGCCCAGCAGCAATACCTGCTCTGCGAACAGAAACAAATCCAGCTTGGAACCGGAAACGGTGGGCAGTCTTGGTACAAGGCCGTACATCTCGTAATGAAAGGCTTTCCAGTCGGCGATGAAGCTGTCTCTGCGGGTGATTGCTGCGGGCGGTTTGCAGTTGGTATAGGTGGAGGACAGCATTAGTACTCCGAGGCTGTTGGCTGCTTTTACGCAGGGCTCATTGTCAGAGTACCTGCCGCATATGATTACGCGATTTCCCAACTTAATTAGCGGACAGGGCACGACTGGCATGGTCATGATATCGACTGGGAGCTTTCCGGAGTAGTCACCGGGGGCTAGCTCGACGTGGTCGTCTGCTGGGAAGCGACGGGAGACGGTTGTAGGAGGGGGGGAGGCCATTGTGGGAGGATCTCTGGCAGACAGATGTTGCAGTTGGAGTTTGTCGGGAAGAGGGGGTACATCGAATGATGTAGCACGAAATGATGCCAAATTGGGCATGACTGTCGGGGGGTGGCGGATGGGGGCGGACCGTGCAGTGAAATGTCAGAGAAATGGGACGAGCATTGCGGCGGCGGAGAGGGCGTGGGTGGCGGGAGCAAAGTAGGGTGCGGCTGCAGTTATGTAAACAAGGGGAGACAATTATTGTTATTTCTGCTCAGCAAACATACACGTCGGATCTACACCGCCGGATCATGGGTCATCAAGCGCACGTTTTGTTTTTCCGACGTATATGCGGTGCTTACGCGTCTGCGCGCGTCGTGCAAACGGTCAAAAAGGCGCGCGCCGCTGGTCGTACACAGTAAGCTGCAAAAGGCGGGCGGAGCGGCGGCTGACCGCGCGCTGATTTCGCGCAGTAAGAAACGAAAGTTAACAGTGCAAGTCGTCTTTCTTACGCCCCTTCATTCGTTCTCCGTTCTGGGCGCTGTAATCTGCAGCAGGACGTCACACGCCTTTCGCTCCTAACTATTGAGCACCATCGCACGAGCAATGGAAAGCCACACACGCAGCGCTTTGCGTGAGCGAGCCATGCGTTCACCCAAAGCCTCATGCACACCTGTTTCTCGCCCAATGCATGTGCGCTCCCACTCGGGACGTATCCCCGACCACGTTACACAAGTACACGTACTTTCGAGACACCTTCCTCACCTGACCTTACGAACAATGTTGAAACACCAGCTCTTCTACACCGTACACAACTTTCACTCAGTTCAAGGGTTACAGGGTTTGCAGATCTCTAACACCGTATCCAGCTAGTGTTAAACGGTTACTTGCGCACAGCTCTCGCATGGCCCTATCAATGTGTTCTTAACTCCGCAGTCCTGCCATACCAAAGTCCTTCGTTTCTACCAACGGTACTGTACCGTTGGTACCAAAGGTAACCCTTAACCCTTACCTCACTCCTACAGACGGTGCCCAAACACCGATCTGCCACTCATTCCCGTCCGTGTCTTCTTTCCACCACTAATCCTACTTGACCCCCCCTCACAACACTCACACCCTTCTTCGCCACAGTCATGCGGTCGGATTGCTCTGTCACCAAGCATGGCTGTCCTGCGGAAACTATGCTCGCGTGCAATCTAACTACACTCCACGACAGCATCGTCGTCACCTTCCCTTCCCTAGGATTGCTGCCAAGAATATAGATACCCTCTCTCAAACTCTAAATTCAAGCTGCCCCTTCCTCATCCTCAGCCCTCTCAGAAATCAACACCGCAATGCTTAACACACAAGACAAACCATTTTCGGTCACTGACAACACGTTCAAACCTTATCTTTCAATCAGTCACCTGTACCTAGCATGTCTTCTTCGCCGTACGTAATGTATTCAAATCATTCCAGCCCACTCCCTCTCGTCTTCTCTTCCACTCCCTTCATCATCTCCATGCTTTGTCGTCGACCTTATAATACAACATCCACCTCCAAAAATAGCAACGTCGCTGCATTAATCAAGTCACTGCAATGTGCAAAATGGCTTGCGAACGCTTCAACGTCATCACCACCGTTCGCCATTCCAGCTAAGCATGCCATGCATCTTGTCAAGCGCCTCTTCTTTGCTCAGAACAAGCACTGTTGGCACTGCGGCCTAATAAACGATACGTTCAACATTGGGAACAGTAGACCATCAATCTAGCTTCCTTTCCAGTAGCAGCCCTGTTTTCAATCACACGATCCAGTGCAAGTGCAGAAAACAAACACGTCTTCATCATCATTCATCGCAACGCTCAAGAAGCTGTTTATAGAAAGCGGACGCACTATGCATTTTCTATTTCCGTTCCGCAAAACAAAAAGAATGAGCATGCTTATTGCATACCATTAGTTGCATCAATGGCACGCATTCGTTCAACTTTTCGTTGCAGTTGGGTAGCGGTCCACTGCAGATAGTTAAGTTTGATATCACGACACATCGCAGTCCAGTTATCACCGTGACGTTTTATCATAGCCTCTAAAGCACGTCTCTCTCCAGGGTGAACCACAAGATTCCGACGTTCTTTCCTCGAAGCTTCCTTTTCCAGGTCCTCAATCACCGCTTCGGCATCCTTCGGTATCGCTTGAATAGGAATGGACACCTTGCGACCTCCCCGCGTTTTGGCCATGTGATTCACAGAAGCTTGAAGGCCAATCTTCTTCAGATTGTTCCCTGGGGTCAGACGGGAGTCCCACGTAGACCGGACTGTTTCGTGCACTACCTTTGAAGAACGAGGTCGAATAGAGCGTTGCTGTGCGGCTTTCTTTCTTGCGGTTCGTTTTGCGCTTTTGTAAAGCTTTGTCATACCTTTCCGAGACCCCGGCCTGGGTTTACCCATCTTGTGAGCGCTCTCTGTGTAGAGTTATAGAACGAATTGAGAGATACCACCCGCTCCCCAACACTCCTCGAGAATATATGTGGAGTGGAGCGAAACGGTTTGCTCCTTATGAATCAGAAGAGAAGTCTTGATTGCCCTGTTGTGCTTCGTGTTGAATTCGATAGGTATACTATCCTTGTACGACGGCGGGCATGTCCAAGCCAAAAATATAGATAAGTTTGCAGTTTTCTTAAAAAAACAGAAGCGTTTTTCTGCCCATGCCCAAGGTCTACGAAACCTCTGACAAGGGAATAGACTTGGTCCATGTATGTCGTCCGCGCTCAGATTAAGAAAGCCAGATCCGTACAGGTCCCATCGTCTGTAGCACATACAATCGAGTTGCATGTTGAAAACACATCAAAGAGTTCGGTTCCTCCACACCCCAACTAAGTGCGTAGCACATACAATCGAGTTGCATGTTGAAAACACATCACAGAGTTCGGTTCCTCCACACCCCAACTAAGTGCAGGAAGCAAAGAATGTATTCAGCAGACGACGCATGGTAGAATTCCAAACAGTAACGTATCAGAGACATGGAGCATCTACTGCGCTATACACGGAGAGCTTGTTTTATCACTCATAAGAGCTGAATATCTCTGCAAATCATGAGCCTGTTCGGGAATTCTACTGCGATACGGAGCTTCATTTGAAAGTAAGGCTAAGATACCATGGCCAGTTCTACCAACTCCTTTTGAGAGGGGCGTTCCGGAAGTGTACCGACGTTGAATATCATGTGTTATTCACGGCATAGTCTTGGGGGATAAACCGAAGGCTTCCTTTGAAAACTTATGCGCAGCTATCCAAGACGTATCTCTATGGAAGGTAGGTGGCTTCTTAGCTTCTCAACGGTATGACTTGTCCAGTTCTAGTCTTTATAGACTACTACGCAAACTGTTTGCAACACACGGCTGGTTCTGCTTCTATCTCTCAAGTGCTGTGGCCTGAAACATCGACGCTGCAGCTAGATAATAACTCTATCTCTAAGCAGCACTGAAGTCGATTGTCCTTAGTGGCTTGATCATGTTTGGTCCTAGAGGGCAATATGAATAGCAATACTAGTTGGAGCAAGCCGATGGTGCCGCCCCACAAAAGGCAAGCTTTCTTCCTTTGTACTGGAGCAAGAATAGGTGAGGGCTTCTAAGCTCTCGTTCTCCGGTTCACCCTCTTGGACTATCCAGCTGGCGGCCTTTTTACGTTCGTATTTCTTAACAAAGGGGTACGGACGGAGGAAGATTGACACGAACGCCCTCAACTTCGCGGTGCATCTGGCTCCGCCCCGTCTCGACGGGGTCCCGTACACTAGCGGAACGAAGCGGTTAAGGGCTCTAAGCTCCCATGAAGAACGGGAATTCATTGGGAGACGGCACAAAATCCGAGGTAATGCATCCCAGCCTAGGATTCCTAGGAGACGATTAGCGAATTGGAGTAGATCGCTAACCCTTTAACCCTTATCCTTGGTACGAACTCCGTACCAAGAAGGGTACAATCCAATGTGACGACACAAAAAACGTGAAAATCCAGAAACCGCTCATCGCCAGCGTGTCACTGTGCGGTGCATCCGTGAAAAGGCATCTGCAGTGAACACAAGGGTACTGGTGTTCTCCGCGCGGAGCTGTCAGCGAGATTATCGCTGCAGTGGCACGATCTCGCCACACGCATCATGGACCGAGCTCTTAAACATAACATAAAGAACGACGCTGAAAACAACGAGGCACAGGATGCACCAGACAAGACGCCAGTCGCTCACCGAAATGTAGTTGAATTGTGTATGTGTCGATTGCTTCGCGTTTCTTTAAAGGACGGACGGGTAATTGAAGGAAGGCTAGACTGCTATGACAAGCAGGGAAATATGATCCTTATCAACGCAATGGACGTAACCCGAGAAAATGACAAGCCACACGGGCGAGTATTTCGATTAGGCACGGTGATGGTTCCAGGTGGTTTCACCACTAAGGTACTACTTCGCAGGCAAGAAGATCGAAAGAGTGCCAAAGCTGGAAAGGTAGCGCCGAACATTGGTACGAAGGAGGAGGCCCGTCTAGAAAGCGTTGCGCAGGGAATAAGCACGTTAAGAATAGATGACAAGCAAACCGCAGAAAACTCCAGGTCCAACACAACCTGAGACGCGAGGAACCTTGCTGCATGATGGGTATGAATGTTGTGAAAGTGTTATCAGGCACCGACATCATTGCCAAGACAGCCCAGTAGCATGCCGTCAGACTAGCTTGTCAGATCCGAATTGGACATTACTTTTAATACTAACGGTCATGTAGCTTAGCAAGGCCACTGACTAAGGGGCGCGTAGCTTAGCACAGCTGCGTACTTAAGCGCCCAAATAAAGGCAAGACTGATGAACGAGCAGATCATCAGAGGTGATTGCGCCGTCCTCTTTTTTTGCGCTACGCTACGCTGTGAGTTGTTACAGAAAGTCAGCAACTCTTGTAATCAACCCCCACGGCCCGTGCGTCGCAGGAGTTTATTAACCTAGCCCGTGATGCATAATTCGTATTCCAGATGTACATTCACGCACGCGACTACCACTGCACTTCACACTGCACAGTTGTTCACGTCAACAGTTATCGCCAATGGATGTTCGACTTTCGGGATGCTTACTCGGTGCGTGGGCTGTACAAACCGGTGCCTCCAAGACCGCAGTATCCGAATGGGTTCTTGTGCAAGTATTGTTGATCTGTTCGCCCAGAGGGATGTGTTCGAGTTAGAGTCTCATTGTATCTTGATTCAGAACCCAGGTATGAATTAGACAGTGGTAACTTACGATATTCCTCGGCATAATAATATTTGGGCGCAGCTTGGATTTCGGTAGCAATGGCGCTGCGGCCTGCTTCCTTCAGAAGTCTGTTGAAATGATCACGTGTCGCTTCTGCCACTCGTTTTTGCTCATCATTGTAGTAGTAAATCACGGAACCTTCACATATACCAGAAGACGAGGTTAGAGTTACATAATTCGCTAACAGAAGCCAACATATTTGGGAAACCCAACTTACGGTACTGCGTGCCAACATCGTTTCCCTGCCGGTTCTTTTGAGTTGGGTCATGCGATTCCCAGAAAACATTGATAATATCTTCGTAAGAAGTCTTGGAGCTGTCGAATACGACATTTACGACCTGAATGAAACACCAAGACTGGTCAGTTCTTGCCTAAAAACGTTGTGAGTTATACTGTACGTACCTCTGCGTGGCCAGTTCGGCCGGAACAGACCTCTCTGTAAGTCGGAAGATCGGTGGTCCCACCCGCATAGCCGACGCTTGTAGTGTGAACCCCGTCCTTCTGCCAGAACTTTCTCTCGGCCCCCCAAAAGCTGAACGAACAGAATGTTAGTAAGACGAGGTGCGATGAAGTTGCTAGAGCATAACGTACCATCCGAGTCCAAACATGGCTTCTTGCAGCGGCGCTTGCCACCCACCAGGTGGAGGGGCAACGGGATTGCCAAGAACAGTGTGCTTTGTAGGCGGGGCAATTGGAGTGGTGGCCATTGAAGTTGTGGGTCGGATCAAAGACTGAAGCCAGTCGATTGGGCCCATTGCAGCTCTTGGAACTGTGGTGCGAGGTCGTAATGGGCTGATAGCGCGATGCACAGAACGCGTGGAAAGGGGTAGAGGCTGAACAAAAGCACTGCGCATTGTTGAGGGAAAGAGAGCGAAATTCGTTAACAGAGACGATGTCGGACGTTGTGAAGGGGCAGGGCGCTTATTTAATGGCAAACAAGAATCTCCGCACTCGGATTTCGGCGAGCGTACACCGAGGAGGTTTGATCGGTGCATTCTGGATCGCAAATGTCATTTTTTCTGGTGATTTGGATGAGCTTCGAATGAAAACTGAAGAAAAATATGCGCCGTGAACGACCTACCGAAGGGTACCGTTGTGCCGCAGATTGAAGTGACGTGGCGAGGTCCGGAGGTTGGGTAAGAACGTCTTATCGATCGTGTAGTGTGGGTAAACTTCGTGCGTCGCCGCTCCTCTTACTAAGAAGGGCGGCGACGCACGAAGTTTCCCACACTACACGATCATGTTGCGGCAACGTATCTTTTCTCTATCGCACTGTAGTTATACCCACTAGGATATGAGGACGTTTATATATTGCGCTTATGTGAAACAATCTTGAATAATGCGGAGTTGCTTCAACGTTTCCGTGAAAAACTGTTGGTAATGATGTTGCTGCGTAGGTGTTGCTAGTACCTTGCAAAGTCCGTGCATGTGTACATGTGCTTGAGGACCATCGTCAGTGATCCTGAAAACGTTTCAGGTACGAAGAAAATCTGTTCTGGAGAATCTAAGTTTCCGAAGTAGACCCCTTCTGCCTTCCTCCACATCCGTATCGTATCGACCGAAGGCTCAAGAAACCACGAAAAGGCACCAAAGGAATATTGATGAGTCGTACTGAAACGCAGGCTTCTACAGCTTGCAACGGAAGTGCGATAGAACAAAGCCCCCTTTTTCAAAACATTTTGCTTTAAGTAAATCTTTTGTTCACAACAGATGCAGCGAAGTCACGTTCGTGTAGTATAATGGTTAAGTCAGCCGACGTATATCTCGCTGTCACCGAGGAGATCCGGGTTCAATTCCCGGCACGAGCTACGACCAGTCTCTTTTGTATCTGGATTGTTTACTCTTGCGGAACTGCATTCCTGTACTGTATATCGAATGGTCAAGATTTTCTTCTCGCTTGCCATTCTTTTGCGATTGTTCGCGGTGCAGTTACCATAGGTACCAGTGTGTTTCTCTTGCGTGATTAGGGTCGCGCTTTGAAGTCTTTTGAAACCAATCTATGAGTGCTTTGACCAGAACACTGAAAGGCGCTTACATGTAATCTAGTGAGCTGCCACAACGCCGAACACCATGACAGCGTTTGGCGAACTCCTGGGCATCCAGGGTTAAAGGTTTACCGGTGGGGGTGCTCTTACCCTTCGAGAACACCATGTCAGCAGGATAGAGCTCAGTTCTATAGGCGAACGTGGGGCAAAATATCTGAACACACAGGAACTGCGTCTCGTTCAGCAAGCGTTCATCACGAGAGACGTTCCTGATCTTTTGCTTTTCGATGATCAAAACACGCCGGTATCCGGGAAAGTCCCACTCGTCAGCCTGTTTTGCGTGCCTCAGAAGACAGGGAGAGACGGAACGGCTCAGGAAGCTCGACGAAACACGTTATTGCAAAACAAAATAAGGATCCAGTCGTTCCCGGTTTTTGGCATGTGAAGGAGCTGAAACGGCACGCTAATGGAAACCTTACTGCAGTGCCAGTAACTGTTCTGCATGTAGCTTAGTAATAATAGCTCTGAGAGTCATTGTATTTAGAACGAGGCAATGAAGCAAAAACAAACAGTCAAGGAGGTTACAAACGAAAGGAACCGAAACGATTCTCTTGAAACCGAAAAGAAAAGTCAAGCATCTATGCCAAACGAAAACAATGAACTCTCGTCGAGTGATGGCCCTCGGATTTTGTGCTTTTTCAGAGGGTGATCCGAACAAACCCAGCATCACCGGATGAAAGGTTGGATGTATCAACTCACAATCGTTCACACTCCATCATCAACGCTTGGGGCTCTTTGGCACAATGACGTCATATCCAGCACAGATTACTGCCCTTATTCGTTACACGCCGACAGCAGAACTCAGTCACGCGCAGTTACTCCAACTTCACGAACTCAAGTTACCTGCAATTGAAGACCTGTCATGGGAACACGTAGTTTCTTCGTCATGCGTTAAACTGCGAAACTACACCAAAGTATACGGTACGAACCACCCTTCCATGCAGAAGAACATTACTACGAGCACGTACTGACCGGTGAACAGAAGCACGTGCAGAAGGACTTCGGTTGCCCCGCTCACGACTGGAAACGGACATTTTCTTCACTGCGTTGTTACATGCCCGACGGGAAACACCGTCAGTCATGGCGAACGTGCTGAAAGAATGCTTGGGGCGAGACAATGAGCGAGAGGTGCATGAAGATGTGATTGGACTGATTTTGGAGAATGACGTTGCATTTCGTTGTGTTGAACGGTATGGAACTGATGAACTTGCACGTGTGGCCAGGTTTATCTCCGACAAAAACGTGAACCGGACGGATAAGAGTACGGTAAAGAATGTAGTGGGTATCGCTGAAGAGCTTGCTGAAGTGGCTTTGAACAAGATTAAACAGGTAAAAGGAGAGCGTGAGATGGTGTCTGATATGGAGGGCGTTATGGAAACCCTCAAGCTTGGTGGGCCGTGGGAGGGGTGGTGTGGTATGAAAGGAGGTATTCGTAATCGAAAAATGTGAGAAGCATTGGTTAACTTTGCTTGACCGACTCATTGAAGGTAGCGAAGGGTAAATGCTTGCGGCAAGCTTGCTGGTTGGAGGATAGAGACTTGTTTGGAGGAGAAATGAGTACCAGCTTTCCACGGTGCCGATCGTGTATCCTACACAGGACGAATCTCAGTTAATCTCGATAAAGAGATACTTGAGACATCCGTGGTTGTTTAGCCTCACTACCGAAACAGGTGCAAGCACTGTCCAATGTTGCTTTTGGTCACCGAGCGAAGAAATAACGACTTAGAGATGAAGACTGAGACTGAAATGGACGCGCATTCCGCTGGAGTCTGTGTGACGAGGATATTATGGGAGTGCACTTGGCGAACCCAAAAAGGGCAGACCCCTTGACATGGGTGAAGGCCGCGAGTTTAAGGACAAGTAACGTGCGTCCTCATTCCACACCAATGCGCATTTGTAGAACAGCTACGACGTGGCAAGGGGATCGCTCTTCAACTCTGCAGTTCGCACACACAGCCTGTCATTGCGGACAGTCCGAATGAGCAGATGCAGGAATCTGTGCGACTGCGATGCAGGGACAAACCTTTCCAAAAATGGAGAGAAGGGAAGAGGAGAGTGCGTGTTCGATCGCCGCATTGAGTGCAAAGCTTTTGTTCCCGTCAATGCGAAAGTTATCAGCTCTTCTGGGTATGCCAAGCTCACAAACCAAGCATTACAGGGCGATTCATGCGTAACAGCTGCGCAAGGTATGAAAACAACCTTGCAGCGCGATGGGGTCGGTTGATATGTATTGCGGTTCTCTCCCCGACAACGGCTGTTCATCGACGCAATGCAAACGTCGTGAATTGTGGATGCGAAACTCCTTCCGGTAACAACTGAGCTTGACAAGTATTGCTGCGAGGCAATCATAACGGCTGACAAGATAGGAGAGGTGCGAATGCAGCATTATGACGTTTCTGGGGCCTCTGGGTGCAGGACATACTCAGGTATACCAGTTGTGAGTAGTATAAAAGAGGCCTACCGGTCGGACAGAAGCTGAACTTGCGGACACACCACAGGTACTGAGAGCTCAAACGCCAAAGCACATCAACGACATAGCACTACCAACTAGCGGAAAACTGAACCGAAGTGTAGAACGATGGATTTTAACAAAGCAATTGACCTTGACTTGTATGGACGTGGCTTCGACGGGATTTTCGGAGACGGCTCCGAGTTCGACAGCAAGAGGCATGCCCTGCGGAAGCAAAAGGCGATGGAAGATTTCAAAGCTCACGTCAAACCGGGGATGCACATTGACTACGATCTGTACGGGCGAGGTGACCCAAGAGTGTTTGAGACTACAGAAGAAGCCGCTGCTGACCAGGAACCAGTTCTAAACACGGAGAGGGCGCGAGTGAGGGGGTTCTCTGCGAGGTCCTTTCTTGTGCCAGTGAAGATACTGAAGAAAAAGGTCGGAGCTTTTGTCCGGAAGCTATCCGGGAGCAGTGCAAGAAACAGAAGCGATGGCGATTCACGGAGAAGTGCCTCAGTGCAATCGGTAACTCCAGTAACAGTGCTGGAAGAGAACCTGAATGACATCGCTGGTGTTCCGGTGTCGGATGGAGAGGCTGGTGTTCCTTCTCTGAGCCCAATCAGTGATGTGCGTCACGAGGTTGAGGAGGGGGTGCTACAAGACGAAGACGAAACCAGTGCCCCGACACCACTGAATGAGAGCAACTTGGTAACCATTGTGGAGTCCGCAGATGAAGTGACGGAGTCTGACGCCGAAGAACCGGCATATGACGATAGGGTTGACAATGTTCCGCGTAGGGTGCGGAGCAAACTACCCAGCGAAGAGAAGCGACCCCACGTCGAGCCGGGGATGGTTGTCAAAGTAATCGCAAAGCTCAACTCGACGAGCAGTGTTGAATTCAGACAAGCGTCATCGTTTGTGAAGAAGACGAGCTTGCTCCCGCTCACTCCAGACGCCGCCCATGCTGTGACAGTGATCAACTCGTCAACCGATGGAACTGAATCCGGCTCTTCCGAAACTGTCTCAGATGCGATCTCGCTGACACAGACTTCAGTTGCGTCAGAAGCGAAAGAGTCGTCCGGGAAGTCGTTGATCTTTGACGTCTCTCCCTCCGGGAGAGTCGAACGCCTACGCAGCCTCTTCCAGGAAGAGGATAGCCCCAGCCTCTTCCAGTATGGCATGGGAAGTTCGTACGCAGCTACGCAAGCGCCGCGCAGTGGAATGGGGAACAACAAGGAGTTGTATGGTGCGCCACAGCAGCCTGCGATTTCATCGCCCAGAGATCTATTTTCAGGTTCGGCCGACCACAACCAGAACTCGTTCACGCCGAACGTGGAAGGCCTCAACACGAGAAGCATCGATTCAAAACGCGTGTCTGGTGAGGAAGTTGCTGATGCGGCTGCTGTCGGTGCTCCACTCTTTGTTGACCAGTCAAAGTCGCGAGGAGAGTCCGTCAGCAGCAGCGAAGAAACCGTCCTGCCGCTTGTACCGAGGGGCTTATCGTGCGACAGTCAAGCGGACTTGGATGATGGTGGGAAATTGGAAGAACCGACACGGCGTGAACTATGCGACGTCAGTGGGGGCACCGCATTCGTGCAGCAGCACGAGAACAAGGGAATGCATGCCTCTTCGGGATCTGTTCAAGAGTCTGGTAGTGGAGTGGAACCCCTTGGGGAGGACGGCATAGTTGAGAACAGTTTGCACACGGAAGGATCGCAGGGTTCTGGAACAATTTCCGCGAAGAGTGTGGAACCGTGGGCAGCGAATCTAGAGGGAGATAACGCTCCGGCCTCCGCCTCAGTGGGCAGCACTAACGCTGTACTAACAGTATCGTCAGGCGATGACAAGGAGTCACAGAGTGCGATCGATGGCGACAGGTCAGGAGCGGTGGCTGAGACGAGCTCGCGGGAGTCTTCGGGCGTTCCCGTCGGAGCGTCAAATAACCGCATTACCCTAATAGATGCCGCTCCGTTATTATCGTCCAACATGTTCGATGAGTACGTTGAAACTGATTACTGAAGCCCTTGCGGGTGTAATCCACTGGTTGTGACTACAACACCGATATGCTGCGGGACGGTGTGCAGAAGATCCGAAGTAACAGGGTCATAGGCAGATGCGAACGGTCCCCGACATACACCCAAGCCAGTGGCGGCGGAGGTGGATTCCTCACCTACCAGAGACAACAGCTCAACGCAGGCCTACTGACGCCATAATCTGTTGCCAGGAGTGGAAACAGTGAGAAGTGGAATCTGGACAACACGAGGATTGCTCCGAATTAGCCTTGTACCAACGTTTATGTCCCACCGCCTCTTTGCGCAACACACTGCGTCAGCAGCTTGGGGGAAACTAGTATGATAGTAAGAGATTTGTAAATCATGTGGTTTGTGGTTTCCAGATAGGACATAAACAGCAGGAGCGGAACTAGAAGGTTGTTTAGAATCAACTAATCGGTGCACTTTCAACACCGACAACACGCCAACAAGAGTAGATTCGTCAGCGGGGATACGTTGCGTGCAGGTAGTGAAGGTGTTGCGAAGGTACTCTTCAACCAAAAGAACAGAGTTTGGATATGACTCATGTGACATGTGAAGAAACCCCGCGCGGGTAGGGCGGGTAGGGTATCCCTATACCCTTTTAATCAGGTGTACGGGAGTAGACGAGGTGGTATCACTACATGTGCGTTCTCTGCGGCCAAGATTCTTAAGTAGTATTTGCAAAGCAGGAGGGCAGAACTACTTTCACGACTTGAATGTACCAACAAGAAACGAGATCAAGGGCTACCTTCGGGCACCAGGGTTGAAAGCTAAAGGTTAAGCTCTCTCTAGACGGAGAGTTGACTTCAAAGCCAACGATCTCAGTACATTTGGTACTTACAATGATACTCGTTAGTGCACACGACGCTGCCAGAATCGTTTCTCTCAAGTTCACCATACAAATGATAGACGTAACACTTTGTCTTCTTCTCGATCGTGGGCCAGAAGATGAGTCAAGATAGACTTCGGGGCTTTAAATGTCGGCGATATAGGCTTCTCTTGTGACAAGAGAAACGAACTTTGCAATGGAGGCATAACGCCAAGCCGTCATTTTGAGAAATCGGAACCATCCTGCGCTGAAGCGGAAAAAATGTGGACTCTCGCGCTACATTTGTACCAAAGGTAGATCGCTAACCCGATGGAAGAGTGAGATTGCTACAAGTTTACCTTTGCACCGGCTTGGTATGCTAAATGCATGCTCTTGAGGCCTACCGTTGTACCGTTGGTAGGAGCCTTCTACCCCGAGAGTTGGCGGATTGCCAACCCTTGATACACATAATTCATCCACGTGCAGGATATGATGGATAGATCTATCCCAGCATGATGGTGGCTGTGCAGTGCATGAAGTGCAGGACTGTACTACAGTGCTCAGGAGTAGCACGGGGACATCCCTGAAAACAGAAAGCGTAAAATTGTTTCTTGTGTTTTCTCTTGAACAGGACTTGAAGAAGCACCATGCTTGTTGATGATCGAAAGAGCTTCGTGGGAATGCATGCAACAGAACTGTTATAAATATCTTTTATGTCAGTTGGTACAGTTCAATATTTTTCGGGGCAGTTCAAATATCAGATATTTAAACTGCGGGGCTGCGTCACTTGAGATTTGCACTCGATTTGCAACATAACTTTTGAAGACACCTACGGGAGCTCATACTTTGTTCGTATCATATGTAGCGCTGTGAGTGACCAGATGGTTCCCCCCCTCTTTTTCGGTCCCCCTCCCCCCACAGTGGCGGGCACCGCCGGCAGAGAGCTAGTATTTAATTATCGTTACGGTACAGTGAGCTCCGTGGGGAGCTCACTGTCAAGCGAGCTCCTGCGCTCCACGCAACCGAAATAAAATCTAATTCTCAGTGAGTGTAGCACGGCTACTAGTCTGTAGTTCGAGGCTACGGTATAGCCTATACGGTATAGGAGTAAGCATTATAGGTTGTGGCGGTTGTTAGCAAACCGCCGCGCTACGAGGAATTAATATATGCGTGTTCGTAAAAGGGAGTGAGGGAATGTGCTTATTTGCGTTTTACGGAGACGGCCACTACTGTATGCACGTTTTTTAAAACGCTCAAATCGTTTGAATTCGTTGGCGATGGTGAATGGATTGCTAGCCACTGGCTCACAGAAGTTTTGATTGAAAGATGACTCGAAAATTGTGGTAGTATAGATCTCAATCTCATGTCAAGGTAAGTTACGGAGGTCGACCGCTACACGTGTAATTGATAACCGTCAGAAGGCTTTCTCTGTATGATGGGGCGCACTCAGCACGCGCAACCAATTAAAAGGATGCTGTTGGTGTGCAATCATGGGCGTCAATATTTTTTTTTTAGCAGTAAGAGCAGCCTTAATTGCAGCCAATCAGGGCCTGCGATAAGACGTGCCGACCGTTAAGATACTGCAAGAGTGTTCGGGCCGAAAGCGCGTTGTTCTCTTGTATCGATTGTACACCGACTGTGCCCCGAGTGGGCCCTCTCGGACCGCATGCTTTGCTGCTGTGCATGGTAGGGTACGCTATTGACGAATGAAGGGTGGGCGCGGAATAAAGCCGAAAGCTTGTGTAAAGTTAGCCACACGTGGTCTCTGAATGTTAAAACAAAGACGGCTCGTGAGCTTTCCCTGGTGGATACCTTCTGAATTGCGATCTTCCGAGATGCTCCTCAGCGCGCTCTTACTCTCTCTGCTGAATGACGCATACTTGATGCGGTAGTAGCCTATCGCACCCAACGAGTGACGATTGCGCAGTGGTGAAGGTTTCATTCCGGACAACGTTGAGTGCGAGGTCGCTCCTTTGATTCCGATATGATTCTGTTGTTCATTTCTCCTGCGTTGTGGTTGATTGGCTACGCGACGCGCAACAGTTCGATATGCACATCATATCGAAAAAGTCGTTTGTCGATGTTTGTGATGTGTTTATCAAACACGGCATGGACCATCCATCGCACGTGGCTTTGATGTAGCGAACGCCCTCATGTGAGTCTTTCTATGTTACGCTGTTTCGCTGTTAGAGTTCTTTGTTGAAAGCGCATTTCGGTGCCCGGGCTGAGTGCCCCGATCAGTATGCGCACCGATGCTGTTTGCTAAATTGCAATGGTGTGAGGCGCACACTGTGAGGCAGCAACGGTCCATAAGAAAGAACAGAACATCGATAAACGTTTACTGCATGCGTTGGACTAACGATATGCAGCTCGCAATTATGTATACGCAACAGAGAAGCGCTTGCGTACCAGCAGTGGGTGGACCGGCTTCCCCTCCGCGTTCGAAGCAGCGAAGCGTAGTGACGAGATTTGGACCACTGCGGTACGAGTGCAACACGTCTTCGTGCCCGAGCACGCCACGGCGCGACAACCGGGCCAGCCCGAAGGGTACATGCGTCTACGCATTTTGTGTGAGCAACATGCCACAGTACATAAGCATGAGTACGGAGGTAGGAAGCGCCATGGCTACTGCCCTTTCGACACGTGATGCGGTCACTGACACAATCATTCTTTACAACGCCAGGCACACTAACCCGTATCGTTGTACCGTTGTACCGTGAAGGGTAATTCCTTGCCACATGTTGGCACCAGCACATGTCGCTCTTCACCTACTCCACTCCAACTTTCCATCCCCTTGCGCTCATTTTCCTCAACCTCGCCACACATCCTCTCTATTCTCACTCTCATGTCTCTTCACCATCTCACATAAAAGGGGTATCCTACAAATCTCGACATACATTTGCGCCCTATCTGTCAGCACGACATCATGGCGTCTTCCAAGTTCTGGCCATTCTTCTTGTCGCCACGCTTTCTTTCTTTTCTGACAGCCTTCTTCACAGTCGCACTCTGTATTCTCACCGCACTGCTTGTGCGGCAGTATCCCCAGTTGTCTACAAGACCAACCGCTTATGTCCGTCATCCCGCTCCGCATCTACTATCCCAACAAACCTTCTACACTAACAACTTTGCAAAGTCTCCAAACCAAACTGATCTCGAAGCGCAACAGGCCATAAGTCGTCTTCACGACCTCGTTTCATCAGCGCTTACCACAAAACCCGTACGACCACGGTACGCATGGCCGCAAAAGGCATACACTTTCGATAAAAGCTTCGCAAACGCCGACTACAAATTACTCTCAACTCTAGTCAACGAACTCTGTGAGCCCTCTTTCGTTTACATTCCCAAATCCGCCCCGCATATTGCTCCCATGTGCTTATCTGTCTTTACAAATGCTTTCATAGGGCGTGCTGGAGTGATATACCACCCGGGGTCCAACGCGGTGTACGACACAGCAGGCGGCTGTTGTGTATTCGACTGGCCTCGATATACAGATGAAACTATCGCGTTGCGAGCTTCACGTAGGAGAGTGCCTGTTGTGTTGGCTTTGGGATTTCACCATGCTGTTACCTATCATCACGTCATTCATGAATTACTGGCGCGTCTTTTACCACTTTTACCACTGCTTGACGCGGAACCGAACATGTACATCGCAATTGATGAAAGCGCGGTTGCAAGACGCTTTCTAGATCTTCTGGGCATTGAGCGCTCCCGTATTCTTGCGCTTGATCGAAAGAAAACAGTGTGGATCCATGGCGCCATAGTTTTGCAACCACCTCCCCTGTCAAAGTGTCGCGACGCATGGAAATGTCTAGAGAAATCTACCAAGACAACTGCAAGGGTGTTACGCGATGCGGCTCTTCAGTCCGATTCGTATCGAGAAAGTTTCAAAAAGCGTCCAAAATTGTTGCTTTTGGAACGTGCGCGCTCGCGCAAACCGGATGGGGCATGTCAAGAGCAACGTTGTGCAAAGAACTTTGGCCAGTTGAGACACGCTATAAAAAAGGAGTTCAGCCGCAGTTTTGACATTGTGTTGGTTCCACCTGAGCTTTCTGTGACGGACACTGTTCGTACTTTTGTTGATGCTGATGTTGTGGTTGGACTTCATGGAGCTGGGTTTCAAAATATGATGTATTGTCCGAAAGGTACTACTATAGTTCACGTTGGGTGGGATAATCAGTACAGGAATCTTGCTGAAGAGTTCGGATTGAATTTTCACTTGTCGTACATGAAACAGATGAGAAGGAATAGTAGGAATATAGTGGTGAATGTTAAGAGAATAGTTGCTGATGTGAAAAAGGCAATTGAGATGGATCGGGTTGTTTCTAAGACACAACAAGAATGAACATACTGAAGATGAAAACTGATGTGCTCATTACAAGGGACATGGCGACGAGAGGGCGCTTTCGCAGCTAAAGAAGTAGTCGGAGCGTTGCTTGAATGGATTTCAAGTGCCATCTGGTTCAGCTGAGTCTAAGAGCTATGTAACAACGCTGTTTTCATGCTCTCTTCTGTTGTTCTTGGTGGGCAGACCTTCATACTAATGAACAAAACTGGGGCACTCAG
Organism: Gracilariopsis chorda; assembly: GCA_003194525.1. Classification (NCBI taxonomy): domain Eukaryota; phylum Rhodophyta; class Florideophyceae; order Gracilariales; family Gracilariaceae; genus Gracilariopsis; species Gracilariopsis chorda. Next base: position 83,551 of record NBIV01000029.1, on the reverse strand, counting down.
AAGCATTGCCCAAGTCGAATTTGTAAACAAGGAAACGTTCCATGCGTGGCGCATCAGTGTGGAAACAATGTCTGATTGGATCGATGAATGGAAACCGGGAGCGTGAAGGCACTGGACGAAGGGTTAGCGTTCGCTGCTGGGGGGCTTGATAGTTATTCATGGACAGGGGCAGTGATGCGGTGCGACACGTCGATGACTTGCTGCGATTGGCCACAGTTGTTTTATGGCGGCGTGCGATTGGCACGTTTGTCAGGGTGATTCGATGATCTCATCGCGTGAATTTTGAGTAAAAGAACGCAGATTCCCCTGTAGACGCCGTTTTGACACCGCTGCGCTACCGCCACGTTGCTGCTTGATCCAGCTGATCGCCAAGTGAAACCGCCGCTTTCGTTGTTTATCTGTGTCTACCGACGGTAGACTACCAGCTGCATCCCCCCTTCCTCAAGTATCTCACCTTCGTAAAGCAGGAACGAAGCGTCGAAGGCCCATCGCGATAATAGGATTGCTTCTTCGCCGATCAACTCGTTGGCTACCGATCTATCCTTCCCAAACCTCGCCTTGCTCATATCTCAACTCCACAAATGAACAAACTTAGTGTCGAAAGCGTGCATCTCGCGGACAAGAGGGTCTTCATTCGCGTAGATTTCAACGTTCCCTTCGATAAAGAAACGGGGAAGACTATTACCAACACTCAACGTATCGATGCCGCCTTACCCACCATCCAATACGTGCTCTCCAAAAACGCCAAGTCTATTGTTCTGGCATCTCACTTGGGTCGTCCTAGTGGCAAGCCGAACCCCAAGTTTTCTCTCGAGCCAGTTGCCAAGGTTGTTTCAGAAAAGCTTGGAAAGGAAGTCAAGTTCCTTACTTCCTGCGTTGGGCCGGATACAGAGGCTGCTTGCGCCGATCCCGCTCCCGGTACGGTGTTCTTGCTAGAGAACCTGCGCTTTTTCGCAGAGGAAGAAGGAAAGGGAGTTGACGACGAAGGAAACAAGTTCAAGCCAGAGAAGGAGAAGGTCAACGAATTCCGCGCTAGTCTGTCTAAACTAGCTGACGTCTACGTCAATGACGCTTTTGGCACCGCTCATCGTGCACACTCATCTATGGTGGGCGTTGATTTACCGCAGAAAGCGGCTGGATATTTGATGAAGAAGGAACTGGATTACTTCAGTAAGGCACTTGATTCCCCTGCGCGTCCGTTCCTTAGCATACTGGGTGGATCAAAGGTCTCCGACAAGATCCAGCTCATCAATAACCTCTTGGATAAAGTCGATGAAATGATCATCGGTGGGGGAATGAGTTTCACTTTCAAGAAGGTTATGGACGGTATGAGCATCGGCACCTCTCTTTACGACGAAGCAGGAGCTTCCACCGTAAACGACATCGTCAAAAAAGCTGAAGAAAAGGGAGTCAAGTTGCATTTCCCAGTTGACTTCACTATTGCTGACAAGTTCGCGCCAGACGCTGAGTCTAAGACCGTCACTGCTGAAGAAGGCATCCCTAATGACTGGATGGGTTTGGATGCCGGACCGAAGTCGCGTGAGAACATGCACGAGGTCATATTGCGTTCGAAAACAATAGTGTGGAACGGCCCAGTTGGCGTTTTCGAGTTCGAGAAGTTTGCGCTTGGAACGAAGGCTGTTATGGATGCAGTCGTAGAGGCTACAGAGGCAGGTGCAACGACTATCATCGGAGGAGGTGATACGGCAACCGCTGCAAAAGATTTTGGTGCAGCTGATAAGGTCAGTCATGTTTCCACCGGTGGTGGAGCCAGTTTAGAACTACTGGAAGGTAAGGTGCTACCAGGTGTCGCAGCTCTTTCAGATGCTTAGGTTCGATTCAAGATGTAGGTATATGTGACCCGTTACAGAAATGTTCCTCGTGGTAAAAGCTTCTCGCTGGGCCTTGCTGCAGGCATTTCCATACAATTCAGTATGCCTCTTGCAACACTCAGCATTATCTCTCTTGGCAATTTCCACTGCGAAGATTCCGGGCGCATATTTTCTCTCATCAATCATTAAGCTTATGAATAATGAAAGAACAGATGAAGGGGTTCTCTATTTGTTCATAAACAATGAAGAACAATAGTTTCTGCGGAGTCATAAGAGTTCAAATACTCTATATTTCAAACAGCAAGCCACCGTACGTGGTATCTTTTGCTTGCCCAGTATCCAAAGCATTTGTAATACACTTTGGGAATACATATTCCGTCAAGTCACCATATTCGCGAGAGAGTTCGGTAGCAACGAGTCTAACGGTTCGTTTTGCTCTTTCGTTGATATACACGCCTTACGAAGTTTATATGAAATTCGTACAACGAAATGGATGTGGAAGACTTGAGAAACACTGCGAGGGTCTCGGAAGGACGGCACGTACGAATCTACGCGAAGAGTCTCGCTCGGACGAACCGTATCTTGTTTGGTAGCCTTCTACCCTAGGTAAGGCGAATCTCTCCCGCTCTTCGTCTCAGACTGGTAAACAATCTCCGAAGACAAGTCTTCTCGAAATACGAAGGACCATCGATCGTATGCAGTTTGTTGTGGGTTCATCTCCTCCTTCACCGAGGGCCCTCGGCTATCTCACAGTGCGTTTACGTTGTTCGATAGCGCAGGTATTCTGTCACGCAATGTGCCACCTCTGGACAGTTTATGTGGAGAAGAGGAACAGTAAGCCGCAGTACGAGGAGACTTCGGAAGACTGGCTCTTGGTCTCTTTATCAACACAGTGGCTGTACCAGTTTCGGGAGTGCCACGGCATGAATTAAACGTGAACATGGACACACGCAACCCGCCTTCACGTGGTGTGTCTGAACCCGAGTCGCGACTAAGCGGCCGGAACGAAATGGGCTCGCGCGCGGGTCTTACACAGAGACCAGGGAATTCGGGGTTAACGGTACTGTCAAGAACGAAAACGTGCAGATGACCTTTGATTGAACGAACGAACGAGCTTTCCGACATCCCGTGGTATTCGCGACCGAAACCGTCGTAGGCCATGTACATCAAATACAGGATTAAGAGAATCTGCATGCATGTTGTCGGGCCAGCAACTCCGGCCCAACGACTGAGTCGATGAGGTGTGAGAGGTTGTATTCTGCCTTCACCAAGCGTGACTTGTTTGGCGTAATGGAACGACGAGGTCTTCCATGTCACAAGCCTATGTCGGCGATATGCACAGCTCCTGCTTCCATCTTGATTGGATTTCTGGTCCACAATCAAGAAGAAGTGGAGAACTACGTCTACGCTGTACGGAAACCTTGCAGAGAGAAACGATCCTTGCAGCGTCGTATGGACTAACAATAAGTACAGGGCTCCTTGGATTTGAAGTCAACTTTCCGTCCAGAGAAAGGTTCGCAGTGCCAATCTTTTCCTTTCAACCCTAGTGCCCAAAGGAGCCCTTGCTCTAGTCTCTTGTTGGTACAAGTCTTAAAAACATTCTGCGCTCCTGCTTTGCGAATATTAGTTCAGAATCTTGGCCGCAGAGAACACACATGTTGTGATTCGTCTTCATGTCCTCCTATGCACCTGATTACAAGGGTGGGATTGCTGCCTTACCCACCCTATCCGTGGGGGGTTTCTTCACATGTCACATAAGTCATATCCAAACTCTGTTCTTTTGGTTGCAGAGTACCTTCGCAACACCTTCACTACCTGCACGCAACGTACCCCCGCTGACGAATCTACTCTTGTTGGCGTGTTGTCGGTGTTGAAAGTGCACCGATTAGTTGATTCTAAACAACCTTCTAGTTCTGCTCCTGCTGTTTATGTCCTATCTGGAAACCACAAACCACATGATTTACAAATCTCTTACTATCATACTAGTTTCCCCCAAGCTGCTGACGCAGTGTGTTGCGCAAAGAGGCGGTGGGACATAAACGTTGGTACAAGGCTAATTCGGAGCAATCCTCGTGTTGTCCAGATTCCACTTCTCACTGTTTCCACTCCTGGCAACAGATTATGGCGTCAGTAGGCCTGCGTTGAGCTGTTGTCTCTGGTAGGTGAGGAATCCACCTCCGCCGCCACTGGCTTGGGTGTATGTCGGGGACCGTTCGCATCTGCCTATGACCCTGTTACTTCGGATCTTCTGCACACCGTCCCGCAGCATATCGGTGTTGTAGTCACAACCAGTGGATTACACCCGCAAGGGCTTCAGTAATCAGTTTCAACGTACTCATCGAACATGTTAGACGATAATAACGGAGCGGCATCTATTAGGGTAATGCGGTTATTTGACGCTCCGACGGGAACGCCCGAAGACTCCCGCGAGCTCGTCTCAGCCACCGCTCCTGACCTGTCGCCATCGATCGCACTCTGTGACTCCTTGTCATCGCCTGACGATACTGTTAGTACAGCGTTAGTGCTGCCCACTGAGGCGGAGGCCGGAGCGTTATCTCCCTCTAGATTCGCTGCCCACGGTTCCACACTCTTCGCGGAAATTGTTCCAGAACCCTGCGATCCTTCCGTGTGCAAACTGTTCTCAACTATGCCGTCCTCCCCAAGGGGTTCCACTCCACTACCAGACTCTTGAACAGATCCCGAAGAGGCATGCATTCCCTTGTTCTCGTGCTGCTGCACGAATGCGGTGCCCCCACTGACGTCGCATAGTTCACGCCGTGTCGGTTCTTCCAATTTCCCACCATCATCCAAGTCCGCTTGACTGTCGCACGATAAGCCCCTCGGTACAAGCGGCAGGACGGTTTCTTCGCTGCTGCTGACGGACTCTCCTCGCGACTTTGACTGGTCAACAAAGAGTGGAGCACCGACAGCAGCCGCATCAGCAACTTCCTCACCAGACACGCGTTTTGAATCGATGCTTCTCGTGTTGAGGCCTTCCACGTTCGGCGTGAACGAGTTCTGGTTGTGGTCGGCCGAACCTGAAAATAGATCTCTGGGCGATGAAATCGCAGGCTGCTGTGGCGCACCATACAACTCCTTGTTGTTCCCCATTCCACTGCGCGGCGCTTGCGTAGCTGCGTACGAACTTCCCATGCCATACTGGAAGAGGCTGGGGCTATCCTCTTCCTGGAAGAGGCTGCGTAGGCGTTCGACTCTCCCGGAGGGAGAGACGTCAAAGATCAACGACTTCCCGGACGACTCTTTCGCTTCTGACGCAACTGAAGTCTGTGTCAGCGAGATCGCATCTGAGACAGTTTCGGAAGAGCCGGATTCAGTTCCATCGGTTGACGAGTTGATCACTGTCACAGCATGGGCGGCGTCTGGAGTGAGCGGGAGCAAGCTCGTCTTCTTCACAAACGATGACGCTTGTCTGAATTCAACACTGCTCGTCGAGTTGAGCTTTGCGATTACTTTGACAACCATCCCCGGCTCGACGTGGGGTCGCTTCTCTTCGCTGGGTAGTTTGCTCCGCACCCTACGCGGAACATTGTCAACCCTATCGTCATATGCCGGTTCTTCGGCGTCAGACTCCGTCACTTCATCTGCGGACTCCACAATGGTTACCAAGTTGCTCTCATTCAGTGGTGTCGGGGCACTGGTTTCGTCTTCGTCTTGTAGCACCCCCTCCTCAACCTCGTGACGCACATCACTGATTGGGCTCAGAGAAGGAACACCAGCCTCTCCATCCGACACCGGAACACCAGCGATGTCATTCAGGTTCTCTTCCAGCACCGTTACTGGAGTTACCGATTGCACTGAGGCACTTCTCCGTGAATCGCCATCGCTTCTGTTTCTTGCACTGCTCCCGGATAGCTTCCGGACAAAAGCTCCGACCTTTTTCTTCAGTATCTTCACTGGCACAAGAAAGGACCTCGCAGAGAACCCCCTCACTCGCGCCCTCTCCGTGTTTAGAACTGGTTCCTGGTCAGCAGCGGCTTCTTCTGTAGTCTCAAACACTCTTGGGTCACCTCGCCCGTACAGATCGTAGTCAATGTGCATCCCCGGTTTGACGTGAGCTTTGAAATCTTCCATCGCCTTTTGCTTCCGCAGGGCATGCCTCTTGCTGTCGAACTCGGAGCCGTCTCCGAAAATCCCGTCGAAGCCACGTCCATACAAGTCAAGGTCAATTGCTTTGTTAAAATCCATCGTTCTACACTTCGGTTCAGTTTTCCGCTAGTTGGTAGTGCTATGTCGTTGATGTGCTTTGGCGTTTGAGCTCTCAGTACCTGTGGTGTGTCCGCAAGTTCAGCTTCTGTCCGACCGGTAGGCCTCTTTTATACTACTCACAACTGGTATACCTGAGTATGTCCTGCACCCAGAGGCCCCAGAAACGTCATAATGCTGCATTCGCACCTCTCCTATCTTGTCAGCCGTTATGATTGCCTCGCAGCAATACTTGTCAAGCTCAGTTGTTACCGGAAGGAGTTTCGCATCCACAATTCACGACGTTTGCATTGCGTCGATGAACAGCCGTTGTCGGGGAGAGAACCGCAATACATATCAACCGACCCCATCGCGCTGCAAGGTTGTTTTCATACCTTACGCAGCTGTTACGCATGAATCGCCCTGTAATGCTTGGTTTGTGAGCTTGGCATACCCAGAAGAGCTGATAACTTTCGCATTGACGGGAACAAAAGCTTTGCACTCAATGCGGCGATCGAACACGCACTCTCCTCTTCCCTTCTCTCCATTTTTGGAAAGGTTTGTCCCTGCATCGCAGTCGCACAGATTCCTGCATCTGCTCATTCGGACTGTCCGCAATGACAGGCTGTGTGTGCGAACTGCAGAGTTGAAGAGCGATCCCCTTGCCACGTCGTAGCTGTTCTACAAATGCGCATTGGTGTGGAATGAGGACGCACGTTACTTGTCCTTAAACTCGCGGCCTTCACCCATGTCAAGGGGTCTGCCCTTTTTGGGTTCGCCAAGTGCACTCCCATAATATCCTCGTCACACAGACTCCAGCGGAATGCGCGTCCATTTCAGTCTCAGTCTTCATCTCTAAGTCGTTATTTCTTCGCTCGGTGACCAAAAGCAACATTGGACAGTGCTTGCACCTGTTTCGGTAGTGAGGCTAAACAACCACGGATGTCTCAAGTATCTCTTTATCGAGATTAACTGAGATTCGTCCTGTGTAGGATACACGATCGGCACCGTGGAAAGCTGGTACTCATTTCTCCTCCAAACAAGTCTCTATCCTCCAACCAGCAAGCTTGCCGCAAGCATTTACCCTTCGCTACCTTCAATGAGTCGGTCAAGCAAAGTTAACCAATGCTTCTCACATTTTTCGATTACGAATACCTCCTTTCATACCACACCACCCCTCCCACGGCCCACCAAGCTTGAGGGTTTCCATAACGCCCCCCATATCAGACACCATCTCACGCTCTCCTTTTACCTGTTTAATCTTGTTCAAAGCCACTTCAGCAAGCTCTTCAGCGATACCCACTACATTCTTTACCGTACTCTTATCCGTCCGGTTCACGTTTTTGTCGGAGATAAACCTGGCCACACGTGCAAGTTCATCAGTTCCATACCGTTCAACACAACGAAATGCAACGTCATTCTCCAAAATCAGTCCAATCACATCTTCATGCACCTCTCGCTCATTGTCTCGCCCCAAGCATTCTTTCAGCACGTTCGCCATGACTGACGGTGTTTCCCGTCGGGCATGTAACAACGCAGTGAAGAAAATGTCCGTTTCCAGTCGTGAGCGGGGCAACCGAAGTCCTTCTGCGCGTGCTTCTGTTCACCGGTCAGTACGTGCTCGTAGTAATGTTCTTCTGCATGGAAGGGTGGTTCGTACCGTATACTTTGGTGTAGTTTCGCAGTTTAACGCATGACGAAGAAACTACGTGTTCCCATGACAGGTCTTCAATTGCAGGTAACTTGAGTTCGTGAAGTTGGAGTAACTGCGCGTGACTGAGTTCTGCTGTCGGCGTGTAACGAATAAGGGCAGTAATCTGTGCTGGATATGACGTCATTGTGCCAAAGAGGCCCAAGCGTTGATGATGGAGTGTGAACGATTGTGAGTTGATACATCCAACCTTTCATCCGGTGATGCTGGGTTTGTTCGGGTCCCTCTGAAAAAGCACAAGCAATCACTTGGAAAAGAGTCCATTGTTTCGTTTCGCATAGATGCTAGACTTTTCTTTTGTTTAGAATAGAACCGTTCTAGGTTCTTTTTCGTTTCTAACCTTTCATACTGTTTGTTTGTGTGTCATTGGCTTTGTGTGAATGTAATGATTGCCAGAGCTATTCTTATCAAAAGGCTTGAGAATCAGCTGCTGCCACTGCAGTTAGGTTTCCATGAGTGTGCCGTTTCAGCTCCTTCGAATTCTGAAGTTCACATGTACAAACTAGGAACTGCATCCTGAATGTTTCGCCGTACATAAAGTTATGTAGCTGGCCAAAATGGGTCTATCGAGATCAAGAAATGATTCCGCTGGACTTTCTGAAAGTTCGGGAGAGGCTTAAGCTTGATCTTGTTACTGAACCGCCAGTTAAAAAGGTACCTGAATCGCTTAGAATACAGATCACTCCTGGGACAGCGCAGTCGGCTCTTTCACAGGTTTTCGTGGGGCATGCATGCATCGGGGCCACACCCTGTTTCTACATAGCTGTTACAGAGAAAGAGCTACTGCCCGCTAGAGCCCAGGCATAGACTTGAAAACACCGTTGATCACTTTGTCATAAGGTGTAGAAAACGCTCCAAGTCCAGAAGAGAGACTTTCCCGTCCGCACGTGAAAGACAAGGGCTTGGAGTTTCAGCAATAGTGAGGAAATGGCCGGATAGAGTGTTAGAGTTCTTGCGGAGAGAGGAATTCTTCAACAAGGGTTCCTACCACGCTTTCGAAATTAGTGACGTGCGCCCGTGAACATACATGCGTACATACATCTTTAAAGTTGAAGTCTCCTGTTGACCTTCCCAAGCTTTTGATCTGCCCCATGCTTCGAGGCATGTAGAATTAACAAGTTCAGCTGGATTTAGCTAAATCAGCCTAAATGACTGAAATATTTACATGGTTTCAGAGGCAACGTAAGCAATCCCTTCTATCCTTACCGACAGTAGCCTTACGTAGGTAGATTGCTAACCTTCTACTCTGTAAAGGGAAGAGTGATTACAGCGCAACACTATCGACTTGTCGGTCATCGTCACACCGGCCGCGATCCAAGTGCTCTAAGCTCAAGATTCTAAACCATCGACGCTATTCACGACTGCTCCGCAAAGTTAGGAATGGGACAAGAATATTCTCATGAAGATGGAGACGGGACCACGGGGGGTAATGGGACAGGCGCTGAGAACTCTCAGAGTGCCGTCGATTTTGATAGTCTTTCGGGTTATCGGGTTATGAAGGTATTTCAGGGGAGTCCAGCATCAAGATCTGGTCTTGCCCCCTATGAAGATTTCATTGTGGCTCTGAACAGAAACCTGGTTGATGCAGATAACGCATCTCTTGCAAACGTGCTTCGTGAAAATGAAGGGAACGAAGTAGCACTGGTTGTGTGGAATTGCATAGACGCCAAGGAGCGGAACGTTGCCCTCCGCCCGGTGAAGTGGAATGGACCAGGCTTGCTCGGCGCCGCCGTGCGTTTCGAACCCTTGCGGGGTGCCTCTGACTATGTGCAAAGAGTCGTTGATGTGTTGCCGAATAGTCCTGCGGACGAGGCAGGACTTGTTCCTTTCACAGATTACATAGTCGGAACACCTGCAGAAGCCTTCCGAACAGAAGGAGCTTTCAACAAGCTTGTAAGTGCCTCTCGCGTTGTGTTCATCGTCTGAAATTCTTTAGCGCTTGCCAGACTGACACCTGTTTTGAGGTCGTTTTCTTGGTTCCTTATTGATGCAGATCTCAGATGCCTTACAAAGACAAACTGCAGCAAGCGTTATGGTGTACTCCTCAGCGACAAACAGAACTGTAAGTTTCTTAGCGCCCAAGAGTGTAGGGCAACTATGAGGTCAAAATGATAACTGACGTATTCTGGCGATGTACCCAAACTATGATAGCGCAACATCGAGATCAGACCGAACAAAGATTGGGGAGGTGAAGGATCTCTTGGCTGCCAGTTAGCGACGGGTTTACTCCATCGGATTTCTCGGTCAACCTAAGTTTTGTGCAACGGATACTTCATTTCAACGGCATCCTATTAGCATGACCATCTCTGCCATTTTATTAACTCAGACCCCTAAGGAGGGATCTTTGGTGCCTGGTTTCCCCCTCGGCGAATCTCTATTTTTACCGTCTCTGGTTCTACCCTGGTGTCACTATGTGTTTGCTTGGAAGGTTTGAACGAGTCACCCGTCGCTGCAATATACTTGTGACTATTTTCGCGCATGGTCTGAAAAACGTCTTCATCGATTGTTTCACATCCTTCTGACAGGGGATTAGGGGGATTGTGATGATCATCAGACATGTTCATATCTTCCTCCCTCTTGCCTTTGTACCGTATCCCAATACCAAAACTTAATGATGGATCCTCAGAAATAGGAACTGGCGCGAAGCTAATAAGAGAGCGATTTGCACGTATTCCAATGGTCTTTGAAAGCTTTTTGACGCTGGTCACGACGTTTTCACAGCATGAAATCAGCTTTGGGATTAATTTGTATGCTTTCGTCATGTTCTGGCTTGGCTCAAGGTGGGACTGTTTTCGTTTGCGTTTAACATAGCCAGGGGACTTCCTCTTGGAAGATGCTGAATTGGATGCTGCCGTATTATCTAACACCGCAGAGTATTCCCCCTTAATTGTATCAGAAATGTCAGTGCATTGCTTCACAATCCTTGCGGCCGAGCCGACAAGACCCTGAATTAGTTCGACAGTTTCATTAGGAAGTCGAGATACATCAACACTTGGATTGGAGTACCAGAATAATAACTCCTCGATTCGCGTGCGGCTCAGTTGTAGTATAGTTATGCAATAGCTGCCCACACTGTGATCGATCTCGGAGTCAACGGCAAGGTCATTTACGCCTGGGTTACTGCTCTTTGTTCGGAAGATTGCATCGCGATTACGCTGATGCAGCTGTAGCGAACCATCAAATAGGCGCAATGCAGAACTCAAGGTCGGAATGGGGGTTCCATGTGCAAAAGATCTATCATCCGATGATAGCGACTCAGAGACTTGAAACGATCGTAGAGCAGTGACCGCAACATGCATCAAAGTCTCAAGGATGGTTCTAAGACCAATCATATCGAGAAGAATGTCGCACAAGACAAACTTTCCAGCCACGTGCTTTCCGTTTCTGTACTGAGCGTCTTTCTCTTCGGAGCGTTTTGGACGGTATTCCCCTCCTTTGCGAAGTGCTTTTGATAATTCACGTATCCATCCACACGCTTCGTCGACAGCGTTCGGAATGAACATTCCTGTGAAATACTGCCGGAGCCGAAAGTGCTCCAGCGAAGTGTGTCGCCCATGCTTTATGATCGAATCAATCCACGGCTCTGGATCTATTCCAAGCACACATAAGGATTCTGAATCAATGATCCTTCTTCGTTTCAGGGACCAAGACGTGAAATAGTCATTTTGTAACAACTCAATATCTTCAGCGCTCCACAAGGCTCCACCATCGTATTCGTAGACCAGTGTGAGAGATTTGAACGTAATCTGACGCGCAAAGCGTTTCGTGACAATACCAACTTCACTAGCAATCAGTAATGCTTCAAGCGCCTTTGTCGCAACAGATGAGTCTACAGAGCATTGGGAAATCCAGGCTATGGTTTTCAAAGTCTTGCAAATCATCGGCGAAAGATCTTCATCATGTTCCAGTTGGTCGACCTCGGAGGGCAAGTTGTGTCTGACATCGCTCTGGAGCAAGTGGCCGATTTCGTGAAAGAAGTCCATTAAGCGTGTTCTGCCTTCCAAAGAACTTTCAGTACGTGAAGGGCTTTCTGAGAGTTCATTGTGTTTCAGTCCAGAAACAAAGAGAAGGATGCGGTTTAGACAGCACAAGTGCAATCCGGAAAGAGTCACCGCATTGGACAGGGAGGACTTGTGTTTAGTTGATGACTTGCGAGCTTTTCTGGCTAAAGCAACATATGCTGTGGCTCGATCAAGCAACATAGCGACAAAAAGGGGCGTGTGAATCAATTCGACAACATAGTTGCAGCGAGGCTGGTGAGCTCGGGATTTCACCAAGGCTTCAACGGCAGATCGGATGTATGGAGACTCATTCTCTACACATAGATTTTTACATTGGGCATATCTTGCCTTAAGCCCGTTCGGTTGATCGCAAGCGTCTGTCTCGTCTAGGAGTTCACTTGGGGAAGCTGTCATGAAAATATCGTCTTTGCTGGCAAGATCTGCTTCTAAGTCCGGGAATATCGCCTCAAATCTACGTCGTTCGGCATTCGTATCTGTGATGTTTCGATCCAGAGACGCCAGCACATCCGAGAAATCGTGATGAGCCACTTTTGAGGCTGGACTGAAGACTTCCCCTGTTACAGCTTCTCGTGGTTCTCCTTGTAAACACCAACATAGTTGCCGGACCATGATTTTCTCAATTCGAAGTAGTTCAATGTCTCTCGTGCTCCTGAACGCCTTATCGTCACTTGCGTCTCTTATGTTAGACTCATCAGGCACGGATATCAAGGAACATACGATAGACTTTAACGACATCAATGGAAAAGATAAAGCCGTGTCGTTCACTGTCTTTCGGGTTTGGGAAGGACCCATCAGAGCTCTATGGACTGCAGCTCTTACCGAACGGGCCAAGTCGAAGCCAGACTGAAGACCTCGTCCCCGATTTGTTCGCTTTGAAGTATTAGGATGGACTGTGTCTTTCCTGAAGTGCTGTTTCTGCAGCAAGTCGAACGCAACTTGCATGGCAGTGAACATTCGATCGAACTCCAAAAGCCGTTCGAACAAAGTTGTCAGGATTTTCGAACGTGCTGATCCTCTCTTCGCAAGAGCGGCTCCAAAATTGCCCACACATTTGGACGAAACATTGATGATACCGATCAAAGCCGCCATACTGGCCCCGAAGGCAGCAACTGCGGCGGCGAGATCACGACCAGGAATGTCGGCTAAGGATTCAGGAGTAACGTCGTCTGACTCTGAGTCATACTTGTGAGCCTGTGCCTCAATCGTGAGGTCATCGACTGCTTGGTAAAGTGTCACACAAACAAGAGGAACCAGGACTACGGCATTTAAAGAGTTTTCCGATATATTCTCTACTTGTGACCGGTTACTTGAAATCAGTCTGAGAACTGAGCCTGCGCCAACAATAGCGGAGATGGCGGATAAATTCTGATCCCATACAAGACCGATATCAATATGCATCTGTCCGGAGTCAGTAGAGGAAGAGTCCGTAACGAATTGCAAAAAGTTGGGAGGACATTGCAAAAGAATTCGTCTCTCGAGTATACCCTCAACAGCCGTGTAACCGCGCATTACGGCAGATGTGAGGATTGACAACAATCCGACTGCAGCGCTATCTGCAAGTGACGCTGGGACAGATGCATCCAACATGGAAACCACATCCCGAATGGTGTGCATGTTTGAAGTATTGACTATGCAGTGCGCTATTCTTAAAGCCCGTTCTCTTTCTTTTTGTTCGCCGAACAACAAAGACTTTCTGAGCATAACGAATAGACCATGCCAACCGTCAGTCTTCGCTGCCACTGCAGCTCTGATGTGGGGGGTCAAAGTGATCGACTTGACCGCAACACCATTCACGACGAGTGCATGCAGAATCATTTGCGCAGTAGGACCACCGCGTGCCAGGTCCGCAACGACAGAACTGGAAGCTTCCGGGCATTCACGGAGGGCCGCCATGGTGAAGCATGCAAGCATAGCGATGTCCGAGGGGAAATTGTCACATGCGGATACCATGATGGACAATAAGCGTCTTGTCGCGTTTGGCATTCCTCGCAGAGCCAAAGCAGTTGATGGATTGGGGTAAAAGTCACGCATAGCTGCGGTGAGTGCTCGTTGCACAGGAGGAAACTGGGCTCGTCTTGCGGATGGTCGGGAGAGTAATGAAGCGAATACGTGGATATCGAGCCATTCTAGACGTGGATTCGCGAGTATGTACTTAGTTATCGGGTGCTTGGCGTTGGACAGATCGCACAGAGCGGCGGATACCACTGGCAGAATCTCGTCAGATATGGTACGCGAAAGGCCTTCGCGCAGTCGCTTGGTGCTCCATACTCCACGACGACCAGTGGTTCGCACAAGGGAACGGACCACAGCAGGTAGATCCTTTTCATCTACAACGGATAATGCATACTGCTGCGTGAAGCGAATTTGATGGCGGTGGGACGTCGAGAGTGGTAAGGAAGCCAGTGTGGCAAGAATTGGCACTAGTAGCGTGCGATCGGATGCAAGGAGCTCGGAGAGGGTCTCGACAGTCTCGTATATCACGGATGCATCGTTTGGGAGAATATCGGGGAGATGGGGTATAGTTTGATGGGGGTGAATGATTAGAAGATCATGCATGCACTGCGTTAACTTTGGATGTGGGTACTGAATGCGGGGCAGGAGGGAAGACAGGGCTTGTGATATCTTTTCGGGAGGAAGGCATTGGATTTCTTCTAGATGCGGAAGGGCTTGAAATGGTGAGAGAAGACCCGCCATCGCAATGAAAGCGATAGCCTAACCGCCGGGGTGTACCCTACAAGGATTTGGGGACCAGAGTATAGAAAATGACACGGCGTATGCGGTATCCCTATACCCTTCGCACGGCACCTTTGGTTTTGAGGCCAGCCTGAACCGTTCAGCGATCCCAATTTTTAGGTCTCCTAACGCTGAAAGAAATGCGTTTACCGTCGGTACCAGAGGTCGATACCAGGATCAAAGAAATTTTGCCTTTGCACGAAGGATTGAGAGCGTTCGAACTTAGATGGTGCGCACTTGAGCTTCTTGCCAAGCAGTGGGAGGGGAGTAACCCTTTACATATTCGCGGGAAAATCCGAACGTTGGAGGTCTTACATAGAAACCTTCGAAAATACGAGACCGCGAGGCCTTTGAAAAACTATCTGCACGTCACGCTTGGCAAATGCTGAGCAGTGGAAACGATCATCGTTTTGTCACGGGTCGCTGCGGTTCGAGTTGTTGGCATGGAGCGTGGACACGTGTCATCATCCAATTCTTGTTAGAGCAGGAGTTTCGGAAAGCCTCGCTCCTTTTTTGTCCCTCAAGCGCTGATCAACAACGTTCATTACGTTTATAACCTCTCAAGTGCGGTTTGGCTGGAGCAAATTTGTGTCGCTCGTCCTTAGCATTCTGTTCTGTTCATCATGTCTTCTTCGAAAGTCGATGGAGAAAAGAAGTCTCCAGTTCCCCCAGGAAACATCGGCACTCATGTCCCAGCGCCTAATTCCTACATACTTGCCCAGCTTCCCCGTATTCTGCCGTTCACGCATCGACGCGTTCCGTTCGCACCAACAGCAGACAATCACGCCACAAACCTGCAAAGGCTGGTCCATCATGAAGGCAACAGACCTCCGAACCGCAAAATTCTCTTTAATTTACGTCTGCTCACTTATTACCCGCCAAATCTCGACTTGTTACCGGATCTTATCATTCTGTTAGAATCGCGGAATGTGCATATCTGTCGGCTCGCTCATTACCACATTCGTTTGCTTGGTCCGATTCGCGACATCACTGTGTATCGTGAGCTTGTTGAGGCTCTCGAACGAGAGGTGGCATCACAAAGCCCAGCTCGACGGGCGCAGGCACTGAAGACTCTGTCGCGAGTGTTTATTCCATCTGATGTATCCAGAGCTTCTGATTTCATAGTCGACGCCTTCAATGCTATTGGCGGCGCTAGAGTCAAGACCATTGAACAAGCTCAACCGAAACGCATCGCTGGAGTCGAAATTCCAGGGCTGAAGCGGAAGGAATCAAAACCAAAAAAGCCCCTCATTGACACCTCGTTTATCACGAGGAAGGTTATCACAGGAGAAGCATATGACGAGGTTGACGCTAAAACTCGTCGAAAAGATTCGAAAGCGACCCGAATTGATGATGGTGCAGGCGGCGTGATGCAGAAGGGATATGGCACACCGCAGTTCATTAGGTCTCGGTTCGGAAAGATGTTGGTCGGCCATGCAGTCTTTGCGGCGTTGCGAAGACTAAATCGAGTTGCAACAAACGAAGCTAGAGTTGACAGTTATCTGTTTGACAGCGGTCTCATGAGCATTGTTCCAAGCACCGTGCGCCACTGCGTAGCGCTCCTAGAGTGGCGCAGTACTGTTGTGCCGTCCGCTGTTGCGCGATATATGTTACGGAGGCTTCCACATCGTAATCCACCTGCGGAGTTGCGCTTGCATCTTCAGGATCTTGGTGCGAGGGTGTACTACGCTCGGATTCTAGCTGCCCTTGCGGAAGATCCTGACCTGTCTGCATATATTCCAGAAGAAGCACCGAAGCAGGCTGTTCGACAAGCACAAAATGATACGCTCAGAGAGGTTCTTAACGTCAATGGAGTTCAGAAAAAAGCTGTAGGCCTCTTCCGATTCTTGTTCAACAAAGAGCGTGTAAATCAGGTCGTTGACTCTATCAAAACTACCACTTCAAATGTTGTAGCTGTACGCGGACCTCGACTGCCCAGAAATGATCCAATGGGCGTAGAATTTGCTGAGGCGTTGATCAACTTGCTTAAGAATGCTTCAAATCGTGTCTTGATTGAAGCCATACGGGGATTATCGCATAGAAGATGGACTACTTGGTTTGAATCGCCCATACCGCAAGGGGCTTTATATGATTCTCCAGAACTTGTTGACGGTGATCCGTATGGTGGCACCGGTGATTCGTGGGGTGCGGATGAGACTGATGACGAGGAGGATGAAGATGACGAGAATGAACTAGGTGCATACGAGAATGATGTCGTTGGAGACGAGGACGGTTCCAAAACTTCATTGAAAGGCACAGAAGCTCAAGGAGCAGGGTCAGTTATTGATCCAACGCTTGATGATCTTGATACCTCCGGACAAAAAGAAGGTTGGCTTTCAAGATTGAACAAGAAACGGCATGAAAGGCGAGCTCAGAGAATTGATGGCCAGACGCCCTTCTATCTGCGAAAAGTTGGGCAGGGTATGGTCCCTGCACTAGAAGTTATCCTTCGTCGTGTTTACGGTGCGCTATTGAATGACGAACCAATAAGGCGCTTCGCCGCAGCAGATGCGATTGTCGTGCTTGCCAGGGCTAAGATCTACGGACATACAGAAGCAGACCAAAAACAGCTACACCTAGCGAAACGTTCTGTGCAAAGCATGGCTTCGTCAAAAGCCCTGGTTACGGTAGAACAAGCAGGCGCATTGAACTTGGACCAACACCACTCGTTTGGCAGCGAAGAAAAGCATCCTTTCCACTGTTTGGTTCGCCCATTGACGGAAATCGTTCATGAGGACCCAAATCAGTTCGTACGAGGGCGGGCTGCTGTCGCACTTCTTTTCGTTGTGGCATCGGGGGCTGGTAGGACATATCCGGATTTGGATGAAATCGACATCGAGGTAACACAAGAAGCACTGAAGAGGAGTGAGCAAATACAGAAGACTCCAATTCTTCTGAGATACTTTCGTAGCTTTGTAACCCATGAATCAGCGGGTGCTGGTGTTGGACTACGCCTCATGTCTGAGCTCATTGACTACATGGTTTACGAGGTTCTTGACGTATCTCCAGATCTTGCTCCATCAGCTATTGAAATGACAGAGCTCTGGGCAATGACTCATCCGACTGTTGGAGTATGCGGAAGAATGGGGGCGGTTTGGGAAAAGTGCCTTTCGATAGGGCAAGCTGAACTCGTCGGAAAGTCTATCTTTCGAGCTGTAACTTCAAAACCGCACACAGAACGAGTAGCGTCCGCAGCAGTAATATTCTTGAGACGGCGAACGTTAGATTTGGCGATTATCACAGTAGGATCATCACAGGTCACTGGAAATGCGCTGCCAGAGCCACTTCCGAGAGCAATTGGCGTCGAGATGGAGAAGTACTTTAGCCTCTTGTGGCACGCGGCTTTACTTGGTCCATCTGCTGAATGTCGGGCATTCGCCGTGGAGGCCCTTGGAGGAGCGGCCGTTCTTGCTGGGGAGCCATTTCGCTGTTGTACATACGAAAGACTAGTAGAGCTTGTGCGCATGAGAGGGTTTGGTCTGAAAATCCGTGCAGAGCAAGTCCTCAACTGCCTTGATGTTCTCTACCATTGTCGAGAGCGCTTCTCTGAACAACGTGCTGCAAACGGAATTGCGCGAAATGGTACTAATACGTCTCGGTCATGGCTACAGTTGGTCTGGAAACTAGGTGCCGAAGCAGCATCCGCGGCGCAAATTCTGCTGGGACTGCCACCGCCAGCTGGTTGGCAACCACTTGGTCCTGGCGGAGCTGCTGATCTTGGCAACGCCGAAAGCAGGTTCGGAGATGTTCGGGCAAGGCAGAATGTACAGTTTAACGGTGCACAGGCGAATGGAGATAACGGGGACACAGCAGATTCAGAGCGACATCTTGGTAGCGGAGGTGTTGGCGATGTGCCGCCCCGCTTGTCCATCAGAGCGTCCTCTATACTATCTGCAGATGATTTACAGAGGCCTCCGAAGTATCCGGATGACGTGGATGAATACGCTAGCACGGGCAGCCGTCGCAGCCGCAGCAATCGCTCGCTCATTCCGGAGGACCAAAGGAGTCGTTCGCGGAGTAGAAGCAGAAGTAGAAGTAGAAGTCGATCTCCGGGACAATTTCGACTACCCAGATCTCGAAGCGATCTTGGTTATGATGAGTTTGCAGAAGAGCGGTATGACGATGACGTGGAGAGAGGTGATTTCGGCGCAGAGCGACGGCATAAGGAGACAGGGCGCCAAAAGCAAGAACAAGAAGACTTTGAGCTGGCAAAGCAACTTCAAGAGGCGGACGTTTCAGCGCAGCAACGTCCGTCCGCTATGGCCGGCGCTTCAGCAGCGGCCGAAAAGCTGCTCAAGTCTGGAACGAAGCTTACGCACAAGGTGATGAAGTCTGCGGGCAAGGCACAAGCCATAAACAAGATCAAGAGCATCAAGAAGCGCGATGAGTACTGACTCAAATGTGAATGCTAGCTCTGCAGGAAACCCATACCGTTACACTGTTTGCATGGACGGCCAAGGGTGCCTTTTTGCTCGCATGGTACGCACGGCACTCGCTTTCCAAGGAAGCCGACCATGAGTTTGGTGCCTTGACAGAACTGACAGGGCTTGAGACCCTTGCCCCTGCATGTTGGGCACGGAAGCAGCTTGCTGCGCAGTGCCTTGATCTGCTTACGAGAGGGCTCCGAGGGCTGGACAGAATCGGGGTTGGGTTTGTTGCCAAAGCCGCGGGCGGCCAGAAGGTGAGCTGTAGAAAGCAGGAGCGGGAATGTTGTGTTTAAGGAACAAACTGGCAACGCGGGGTTTGCCATTGTGAAGCGGTTGAGAAATCGACGAAGTGATGCGGAGCGCGGTGTGGCGTTGGAAGTTTGCGACCATCCAGGGTAAAGGGTTGGCGAGAAAACGATTTGTTAGCTGTTATGAGCACTGCAGGGCACACGTGATCACACAAGTGAATGGCCACTAGCGCCCACGCAGCGCAGGGCTGGTGCGCTGTGATTGGGCAGTAAACAGAACGAAAAAGGGCAATTAGCGATTTCGTGACGTGGCGCCCGATGCTGCGCTCGAGTCTTGTGGCGGCGACCCGTATGATAAGTGTGCAAGAGCTTCTGGTGCCAGACGCACGTAAAGGTCCTGCCTGCACCGGCGCCCGTGCCTCGAATCTTCTCGCAATCCATGCTGTGCACGCTTTAGAGACCACACACCCGTGTCCATCCAAGCCACCCCCCTCCCCCCCCCCCCGCGCTGCCAATAACGCACCCCTGCCCTCTCTCCCTCCCCCCATCCATCCATGGCATTCACATGGAGACCCATTCCTCCTCCCTTCCTTCCCATTTCCGCTTCCATTCTTCCCCGCCTTCCCCGTTCTTCACCGCCGAACCCGATGATCCTGCAAGTTCAGTCCCCTCTGTCGACGTCCGCTCGGCAAAGACGCGACTTGAGGTGCTCAAAGGTTGGGAGGTCAACTTCTCCGTTCTATGTCTCTACTTTGCTTCCGCTGTCGCTCTGGCCTACATCTTCGTCAAGCTGCGCGTCACGGCCACCGTGTGGCATGAATCATCCCTCATCCCCGCCCTCAACACCGTGGAGTCCGTCTTCATGATCTTGCTACAGGCCGCGAGCGTCGCCTTGCCGGTCTTCTACCTCGCCAGTCTATACGCCGCTCCCACAGTTACAGACGAGCAGATATGGACTTGCATTGTCTTATCCGTCGCCCTTCTTGTCAGCAATCCGCTCACGCGCATAGCCGCCCTTGCCGCACGCAGCGCTCAATCTTTATCAACTGCCGACGATGCCGAGAGCTCTCGAGTGCTCTACTTTCCGCTGGACGTGTTCTCAAACGACCAGAGTAAGCGTCTCATAATAAGCGACAGTGTTTACACCGCCGCAATTTACTTGTACCTTATTCTTTCCGCCCATTCCTATCGAGTGTTTGATGTCAAGTCGTTGCATACTTTGTCCTTCTACGCACCCAAGGTCGCCATTGCGCTCTTCTTTTTCATCGTCAAGCTTGTCGCTGGCTTTAAGGCTGGTATCTCTCTCGGCCTTGTTCCTTACTCTCGCCTATTAACATGGTTCATTCTTTATAAAGGCGACCGTCACTCACTTCGAGTTACTGTTCCAGTTATCATCACCACAGTGCTTGATACAGCATTTGCGTTTTGGCTTGTCACCGAAGTGGCGCGCACTGCCGAATTCCTTGCCACAGTGCCGTACGTTGAGAACCGAGCGAAACAACTGGGCTTTCGTTGTTACGTCTTTCAGACGCTTGCGTTCTGTGGTAATATGATTGGCCTGAGTCTGCTGGTGACCTTTATGTTACCGCAGACCTACATCTATGACGCGTACGATAGTCCTCCCGCCAACTTTCTTCAACTGGAACCTCCCGTTGCTCGCCTCGGTCTGGCGTTTGTCTATTTCACATGGAATTTGGTAATAGCCTACGTAAATCTGCCACCACAGCCGATCATACCGTTTGCGAGACGTATTGTGTTGCGAGTTCTGTATCTACTGCGGAACAGCCGCGTGGCAGGATGGCTGGGCCTCGCAGACATTGATACAACTGAGGAGCCGGAAGACTTTGACGAAGCGGTGGACAACAGAGTTGAAATACGCGCCGAAAGAGACACCATACCGCTTCGATACCGCCACCGCGAGATGTTCGATTTTATGCTTTCTTCCCCACAACACCCGTATCCTCTTTCTCCTGATACATTCAGTTCCTTTCCGCCCATCGGCCCTCCGTGTGAGGCTGTTGAAGATCCCTCCAAGTATGGATCATGGGATTTCGCAATTGATACCGGCAGGCGAGACATTTCATTTGAGAATTCTACCCATCAGCCTTCCTCTCTACCTCGACCTATTGATATTGATCGAAGCACGCCGAGAAGATCACGTTCTTCAAGGACTACTCGGCCTTCACCCCCTGGGCCACCAAGTTTTCAGCCCTTTCGGCTGCGATTACGAAAGAATCTGTTTGTCATGGAAACCCAGGTTGTTCTGGCCAACGCGACATACCTTTCATACATACCAGGAAACCCGAAGGAAGAACTGAGAGAAGTTGAGCAGGGTTCCTCTTTGCAGCACATTTGCTCCCTTTCTGGCCTTGAGCAGTTGGCCCGTCACTCAGGAGTGAATTCGAATGTGCGGCATTCTCACCCCTCATCGTCATACAGCTACGGAAAGTTGCAACCTTGCTTTGATGATGGATCCATGTTCTTGGTTAATCCTTATGAAATGGCCCAACGATATGAATACAAACTGCACAAACACTTTTATGATGAGCGACTTAATACGCATGCGATCATTCTTCTGAGCTCCACACGCGTCATCGTTGCGTTTAGCGGAACTCGAAACGTGACAAACTGGGGTGTGAACGCGAACGTGAGGAGGGCTGTTCTGGACGAGAAACTGAGCAAGTTCGAATATGAGCTTTCAAGTGACAGCGCGACAGACCATGAGTCGGAATCCGACTCTGATGAACCGAAGCTTGAGGCATTGAACAACCGCGCTGTGCCGATGGGCATGGACCTTGACGACATTGAGAACGAGCGAATACCTCTGCGGAGAACCAGATCTGAGGATGCGATGGTGTTCTGGATGGACGATATCGAATGGGACGGCAGCCGTCAAGAGCCAGACCTAGAAATGCAGCTCGACAACGGTTATGGTGCGGTGCCGACGTTTACAAGAGCGAAAACACACCCTCGCACCACCCCTAGAGCAACAACGACGCCAACGGCGCCAACGCCACCTGCGCGGGGTTCAAGAACAACAGAAGGGGTATCGATGGTAGCAAGGACATTAGCGAGAGAGCTAATGACGTTTGGACAGGCAAAAGTGCATGAAGGGTTTATTGACGCTTACATGTCTCTCCGAAAACAAGTGATGGGATCGCTGATAGAACTGTACAGGGGAAAGACTACAAGTTCATCTGGCGGCGCACAAGAGGCTGCCGTACCTAGCGGTGGAGTTGCAAAAACGTTGCCATTGTTCTTCTGTGGACACAGTCTGGGCGGAGCGTTAGCCACTTTTGCCAGTTACGAAGCTGCGAGATATTACAAGCGAATAGGGCTAAACCGACGACAAGACGTATCTTGTACAACGTTTGGATGCCCTAGACTTGGAAACGAAGCATTCAAAGCTCGGTATGAGGGGCTGGTAGAAACGCACTGGCGATTTGAAATAGCGTCGGATCCGATCCCAAAAGTGCCCAGCCTATTCCTCAACTACGTGCCGGTGGGCGTGCAAGTGCTGATGGATCAGTCCGGAATGCTGTTGATAGATCCCAGTTTCATCGAGGTTCAATGGTGGGGTCAGCTTTCGAACTGGTATATGGGATATCGCTTGCATATTCGCGCGTCGTACTGCATGGCGTTGCGCACGTACTGCAAGATGTACAAAAACGGGGCAGACGATCTCGCCGACAAATTTTGGCCGTTCCCGCTTCGAGTGCAAACCAAGGGACTCTTTCGTCACGTTTATCGATAGAGTTTGTGGTTGCTGCACTTTTGCAAGAGTTGCGCTGCAACTGGCCCCCTCCCCCACACGTGAGATAGTATCTCCAGAGTAAACGAACGTGTATTATAGCAACAGCAGTTCAGCAATCATTCTCTGAAGATCATGCGTGACTTGTGGCCTGTCAAATCACTTGTTTCGATTCAGCAGTGTAGCGAACGTCACGATTGCTACGTCATGAGAAAGCACAACGAGCGAGCAAAGGCATGAAACAACTCGTAAGCAGAGAAAGCAGCGCTGCCTCGGCGCATGAAGTGCAGAAAAAAGGAAAAACTACAATAGCTGAGCAGCAAGGCAAGCAGCAGATGGCACGTTATCCGGTGCAAGGGCACAAGACAAGCGCTTAATTGAAAAGGTGTCAGCACAAACGCTTCGAGCCGGTGGTGAATCAGGTGTGGGGCGGGAGCGCTGTGGGAGCAGGGACAAGATTCCGAAAGGAGGAACTGGACGGAAGAAATGATAAAGCACAGATAACAAACAACTCTCGATTCCGTCAACAACATAATCGTGATTCTCAAAAGCGTATCTACAAAAGGAACCATGAGCGAAGAAACAACAAGCGCTCCAAACACGTACACACACACAACTCTCATCGGCACCACCACAACAGCCATCTCTTCTCGAGCGAAAAAAAAATGCACGCCATACGTGTAACACGCCTGCACGCATAGATACTCCAAAGCGCACCACAATCCAAAGCGTGTCACAAGAATGCAACAAAGCCACCAACCAAACAATTACAATAGTGCGAACGCACCAAGTACCAAAGGTACCTTTGTACCAAAGGTACCAAAGGTACCAAATCCAACAAGCCCACACAAACCCAAAAAAAAACCAAAAAAAAAAAAAAAAAAAAGAGACAGCTGGGGCACCGCGTCCGCGAGTGGAAGCTTGCAGCTATGAATCGTTCGAGCCAGCAAACCAGTTCCAAACAATCAAGTTCGACAACGACAACCCCTGCCCATGATTACCGCGATCACGAAATCCCCTCAGACTAAACGAGCGTCCAACGCCATGATGAGGATGATGATTTCTAGAGCCCGAGTTGTTCGAGCGATGGGCATGGGAAGACGTATGGGCAGACGGCGGCACACCAATGCCATTATTCGCAATCACAAGGTTAGCAGCCGCATGATCGGCGAGTGTACCAGCCGCCTCATGATCAGCTAGGTTTCTCGCTTCCTCCAAAGCGATGGCATTGGCCAGTTCCTCATCTCGAGCAATGCCGCCCATCCGAACAACGTCCTTTGCCAGAGATCGAAAACCGACAGAGAAGTGACCGCCCGTAGAACAAAAGTAGTGCGCCTTGGGGCGGAGATCGGCGGGTGCAATGGCACCAATCGCTCCCTTCACATCTATTGTAGTCGAATCACAATCAACGTCATCCATAGTAAGACATGCCCACACGCGCGGCTTTTGTTGAAAGTTGTTACGCAGAATCTTATCCCAGTTCAAAATAAGCTCAAACGTAGAGCGCACATGCGACGAACAGCACAGCACCAACACATCCGGTTTAAGCACACGAACATCATCCAAGATCATTCTTCTCGACGTGAGATTGGTCCTTCTCAATACAGTCAAACGCACATTCTTGCCATCAATGAAAGCATTTGGTGAGAAATCGGTTCCATCACTAAAAAGCTCTTCCAACGACAGAGGTTCACTTGGTGCGCCGGGCAGCGGATACTTAGTCATAAGCTTTCTTACCAACGTTTTCTTGCCGACCTTTTCGGGTCCTAAAAACACGACTTGCAAAGTATCTTCCAAAACCTTGGATTCGCGTTGTTTTCTCTCGGCAATGATGTCCCGAACGGCCTTGATGACGTCGTTACATCCCGGTTTTCGGATGCAGACTTTTCTAGCGCGAGCACGACAAGTAGGGCAACGTCGTTTAACCAAACGACTCACACAGACGTCACATAGATTAGCATGTCCACATGGATCCAGGGTGACATTTGTAGGGCGTTCAAAACAGACGACGCAACTTGAATCCGAGTCGAGTAGGCCGGTATCGGAGTTATGTTCCTTTGGTGAAGACGGGGTGGACTGGTCACTATCGGAGAGTGGGTTGGGTTGCTCGGATAGTTGGGGAGATAACGGTGGGGACGGCGAAAGAATGGAGGGGGAGAGTGGAGGAGACGGCGATGTGTTGTCTGGTGGAGAAGCCAGAATGTGAAGGAGAGGGGTTGCCAATGGTTGTTCAACCGGAGTGGCCGGTTGTTGTTGTTGGTGATGTGGTGGTTGCTGATGCTGTTGTTGTTGTTGCTGCTGTTGTTGTTGTTGTTGTTGGGACGGTGGCGGATTGGAGGCCATTTGCGTGGAAAGCACAAAGTGTTATAGTTTGCGCTTTGTTTGGTGTGACAGGGTGGAGATGGGGGACAAGGATGAGGTTGACGAATAGGAAGAAGATAGGGCGAGGGGGAGGGGGGGTGGAGGGGAGCACGTGAATGAGGGGGAGGGGGAGCGAGTTGAGACGAGTTTGGAGTAGGTGACGAAGAAAGGTATGGAAATAAGGCGCGGGTGACCACACGGGGGAAGCGCGTGGGGCCGGGGGCGGGGGGGACGGGGCGTAGGGAGAAAGGGTGGGTAGCGTGAAGCGGAGACAAGGGGCGGGGCGAAGGAAGGCGAGCGAGAAAGAAGGCGCACGGTGGTGCAGTTGGCACGGGCGAACGCTCGCGTCAAGGGAGGCACACGCGCGCTGCTTATCTCCGCGCGCGCGGCAAAAAAGGGCGAAAAAAAAAAAAGGCGCCCAGTGCGCAAGGGGTGCAGCTGCTGTGCAGCGGCGCGTCTGCGCAGAATCGCGTTGCCGGAAAAGCAAAGCGCCAAATGCCGCATTCTTTTTCTTTTTTCAAATCTTCACGGCGTTGCGGATTTGGGCGTTGATTGGGCGACGCGTTTTGCCTTCGGGCGGCCATGATGCAATTGTTGCTGTTGGTGCTGTGCACCGTGGACGCGTGTGCGATGTGGACGCGTGGACGCGTGGACGACGGGGAGCGCTGGAATTGATTTCACTTTGTGCTAATTGAGTGCTGAAGAGTGCACACACACGAGTCGTGGCTGGCGCTGTTCGGCTGGCATGCGTGTGTGCAGTTAGCATTTGGGTGAGCTTTGTCTACCAACGGTACCCTTCGGTAGCTATACCTGCAGCTTGCGCTTCATCAACATGGCAGTTCCCCTTCGCAATCATGTACACGCCCAATGCAAGCCGCAAGAAAGATTGAGCTGCTTCTCCGCTTGTGTGCTCCCCCCCCCCCCCCGACCGCGTTGCGCCGTGCGTTCGCGTGAACCAGCTTCTCTCTCGCTCTCGCGTGCGCACTCGCTTGGACATGGGCGAGCGACAGCCGGCTGGAGCGAGCTGCGCGGTCGTGCAAGTGCACCGATGGGTGACACTTTGCACGCCTCGTGAGGAGCCCGCCTCGTGAGGAGCCCGCCTCACGCCGACGTGCATGCGAGCGTGCGTTCGCGGCGGCGAGGCACAGCCGGCCGCGCGCGCGCGGGCGCAGACAAGGGTAGCCGCACGCGCGTTACTGTGGTACGAGTTTCAAACAAGGCTCAAACAAACACGCCCAACGGCGGATGCGCGAAAGCGGCGCCTCAGCCACCGGTTTGAAACAACAACACATCGTCAACTGCGCGGCGTGCGAAACGGGTCCCCAAGCGTAGGCGCCGCCAAGAAGACGACGGCGCCCTCCGCGCCGTCTAACAACGCGCCTTCAACGCAGGTCGTCATCGTCTGACGCGCGCGAGTGAGCTGTTGTCTTTGAAACTGATACGGCAGATCAACAGCTCCTCCACAAGCAAAGCAAAAAAAGCGCGCTGTGCTCAAAGCGCCGCCGAATTGCAGCAGCGCCAAGCGCTTTAAGAGTCTTAAATTAAGACGCGCGTCAAGGCAAGCCGTCGCGCCACCGCGTGACGCACCACGCCCTCGGCAAACGGAGCGAAGCGCGGAAAAAAAGACACCACCCTCATGCTGACAGATGCAGCCAACGCCACGCGCACGCAGCGCACGCGCCCACCCCCCACCACCCCCCACCCCTTGGCACGTTCCATTGCGCGCACTGTGTAGCGCTCAACTTCAAAGCTGCGCCGTCACCTCACCGCGCAGCTCGCGTCCACCGCATAAAGAGCCCGTCGTTCACCCGTCCTACCTCCCCCCCCCCCCCCCCCCCCCCCTTCTTCCACACCTCCCAAGCATCTTCCGCTATCCGCACAGCTTCCCCCCCACCCCCACCCCCACCCCCACACACACAAACACACACTCTCACAACACACTCACCCCCCTCACCACTATGCAACACCAACACCACCACGCTTGGATCCCGTCCCAGCCTGAACCAACCCCAATCATCGCTTCTCTCGACCCCACACTCGTCCCTCCCCTCCCCTTGAACCCCCATCTGTACCACTCTCCCGCACCCCCCACTCCAATCTCGCGCCACCAACTCCCCCACTCCATTCCCCACATCCACCCCCATCCGCCCTCCCACCTCTCCCCCACCACCACATCCCCCAACATAACCCCCCCCTCCATATCATCCCCCAATCGCTCCCCCCAGACCGAGCATCAACTCTGGCAGCTTCAGCAACTTCTCCAACCGCGTCCATCTCCCTCCCCATCCCCCAATCCCCGCACCAAGCCCGTCGATGCCCTCGGTCCATCCTGTCTCATCGCCCTCTACTTCACAACCCTCACCAGAACCCTGCTGAGAAACCGTGCCATTCCCCTCGGCGCCAGACTCTCCTTCCTCTCCCCCCAGGTCCGATACAACTTCACCCAGCCCATTAACGGCAAGTGGAAGAACGTCCCAACCGTCCAACTTCCCTTCGACTCGCTCTGCGCCGCCGGAGACTGGCTCACCTCCCGAATTGGTCTGCCACACCCCAACTTCAAGTCCGCAAAGGACGTCCTTCAGACCACCATCACGCATGCCTGGCAGACACGCAACTGGATGTGCGTCATCAACATGCTGGGTGAGGGTGATCCCTCTCTGGCTGACTTGCTGGAGAGTGATGCCATAGCTGGAAAGCCTCTGGCAACCCCGCCCGAGTATATCGGTCGTCTCAACTGTCACAAGGGTGCACCTGACATTCGCAGAGATGTTGACGGTGCCATTACTGCCCGTCGAGCCTTGCACGATGTATTGCATGTCCTCGGTCTCAAGTCCACCGCCGTCAGTGCAGGTATGTTTCGGCGCGTTGTGTCCCCAGCTTGGAAGCAACGCTGCCTGTATGTGGCAACTCATTGCCGACCGAATTGCTGCTCGTTCTACGAAGGTGGCTACTTCAAGAAGCTCATGTCCCACTCGCAGTTGTACGGAGATTCTGCTGCCCTCTCAGTACAGGAAGTGATAGAAGGCTTGGACGAGGTCATTAAACTGTGGAATAATCCGGGCGGCATGTGCGTGCGGGAAGCCAAGTGTGCGGCCGGACTGCGCTACAACGTGGACAAGAGCTTTCAATCAGGAGTGCGAAGTTATGTGAAAGCACGCTTCTTGAAGGAGGCACCTGCCATGATTAACAAGCTGCACATGCAGGAACAGAGTGCGTACCATAGTGTGAAGAGCGTTTTGCGCATCAAACGGGCAAAGTTTTTCCGGTGTCGTGATGAACTGGATGCTATTGAGATTAGTGCAGATGCATTGTTACCGCGCATCTGCTCGTCCCTTGCGTCGTCGCCGTCGCCGAATATGCATGGTACTGACATGAATGTTCATTCGT
Source organism: Gracilariopsis chorda (assembly GCA_003194525.1). Lineage (NCBI taxonomy): Eukaryota > Rhodophyta > Florideophyceae > Gracilariales > Gracilariaceae > Gracilariopsis > Gracilariopsis chorda. The sequence continues at coordinate 54,876 of NBIV01000029.1, read as the reverse complement.
TGATACCTCCTCATTTACCACCTCCGCCACCACCGCCGCCGCCGCAGGACACGCTCAACATGCCCTTGCATGGACATGTGCAGCAGCCAGTGTATGGCGTCGGTGACGGCGATGTGTACGCTACGCATTCGCTGGTGGCGACGCCGACTAAAAAACGCAGGCGGGTTGATTTTGATGATGCAAACTGTCCGGCCACTCCTAGAGAGCAGAAGAGAAAGCACGCTCATCTGTCGTTGAAACGAAAGGAGGCTAATGAGAATAACTGGAAACGGTACCTGGAGGAGAAGCAACGCGTTTGTAATCAGTTGCAATTGCTTCTGGATACTGCTGAACGACATGGTGAATATTGTTCGTGTGAGGATGTTGCCGAGGATGGAGGTGCTGGGGAGTTCCCTACCACGGAGAACACTCCCGTAGCTTGAGTTGCTTTTGTTTTTCGTTTCTCGTATTGGTTCTGTTTTTGTTTTGATGTATAACCTCTGTATGTAGTTGTGTCTGTGCATGTGTAAGATGAATGATTAACGTGCATTTGGTTGTCGCCTTAGCAGGTTTTATTGCTGGAGTAGGCATATGTATAAACGAAAGGGTATGGCATTTTGCTCATGATTGTGTACTCGTAGTGCTGGTTACTTTCGTAGCCAGGGGAAGATGGGGGCCATAACGGGCTGGCCGGCGATGTTGAGATGGGTGGACACAAAGGTGAGAACTATGAGTGCGGCGAACGCGAGGTTGTTCTTCAGGTCGGTGCAAGAGAACCTCTGATTGGCGAGCGAGGATACGCAGAACAAAAAGGTGAGCCACGAATGCATCTTGACCTTTGTCAAGACTGCGGCGAACGCAAACATGAGCGCGAGCAAAGCATCTGTCAGAGGTGGGTGAGTGAGCGGAGTTAGTTGCTGGTAGGAGGTGGTACCGTTGTGCAAAGTTGTGAGGGTTGACGCGTGTGTGCGCGGAGAGATGCGGGGTTGGACTTGATGCTGGAGGTGTCTCGAATGCAGGGTGCACTCTGCTAGTGCTGCTTGTCAATGACGCCTTCTTTTCGTTCACGGCAGGCGTGGGTGGAGGGGGAGAGGGGGCGGCGGCACGTACAGTAGTCGGGGGGGAGTTGTTCGACGGGGACGGGTATGACCTTGAGCGCGGTGATGCGCTTCTCGTCGCGAGGGTCTGGGCGCGAGATGAGGGGCATGTCTGTTCCAACTCTTGGAGAAGCACGACGATCAGCGGCGGACGACGCTGGCGCGGAGCGCTCTCAAGAGCGACGCTGCAGGTGGCGCTATGAGTATGAAAACGGGCGGCGCGAGGCGGCCAAGCGGCGAGCAATGCTGCTGGTGCTGGTGCTGCCGCTGCTGCCGCGGGTGCTATCTAATTTTAGCGACTTTGTTCTGATAGGGCGGCACGGTGGTGGCGTTCGTCTCGGGAGCTGCGCCCTGTGGGACGCCGTGGGACGGTTGGTTCCACGCCCTTGCTTTTAGTGCTGTGTCGTATGCGATTGGCGGCGCGCGCGAAGGGCGGGCGGGTAAAGTTAGATACTTGCCAAGTTAGCCGACTACCAGCAGAACCAGCACTGTGATACTGTTCACTACCACAATTGGAACTGTCAACGTTTCGCACCGGTGGAAAAGACGTCAAGTATTGGTTAGAATGCATGCTGCTTCGTTCCACATCACCCCCCAGCTTCGTGAACGTCTTCCAACTCAACTTACGTCGTAGTACGCGAAATGCCTTGAGCAGATTCACGATTTGAAGTTTCACGCCTCCTTCAATGGCCGCTTCCTGCTCCGACCATCCCACTGTAACACACATACACACACACACACAAACGACGCAGTCAGAAATCCTCTTTTCCCCCACAAATCCACAGTCTGTTCGAAACAATGACAAGTCGTGACGTACCTCTCTTTAGAAACCGTTCTTCGTGAAGAATCGCCATCGCGTTCACAAACAGTAACAAAGCCTTGAACACTGTGCCCAACCCCAACATCATGCTGCTGTAAACAATGTCCTAGCTAGCGCGGGGGTGAGCACCTTCAGATTTTTGCCACGCGATATCTCTCCACCTCGTCTTCTGCCCAGATCTTCGTCGCCGTCCTCGCCTTCCACTCAACGTGTCCGCTCGTGCAGCTGTGTATCACTTAAAAAAAAAAAGAACAGCGCGGCGCAGCGCAGCCCGCTTTCAGAAAGACAGCACAGATATCGCACCCGCGTCGGCCTTCAAGTCTTCTTCACCGCACTTCCCTTTGTCGTCGATTCAAACCTTCTCTCTCTCGCCTCTAGTCCTTGAAAGCACCGGTGGAAAGCGAGATCGCACAGTCGATAGTTCTAAACGCCAGTCAATTTGCCAAATGTTACACGATCAATTGCCGTCGCATTCGTACACCACGGATGCTTGATCGCAACCGAAAATAGGTCTTGTGCCCGTTGTTTGTTCGTGCAGCGCACGAAACGTTGCGGATCGTACCAACTTGTTCTTCGCCTCGAGTTACACTCGCTCGCCTGTGGGATTCATTCAACAAGATCGAGCCCACCACGGCAACTTCCTCACCACCACAAGTCACAACAGAGTTAGCTGCATTTGTAGGTTCGATTTTCGAAGGCGCGGCCACTGCCATTTATGCTGTGCCATGCATGCGCGTATCTTTGTTACCGCCTCCATTTGTACCCGTGTGCAGCGGGTGAGGCGTGGAATGCTCAATCACCATTGGTGCACGATTCGTTCCACCAGTGTGCAATGCGCACTGTGCATCACGCCACAAACACTGATATCTCAACCACTGCGCGTCCCACCCTTGTGGCTACTTCCGCACACGTCTCACGCGTCAAACTTACTTCCCCTTACCTCTAGTCATGTAGTGTTTCTCACCTGTACACAAACCGACTGAGGGAGAGGTCCAGCTCGCCCGTTCCCCGCTTATCCTCGTCACTGTTCAATATATCATCAATCATCGACGCTCTCTCCCAAAAAAAGAAACAAAGCCCCCCGGAAGGAATCCTTCCCCCCCTCCGAAAAAAGTATCGGCCAACTCACGATCGCCCATACCGTCAGCTGTCCAATGTCCGAAGTCCTTATCGCAAAGGTGCGTTGTGAGGATATTTCAATCCGCTGCATCTTCAAGTTCCGATATAACATATAACAAACGTGTCCCACAGACTCCCACTGCCAGAAAGCATTTGCCCAAAAACCCCACACACGCTGGCCAACTGCAGCTCCAGTGCTGTGCACTTACACCTTGCAAAAAAACTTCCCGGTAAACGAAGATACCTTGTGGGAACCGAAAAAGATGCACCTTTCCTGATATCGACCGTCTTGTCAACGCGCGTTGTGAAAGAAACCAAATTAGCTGTCACTTCACCACCAATCAGTGCTTTCCGTTAGCAACCAAATGTCAGTTTTATATGCCTTCTTCATGCCACTAATCCAAGTTATTGCCACCGTACGATGTACACTGTCATGCTCATCGTGATTCGTCGTCAACCCTTTTAAGGCATGTCATGCCCGCGGCACGAACCCACCGGTATTAATGCTGCAACCGTTCACAAGTCGATAGGCCAATGGGATAGGGGACACATCTGCACAGTCCATAATCGCCCTTCGTGTGTGCAGAAGTTAGCAGCCTGACTGCTACCACCCAAGCCTGGTAAAGTCAGAAGGGTTAGCCCTTAGCACGAGTACCATGATGGTGTCGCAACCCGTCCCAGATTCCATGCATGAACTTAGCGGAGGAGATACACACCTGCTCTAGCCGTGTTCTAGTCTAAACAACACTCGTGAAGCACAACCTTTTCCTTCCATCACTCGTTGCGTGGTGCCCTCTGTTTATCACGCGCCGAGTTGCAACTGTTCATACCGCAGTTGGAAATTTTGCTGCAGGCAGATCTTTTTCCGGGTGCTGTTGCTTTGTCCCGAGATGCCGCCCGCAGTCTAATGATTGGAGGTTCCAGTTTGGAACAGTTGACATTTATCGCGGCCAGCAAAACGCTTATCACCAGTGGTGGTACCGTTGGTACCCAAAAAAAAATCACAACCGGCGAGGGTGATTATACACTCACCCTTCTGTTTCGTAACCTCCATGCACAGCCACCATAATTCGGGGTCGCCAACCTGACGAAGAGCGAAGGTTATTGTGCGACCTCAGCGGACAGCTCAGGGTTGGGGGAGGCGCAAGGTTAGAAGTTTTTCCATGCATTACACACGTTCTTCATTCACGTTTCGACACGCACGCATAAAATGTTCCATGAGTTGAAAGCTTTAACCGTGCGCCAAACGAGAGTTGTCAATTAGATATCATCCAGAGCACAATGTTGCGCGCTGTCACAGCTACAGAAAAAGACACGCTTCATATAATTTTCCATTTCGTGAAGTGTTATTATGCAAGTGCAGCTTCTCCACCACAGGCTTGACGTCTCTTGATGCCTGTCTTGGAAGAAGTCTACCAAGGGTACGGATTAAACACCGAGAACCACAATAGACTCGAGACTGGCAGCACCATCGGGTGTCGTCGCTTTTTAATCTCCGCTCTTCTAAAGCGGCAAGACGTCGTCAAAAGAAGGCTCTGTTTGACTGCACCAAGATAAGGGTCAAGGTTAAACAATCGAGCAAGCTTTATCCGTACATGAGCTATAACCTATTTCAACAGGAGCTGGCTTCGAAGGCGATTATGTACTGTAGGATGACTCGCTACAGATGTTGAATCCCGTCGTATGACTCAGTCCAAAGAATCAGCGTCGCCAAAAGAAGCACCATCCTTCCAACGAGGGGAACTGCTTATGGCAGATGACATGCTCTGAAGGTTCTGTAACTCACCTTGAGAAGAATCCCTCACGACAGGCGAATTATCTCCGTTCGAGTCTGTGTGCGTAACCATTGAATTGGTTTGGTTGGAAGCGTTGCGCCCAATGACGCTCCTGTCGGACGCATTGTAGTTGCTGGAGTTGGTGCGCGGGTCGCTCAGATTATCGTCGCTGACAGTTGTAGAAGAGTTCCATTGAGTCACGAGTTCTTTTTGTGAATCGGTTCGCAGATTGGAGTGCGCTGTCTGTGCGCGACTTCGTGCGGGGGGGTGAGATTCTTTCCTATCAAGTGTGATTATAATTCCGTTACCGCCTTCATCTTCAGCAATTGTGTCCAATGGTTGTTGGCGGACGGTGACTTGTGGTATTTGGGCGATTTCACTAGACGAGTTTTCGTGCGTCACATCTCGTGCGGATACGGAAGTGGGGAGATTGTCAGAAGATGGCACAGATGCGGAGTTCTGTTGCTGGGATGACGCTTGCGCGTTGACAGAGAGGGGAGGTGGCATTGGCTGAACGGATTGTGGTTGGTCTTGCTCTTGCTGTTTTCGTTGTTGTGGGTCATTGAGAATAAGGGGACGCATTTCGATGTTGGAAGAGTGGGACTGATTTTGTTCAAATGACTGGGAGGTATGAGGAGCATGTGTGACATCACGTGAAGCGTGTGGAAGCTGAACAGACTGCCCAGCATCGTGGATAACTTCTTCAAACTGGTGATGGAGTTGGGGCTCTGTCTGCGATGCATGTTGATGCGGAAGCGGCGTATCAGGTTGGGCGTTGTGGGAACGTGCCTGGGAAAACAAGAGGGCTGCAGTGATGAGCAACGTGAACGTGGCGAAGATCACGAGGGCGTACCGTATGACTGTCTTTCGCTTCCTCTGAGCGAGGAGTCTTGCGCGACGGCGGGCCTCCCTCGCAGCGCGCTCCGATACGAAGAAGGAGAACAGCATAGGTCTGGATTGGCAGTATTTACTTGTCTGTTGAACGGGATGGGTTGGTAAGCCAGGCGGGGATGCGGATAAGGTACGAAGAGTGTGCGTATGGGATGAGAACTGGGTTTAATAGGAGGTAGTGATGGGGGGTGAGGTGGGGAGGTTGTGGAGAATGCATTCGAATGCATGTTGGACAAGATAGGAGAGCTATGCGGATAACGCCGAGGAATGCACGTGACGAGCTGTGATGCATAGCTCGAGAGCTCGAGCAAGGCGCCACACAAGAGAGGGGGAAGAATCGCTGGGAAGAACAGGTATGGCGCGCAGTAAGCATGGGCGAGTACGTGTTGATTGTGTTGGAGAGGCCGTGAAGCGCAGACAACGAGGCGGGGCAAAATAAGCATCTCAATTACCAAGCGTACTGATTCTGAGCGCGCTGATTGGTGCTCATTGCGTGGTGAAACGAAAAAAGACGTCCCATTTAACGTTTTCCGTTGTTTTGGTAAAACCGTGAAGTTAGGTGCTGATAATAGCGCTTAGCATGAGCTGACGCTCACCTTTACCCTCTCTCTGTGTCCTCGCGAGTCTTTCCCGGCGAAGCCCGGCCTGACTGACATCTGCTCCAGGGTCCATCATGGAGCACAGCGCAAAGGACACCGCGTCCGCCCTTTGCAAGCGCGCAAGACCCAAGAAGAAGCCGACCGACTCCACTGTCGGGCGCGCCGCCGCGCCAACTTCCGAGACACAAGAGCAACACAGCTGCGCCAGCATTTCCATGCCATCCTCCCCGAGAGTGGAACCGCATTCCAAGAGTAAACGACCATCCCCACGAGCACCCCGTACTATCTCTCTGGCTACCGAAGTCGACCGCCGTCTGTCGCGCACTGCTACCGGCTCACTTGTGGATAGACCGCCTGTGAAACTTGCCCCAGGGGCAACACCTGCAAGACATCCGAGGCTTTCCAGCATCATATCCCTGGAGACGTCCTCTCTCGACGAGGTTGCTGATGCCAATTTCATGCGAAGCATATCCAGTATACGCAGCGTCGAGAAGCTTGCCACTTCGAACTCAGTTTCTAAAGACTCTGCTGCGCCCCTGTCAGCTACGGACGAAAAGAAAGAGACTGCTGACAAATAACCGGCCAGGCTAGAGCTGCTCTCTCAGATTAGGAACTATCGTAAGTCAGTTTAACCGCTTCTAACTTGGTGCTGTCTGTCATGTAACTACGTCATCGAAGAAGTCGACCACCGCGCTCACTACTAATATCTCTGCATTCTTCCTGTCAACGTTCGTCTTGCTCTTGCGCCAGAGCTCATTGGTGATCTTGTTTTAATCTGTGTGCCTTTTAACATGCATTTTTACCCAGTCTCCATTAAACCCACGCCGCATTCCCGCATCTAGTCACTTTCGACTCATACAAAACACTTTAAAAATAACTTGGGTTATATACCATCTAACAAAACAGAAACGCTAAATCAGGAAGGTGAACTGACGATGGTAGAGCTGTCCCTCTTCGATACGCCTAACCAGTTTTTGTACCCGCTACTCTTAATTCACTGCGGATGCATAAACCGTAAATGCAGACCTCCTGCAACCTCTCATGCTTCGTCGAACAGTCATTCCAACCATCTAAGTTACAAGCCCAGTGCTGACCTAGAACCATGACTTTGAACGCTCGTCCTGTGTGCAGCACTGCTGCACAACATCTTGTTTTCGTTGGCGCTCCATTCGGCTGTAAACCACTTCTAGTTTCACTCATCTGCGAAGAAAAAGCGCAAACTTATCACGGCTGCCAGCGCTGCACAATTTCGTACGCACACGAAAACAGAACCGGAAAACAATAGCTGACGTGGAACACTGGCCCCTCTCTCAATTAAATGACAACGCCTAGCAACAAACATACCCAAACCGGGGCCCTCCGCACTGTTCGTGCGCGCCGTAAAGAGACGTTTAACAACTGCGCATAGATGAATGGAGACACAGGTCCACCGTCACGAACCGTCGTACATCTCCTGGATGAATCAAATATTGAAGGCACGACAACACTCACCAAACATACAAATCAGCGTCGGACATGCAAAAATCCATGCATATTGTTGCTCGTTGTGGCGAGACAACCGACACGACACCGGCTTGCACATTGCTGCATCCCGCTTTCTCGGACACACTCATGCACGTACAACTGTATAGGGTGCCGTAGTGCCCCTGTCTCCACGTAACATATCGTTGTCTCCTTGAGTACTTCAGTGTCGATTGTCGCATGCCACACTGGGCTGATGTCTTTCCCTTTCGCAAAACTGAATACAACGACATCACCTGTGGAAAGGCTGTGCTTGCCTCGGTATGTATCATCTCTTCAACGCTTTTTGTTTATGATTCTTGTCTAGATCACGACAAGGGGGCCTATCATTGCATATGGAAACCCAAAGTCTTCCGCAAGACCTCGTCGACGATGAAGACTCATACCAGAGTGACCTCATGGAGATCGTAGACCATAGTGGGCCATTACGGAGTATGCGTCCCACGCGTTTATCTACCGAGCTTCTTGAAAGCAGCGATGCCGCAGATTTAGGATGCAAGCCACTTTCTACAAGATCAAGACTAACCGAGCAAGGGGTAAAGTTCGACAGAAAAAGGGCAGCATCTTCAAGCCAACCCAACAAGAACAGAACCGACAAACAGAAAAGGAAAATTCGAAGACCATTGCCCCCGTGCAAAAGCGCTCATTCCGAACGGCCAGCTAGCCCTGCCATGTCTGCACAACGGCGAGGGACACCGAGCTCTCTAAATCGGCAGACTGAAATGACTGTGATCCAAGCTCGTCGGATGGGTTCTGATTCATGGTTTCCGCAGATCTCATCAGTTCGCGCACCAGTTGCAAAAATGCGGTTCGGGTCTCAAAAACAGCCGTCCATGGATTTGCCAAGCGCTATGCAGCTAGCAAGAAGTGCGTCTGTTCCTGATTCGGGACTGCGTACAAACAGTCTGAAACGGATATATTCATTGCACAATCGGCGCCCGCATGAAGTGCACCGTGCTGCTGTAGAGAGGTTGGGCTCTAATGACAAGCCGCCATTGCGAGACAGGGGACAGCTTGCGTTTGGGGTGGTGAGATTGCTTTCGGAAGAAGAAATGCTGAAAAACGAGGACGGAACCATACTGAGCGGTGGAGTTGGTAAGCAAAATCTATCAAAGGGGCATAGTGTGGACGGTTACTATGAGAAGGGGAGTCTGAGCGACTTGGAGAAGCGAGTAGCTTTGGTACATGAGCCCAAACGGGGTGGAAACAAAACGCGACGATGTTTCACGGATTAACCGTTGGCATGCGTTAGACATAACTTTATTGCCTTGTACATTCGCGGCATTGAGGCGACGAATGAATTGTACGTTGTGTGAAGCGCAGCGAATGGGGGGAACGTGGAAAGAGCAAATGATCGTTTAGGAAACAAGGACAGGTTGTGTAATAATAGAAGGTTGATGGCCCATAATAGACTGTACTAAACGCATAACTTTAGATGACTATGCGGAAGGTGTCAAAGCGCTTGATACGTTTGGGCAAGCTGGGGAAGAATGGCTCTTCGAGAGCAACTCGGTGTTTGATTGAGAGCGCGTTGTCACGTCAGGGGGGGGGCTCTCACAGGGCAGCGCATGAAGCTGAATTGAATGGAACATAGATTTTTCTAAGTTACTGAAAGCACGACGGTACCCATGTATGCTTATTTATAACCTGAAGAGCCGCCGACTAGCCGTAGACAGACGAGCAGCTTTTCCCTGGAGGCAAGCAAGTCGCACAATGTCATAGCATTGCTAACGTAGCAAGGGAAACGGGAAGCGGACGGGAGCGGCACGTTTCGGGGCATACAGCATAACGATTCTAAAAGGTTACCAAGCACGTCGTATTATATTACTATGTATATTACGACGTGTGTCAGCATTTTGATTTAAACCTATCGGGGGAGTGTTTCATAGTTTTTTCAAGGCTACCGGCTACGGCTGCTGTGTGCTCCGCTGCGCAGATGAAACTGTTACGTGTTGCCGTGCGCTCTCAAACAAACGTTTTTGGAGGGAAATAAGCTGTTGCCGATTTTTCGATTTTTACGAGTGCCCGTGCTGAGTCAGCACTGTTGACCCGCTGCGCAACGGCTGTGCCTTCACACATGCCTTCCCATGCCCAGTCCCAGCGTCGCACCGCACGAGCTACCAAAGGGTAGTCCCGAGACATCACCAGTCATTGCACTTTCCCCTTCCTAGTCTCCCCCAGTGCACCCACAACCCCCTTCCCCCCCCCCCCCCCCTCCCCCTCCCTCCCCCGTCCTTTCGCTTCGTGTCACTCCCATCGTGACAACCTCCCCCCCCCCTTTCTTGCGCCCCGCTTTCCCTGGCGTCTGCCTAGGACCAACAGTCATGTCTGAAACAATCGACCCTCTCTCCTCTGCTGGCATGTCCGAACTCGCCAACTTTGTCATTCGCCCACCGCGAGCGCACTATTCCCGCGCCGAGCTCGGTGACCGCGAGTTTGTCATTGAAAAAGTTCCTGCAAAGCGATACGATTCAACCCTCATCAATCGTCGAGGTCTCACCTTACAGGTATCTCGTTTCATCCCCAATCATCTCTCCGAAGATGCTCCCACAATTGTCTATTTGCATGGAAACGGTTCGTGCAGGGCAGAGAGTCTCATGCTGCTTCCAATTACAATTCCCTACGGCTTGTCACTGCTTGCATTTGACTTCTCCGGAAGTGGTAGAAGCGAAGGCGAGTACATTTCTCTTGGCGTTTGGGAGCGATATGATGTGGCCACTGTTATAGAACATCTGGTTTCAGTCGGTGTGCACTCCATAGTTTTGTGGGGTCATAGTATGGGAGCTGCCACAGCTCTTATGTACGCTGGTCTGGAGGAGCGCTCCAACCATGTGAAGGGTCTCATCCTCGACTCCCCTTTTCTCAGTTTTGAAAAACTTGCCCAGTTTCTTGTGTCGGAGATGCGTGTGCCTATTGGTATTTCGCGCAAGTTGATATTATCAGTCGGTATTCGCACCGTGCGAAAGATCGTTCGAGAAAGAGCCGCCTTTGATGTCATGGACATTGACCCACTTACGGCGACGAAGAATATCCCTCCCACCTTACCGGCTGTATTCATGCATGGCACTGCTGACGCTGTCGTGCCATTTTCTCACGGCGAGCAACTCTTCAAGCATTATCCCAGCAGTGACAAGGCATGGATTCCCCTTGAGGAGTTCGAACACGATTCGCAGCGCCCAGACTTTTGCATGGACCGAGCTCATGTTTTTCTTCAGCGATTGCTCCCAGAGTTTGCAGTAGGCTCTCCCCATCACCTGGAAATCCTGAAAGCCCGCGGCAATTCTGCTATGCTCACGCGTCGTTTTGCAGATTCGGTGTACATTTATACTGAAGCATTGAATGCATTGTCTGAAAGTCTAACAGACACTCCTTTTGCCCAAGCAGTCGGAGAACCTTCACAGTCGCAAGATGGTAAGGCGCATATTTCCCGTCGTAATTCTGGCTTCAAGGGACTGGTCAACTCGGTGAAGGGATGGCGCATCCGAGATGATCATGCACGAGGTCGTGGTCGTCCTCGGCGGGCTTCCGACGAGTTACATGAAACATTCCAGAGTTCTTTGGCAGAAGAGTCTTCCCCGAACGTGAACAACCCCGAATGCACGAGGAGCGATAGTTCAGCCTGGAGTGGTCGGTTTGCGAGGCAGAAGTCCTTTACCGCAAAGGGCGTGTTCTCTAACATCAAACGTCGTGTTCGCACTGGGCGCCATTTCAAGGAAAATGTAGATGTTTCAGAAGCACGCGTGTCTTTGCCGAATCAGGGGGAGCCTGACGAAACATCCTCGTGTCCGGATGTCTCGAATCCCCCATCTAGACGCCAGAATCGAAGGCTAAGTCGTACAGATCGCTCCTCTCCTCGCATCCGCTTACGCAATACTGCGAAGCGCGAGTCACGCCTATCCCAGCAGGATCAGAACAACGCAAACGAAAAACATATGGATACCAGCGAAGAGCTTCGAGGCAGCATGACAAGCATCTCATGCTTTGGGAACCGCTTTCATAGATCGGAAAGACATCGAAGGCATTTGCTGAGGCGTTCGAAACCAGAAGCCAATCCTCTACAACGAGAGGGATACGGCATCGCAGGTCTTGGAATATCTGATTGGGATATGGATGTAGAAGTCAAGGCGCTTGCCCTAGCTTTACTGGGAAATCGCAGTCTAGCGCGAAGAAAGGTTGGAGACGTTCAGGGCGCATTGTTCGACGCGATTACGAGCCTGCAGCTTGATCCAACATGGATAAGAGGCTACCTAAGGAAGGCAGCAGCGCTCAAGGAAGACGGAAGATTGGAACAGGCTAGGAAGGCTGTGCTAGAAGGCCTAAAACAGGAGTCGAGTCACGCTGGCTTGATTGACATGTTGCAGACGATCGAGGAAGAGACTGATAGCAATGGAAGGGTGACTGAGGACGAAGTCAAACAGGTTGAAGTTAAATTGAGTGACGCTGACTCGCAATCTCAGTCACAAAAAGCGGTCGTGGGATCCTGCTGACGTCTTATTATCTGCGAGGCAGAAATGCGGCGAAGAGCTTTTTTGTCGTTTTGAAGCACGGATACCTATGGCGTCACCCATTTTGTAAACCGCTGCTGTTTAACTCTTGTTTTGTTTTCCTCCATCTTGCAAAAGTGTGCAACTCGCTTAAGATATCTTTCATATATAACCCTTTTAACCAAATCCAACGTGGCTGCTACGAACAAGAAAAGAAGAGAAGTTTCTTATCAAGATGACTCATTGCAACTTTGAAGTGTTGTTGTAGCTAGTATAAAGACACCTACACGCCGTGCAAATTCTTTAAGGCGCGTAGGGAGGGTCTTTCTGCTAGAAAAGGCATCCAAACAGCATTGAGCAACCAAAGGCATGTAACCAGGATCTTTCTGCAAGAAAAAGTGCGGGCCGGTTACGATATTGACAGGATGTTGTGCTTACATAGTCATACAAACGCAACGTCAGAGCGATGAGGATTCAGATACATATGACTGAATGTTGTCATCCTCCGCAGCAGAACATTCGGGTAAGCGCTGATTCATATGCTAGCTAGAACCCGCTCATCTAAACCGCCACCGAACTCTGAATCATCTTCCCTACGCAAACAGGCTCGTGACACATTCGTCATCTCTGGGCTATTCTTTCATTAAAGAACTAGAAGAAAATCCAAGACCCAGTGACGTTCTCAGCTGATAGTGGACCACCATGCCGGGTGACAATACTTCACATAATAATCAAAGCTCTGACACAAAGCTTCCGTTCTTATTCTTCCTCTTTGCGCATCTCAGTCGCGATAATTGTCCGACACAAGTCAACTCTATCATGTCCATCGATCGTTCGGAACGCCTCAAGACCCGATTTACGTCAGCAACTCCAGAGTACCACCAACGCTCACGCTATGAGGCAAGCCGCTGCATTTCGATGGCCATCGATGCGCAACTACTCACCCTTTCAACAACATATTGAACTCAAAATTGAATACCGTAGATTCTAATTTTCCGCCATGTCTGGTCTCTCATCAATGACCGAACACCAGTTACCGTTAATAGTATCTAGATGTACATGCATATCTTCTTATTTTGCGCATGAGCGCCTACATGACGAAAAAGCGTGGATTATTCCCACAGCGACTTCTTGCCAAGGTGCGCGCGCCCCAAGGACGCCACTAGTGCAACACGATACACATATATATCCACACAATCTTCCAACATAGCCTCCCAGCTATCAAGAGGTAGGAACGGACGAGCCAGCGTCATCTTGTCATTAGAATGCACGTAGAATCAGAAGACGACAAAGTCCCCGTCTTTCCAGTTGAGGATATGTGCTTATCGGAAGAAAGCATTTCTGTGACTTGAAAATATATGAAGGATTCAGTCAAGAAGAAGGAAGAAAGAAGCTTAAGCTTGGCAGATTTGGACATCTTATAGCTATGAAGTCGTGTAGTGTTTCGGCAAAAACCTAGCAACAGCACGAACGTGATATGCCCGGGCCTGGACGAACGTCAAAGAGTTCAAGATAAGATAAGACCGGTTCGGTAGGAGCTGTCTTCGGGCTTAGAGAATAGCTCTTAGAGGTAGCGTCTTCAAGTCTCGGTGAGCGATGTTTGCTGAAGGAGCAGAATAATGTTCTGTGATTATCAAAAAGGACTCTATATTGGTATTCTCAAGGAGATCTAATGCAAACACGCTGTGGTAATCTAACCTCCGCTAAAATGGTGCACATTTATGCGTGCTTTAGCTCGTTTTGAAACTAGTACTCTATTCACAAAGTCATCAGTAGCTGTTTGAAACCGGGTATGCTCATGATGTAGCATTCATATAAGCAATAAGCAATCTCTACCACTCTGTGACTATGACGCGCTTCAATAGTAATGACGATAATGTCCATTCCAGCAGTCGCTCATTGCTCTGCATGCTCTCTGACCTTTTTATATTCTATCCTCGAGAAATGGATTGCGTTCAGGGTTGCGGGATACTCTAATAACATGAACGGCAACGTTTGAACTTCAAACTTTGAAGGGGTAAACTGAAAGAATGAGATCATAAATATGGAACCGATGACCAGAAAGAGCAGAAGGTCGCTGGAGAAGAAAGGGGTATGTTGTTACGCGTGCTGCGATGAAACCAACCAAAAACGCAAAAACGATTCCACACTACCCATAAGCTGTCCTTTTTGTTAGAACGCAAAGGCCTGGAGCTTTTGTGCACAGTTTGTTCTTTGTCGAAGCACACGCCCCACGAAAATGCGTACTGCGAATAAGCGAAAGACGTGCTACGACATGTTGGCCACGATGATAGCTTTAGATTTGTTATCTTGCAGTGGAGTTGAAAACACCTGCAGAGGTTTCGAAGACGGTTTTGCCAGTTCTTCCGCGACAGTTTGACGGGCGTTCGCCATCTCAGCTAAACTTGGCCTCAGAACGTCATCCATAGAGTGTGCGCCATGTTTTTCAGCTCTGGGAGATGGAAGAGTACCGGTAAGCTCTTCTTCAAAAATATCGCTTGAATCATCATTTGCAATGGGAGTATAGAAGTGACGATTCCGACTCAACACGGAACCCATAGTGTGTGCTGCGTTGAGTGCAAATTGGAAAGCTTTCGTTTGTCTTCCTAGGGCTTCGAAGAGCTTTCTTGTTTCAATAATGCACGGATTCTGTCTTCTTTGTGTGGATACGTCGGACCTGCTCGATGGTTACTCGCTGAAAGAAACTGAGCACCGTCCTCGGAAAACATGTATGAGGAGCGCAGTGCGTCAGCGTTCTCTCGCGAACTCTATACAGTATATACTGACAGAATAAAGCGAAGGGTGGCTCATATAGACGTTACACTGCAACGCCAGGGAAACGCTCGGTGTTGGTCAACTGCTGGATGTGACGAACGGTAAGCTCGTCACGAAGAAGCCTACCCCAGCAAAGCTTTGAAGCCGTTCCGAGCGCAAGGCAGAAAGCGGCAATTTGCTACTTTTTGTGTTGAAAGGGAGTCGTGGAGATTTGTGATACGCCACATCGAACTGTACCGAAGGTAAACGGTACCAAACAAGCACTGGAGATACCGTTGACAGAGGTGCGATATGAGCTTGAAATTTGAAAAAATGCATGTTCATAACACGTGTACTTCTTTAAAACGAGCGATGCACGTGCGCGTTCTTCGTTCACCGCACTGTGCTGTGCTCTGTGAGGGTCAGCTCTGTTCCTTCGCCAAGAGGTGTCACCCCACTAACGGTACGGGTACACAAGACTCAATGCTAAGTCGAAAGTGTGCATGAATCAAGTTACAAAGGTGAACCTAATTTTAGCAAGAAAAGGTTCTTGAACAGAACCGGGAGATCGAATCTAGTTCGCCAGTGAACACTGCGTTGCGCCAAAAGAAATGATTGCAATGACAACGCTACAGGTAGACGCAGTGCAACAGGTTCTCACCCATTCACAGCCTTGCGTTTTGATTCGTTGCACCCCTTGCTGAAGATTGTCCGTTTAGCTCAGGTGATTGGCCACAACGATTGATGAGCGTGTTCCCAAACAAGACCCCAAAGCGATCCGCCAAGTGCTCACTGACACTGCTTAGGCTGCACAAACAGCTTGTGTTGCACACACAAGTCGAGTTGAATAATACGTTTAAGATAAGGTAGCAGAAACACTCATTGAACATTGCTTGGCAATTGTACTCACACCTTGCAGTGGACTCCAGTAAAGTAGGGCTCGGAAAACAAAAACCAATCTGCTTCACGCAGTGGTTAAGTTTACACAGTTTCAGAAAGGTATGACAAACCACAACAACATAAGCCATACAAAATGCTACCTCGAAAAAAGAAAGCGTAGTGTCCTTGCACACGTAGGCGCTACTTAGTAGCGCAACACAAGAGACACCAAAAACTCTCAAGCATGAGCAGATTCAAACGGTGTCCACATCGACTTGACCGCCAAGAAAGCCGCACGCAACGGAGCCAAGAGAGCATGTGCAGCGTTAATCTGAACAGCAGTAGTATACGTCGTAGCAACAATCCCATCGACAACGATATCACCATCAACGGTTTGAGGGTTATACAATCCCGTTTTCCACACGTACTTCTTGCCAATGACTTGTTGTTGTGAGCCGTCGTGAAGTCGAAGTTTCATTCCGAGTGTGACAGACTTAGCGGGGCGAATGACGTCATCGGCGTAAATGTAGTGTGAAGGAGTTAACGTGATTGAGGTTGATGGCGTGCTGAGCTGGACGAAACGGTACTTGGTATGTGCGTCGGCATGGGTCCATGCGAACACTGGTGAGAATTTAGCGTGCGACACTTGCACATGGTCACCGATGGAAAGCTGACTGACGGTGCGCACGGAGCCATCCTGCAGACGGACGGAAGCGTCCGCCGGGAAGCACACACGATCGAAGATCTCAGTCTCGGAGAAGAAGCACCTGTCACTGACAATAAGGTAGCGATCATCATCATCCATTTCAAAAGAGCGGCTACGATCCCTAGAGAGCGGGGTTTCCTCTCCGAAAACTTCCTTCCACTTGACGTCTTCAACATCATCGTTCGGTCTCAGAAACAGCAAAGTATCGCCTTGGGAAAGATTGTAAGCCTCACAAACAATGTTTCCACCGACGACACTGCCGGCTAAGAAGGAGCCCACATCGCGATTGCGCCCTGCAAAGTATCGGATAGGTTTTGATTCATTCGAAGCGACGGATGCTCCGAAGGAGCGGAGACGGACAAGGCCGTTTCCCTCACATTTCTTGTCCTCCATGTCGATGTCTCTGGCGCCGAACTCGAGTTTATTCGTGTTGAACTCGATCTTCCTCGGACAGGAAGCGCCGTCTATTTGGCGGCGGGTGAGGGAGACATCGTTAAGAGTTGCAGCATTGAAGCTCGCAAACGCGGCAGTAAACAATGCGGCGAGTGCAACGAAAAGCTGAGGAGAAGACATGGTGTGGGCCGTAGGATAGTAGAGCTGTGCGGATCGAGGAAGGCGGCGGGCGCGAGTGCAAAGCGGAGAAGCAGGAGACCAAGCAACAGCGGCTACACCGAGCCGTTTGCATTGCAACCGAAGCATAAACGTTGCAAACTTTGCAACGTTTATGCTTCGGTTGTCAGCAGCGAGAAACGGTCATGCAAACGCGGGATAGAAGTGGGCGGGGGGCGTCTGTTGGAGGCGACGCGTTGAGCACTCGAGCCATCAGCACCGAGTGATGACGTGACTTGACGTGACTTGACGCATCACGCATGTAAGCACGGACGCGCGCGGCCACGTGGACACCTGGCCGCGCTGTGCCGGTTTACACTGTAAACTTTACAGGTTGTAAATTACAACTCGTCATGGGACGCCTCTTCCTCCTCTTGCGCTTCGAGCCCGAGCAGCGCCGCCTCGTCGTAGTTGTGCTCGTCGCGCAGCCGCTTCTGCGAGTCGAACGCAACGCTGTCCGCGTTCCAATTTGGCGTGTCGTACTTGTCCCTCCAGTCCGGCATCCAGTAGTATCTCAGCGCTACATGTCGGTATCTCGTCGGCGAACTCATCGTGCTCAGCGCCTCCTTCAGCCTCAACCGCCGCTCATCATCGGGTTTGCACTCCGAGTCTCGTGCCTGTGCGGAGTTGTGCACGCAGATCCCGCTGTAATAGTTCAACATGTATTGCGTTCTGAAGAACGCTTCGATGTCTTCCTGCTCCGCAACTGTGGACAGCACGTCAAACTGATGCGCTACTGCTAGAGCACCTTTCGTTGTTGCTTCGTACAGCTTGCCAGCCATGTGAACAACAAAGTCCCCAGCTTGATATTCCTCGGCGTATACGTTCATGGCCCATTTTGGCACATACCTTACGTGCTCTTCAATGCCCCTTTCCGTGTCGAAAAAGTGCTGAAACGCGCTTTGATCCAGCGCGCGAGCCTTGTCAAACTCCCTCGCCGCATACACCCGCTTGAGAAAGTTTATGCTCCACCTGGAACACTTCACCAGAATCACCCCGGCGTTGATCATCAGCCAGTCCACTGTTAACGCCATGTCATACCGGTCATCTATGATATCGGTCAGCGGGATCGACTGATTCACGATCAGAGCGTCTGCGTCCGACCACAAAAGCCAATGTCCCTTACGACCAACACAAGCCGCCAACGCCAATTTGATCTTCCCGAACGTCGGTGCACGTCGATCGATTGCAAAATTATTGTCCTCCACATAGCACATCTCGCCTCGCTTCACCGCTCCCACTTCCGAACACCCCGCCCTTCGAAACAATCCGTGCGTTTCTGAAGGAGTGTGCGAAACAATTTCATAATTGTGCCGTGATGCGTATCGTCGTTTGTTCGACAAAGTTAACGCCCCCAGGTCCGAAAAGAACGGAGCATTATCGTGAAGATGCAACAAAGTGATCTTTGGTACAGCGTTCGACGCTTCACTTCTTGATTCTTGTACGCTGCATATCAGCAGTACCATCAACACGAGCAGACGTTTGCAATGCTCAGCTAGCATTTTTCAAGTCAGTCGCGAGTAGAGAGACTAGACAACTCGCTTCGGGAACGCGATTGATCTCCGCAGTCTTGCCAGCGTTAGCCCAAGCACGTGATTACGATCACCAGCTTACAAAGAGGACGTATAGTTTGTCATAATCAGCCAGAGTGTACGCGCTCGCGATCGCAACTCTCTTGAACGAATGTAACTCTCTATGAATGTCAGGCCCGTTCGGTAGTGCAAGCTCTGCTCGATGTCTGTCTCTGTTGTGCGAAAGTGAAGCCGAGTGCTCGTCTTGCCCATGTTGATAGGAGCCATTGTGTAAGGACTGGTGCTGGCTCGAAAAAAGGGAACGCCAATCATGCTGCAGCACGCGAAAATGATTGTGAATACGTGTATGAGTTCTTCTGGCTTTACCCCAAACTTACGGGAGATACATACACTTAGAACGGAAGTCCACCCTCCCGATATCGAACCTCAAGAGCTCCCCGTTCCGACTGGTGCCTTATCTGCAAGTTTGCCTGGAGTCTCGAATGCGCACCGCTTGTTATCCCTATAACCTCAGATGTTTCGTTCTGATCGCTTTCGATGAGGCGTAGTTGAGCATCTTTAGGATTATGTATATTCTCCCGTTCTATCCGAAGTTGCTGCGAAAGTTTGCTGCGGCTGGAGAGGCACAATCAGATTTGCTACGGACTCGAAAAGCCTCGTTCAACGCTTGCAAACGTCCCAACGGCGCCAAACATGCCATCTTCAGGATATCTCTGAATGCATGACATTGATAACAAACTATTGTCAATGCCAAATTGGTTGGGTACCAGGACATTGCGGGTTACCACAAAACGAAGCCGCCGACGAACTTGCAAAGAAAAGCCTTGGTCTCTCCATTGCGCAGCAACTCCAAAAAGAGATCGACTTTCTGGAAGTGAAGCAGAGAACTCGCCTCCGTCTTACTAGCGCAGAGCCAGTAAGCGAAGCACTGTCAAATGTATTGACTCTAAGGAGGACGCATACTGCCCTGTCGCAAATATTTACCGGCCACGTTCCGACTCTACATCCAGTCTACGTTTCTACACAACAGGAAATGTTTCTGCCCGCTCGGATGTGGGCTCAACATACTTAATAGTGTAGACCATTTCGTTCTTAGATGCCGCCGAAGAGCGGCGTCCCGGCGTCGAGAGCCCCCACCTCTCCGAGAGAAGCAGGGTTCTGACGCCGAATCAATAGTACGGACATGGCCAGAAAAGCTGTTGGTTTATCTAGAGAGAGAGAGGGGTTCTTCTCAATGTAACCCCTACCGTAGTCTTCGAATTAGAGACACGGGCTCATATAAACACACACACACACATTCTCCCGTTTCTATGCATTCACTATGAGACCCCCTATTCTCCCCACATGCATATCGCACGTGAAGTAAAGTATGCTGTCACAGTGTCAGAAAAATGAGAACTGGTATCTTGATGGACTTCGATCTTTGGCACCATGCTTTTACGTGTTACACCAGCGTGCGGAGCGCGGTGCATCACAACAACATGTACACCGTCTTCATGTAGTTTTGGTGCAGCAAACACGCTGATGTCTTGCCTTGCCAATCCACCTGAGGGTCCCTGTGAAAAAGTGCTTTCGGTGTAATATCGTTCAGCTTACTTGCAAAGTGGGCATCACCTCTTTCTCACTGACAAGAATGATAAGCAGGTTGCTCAGCAGATCAACTTTCTTCTCCAACGGCATCTGCGTTTCCTCTCCCATCTCCTTCACAGTATCAAGCGCAATTTGCTTTGCGCCCTGAACAATAGCTCGCCTTGCTGAAATCAAAGCCTCCGCCTGCTGTCTTTTCAGCATTGCCTGTGCAATTTCAGGGGCATAGGAGAGCTCGTTGATATTGAAAGAAAGAATCCTGACCCCGGCAACGGCACATCTAGTCTGCAGTTCATCACGCATTTGGTTTGAAATCTCTGCAGTTTCAGTTCTCAAACTTGCAACTTCATAAGAATCTGATTCGTATGGGTATTTTGACACAATGCGTTTCAGTACAGCTGGTGCTTGATCGCGCACAAAGTTATGTGGATTCGACACATCAATTGCCGCTCTTCGCCCATTCTCAATATGATAAGTCACAATACCAGAAATGATTACGGGA
Source organism: Gracilariopsis chorda (assembly GCA_003194525.1). Taxonomy (NCBI): domain Eukaryota; phylum Rhodophyta; class Florideophyceae; order Gracilariales; family Gracilariaceae; genus Gracilariopsis; species Gracilariopsis chorda. The sequence goes on along the minus strand of NBIV01000029.1, from coordinate 34,022 downwards.
TTTCCACGGGCATCTATTACCTTAGTATGTTTCATATCGTACGTTACCAAATCAGTGTTCAGCCATCTCAGTTCCATTCCAATTTGAGAGCGACAGTAAAACCCAGGTTCAGATATTGTTCCATGGTAATTGCCAAAGAACAGTTCCACAACTGATCGTTTTTCAGGCACAATGAAGCACGAGTTACACGGGAAGAAGAAATCAAGTGGCGTTGATAGAAAAATAACATTATCCTCTCGCTCACCATTCGAGTTCACGGTAGATCGACCTGGAGAATTTGTGATGTTATCCATAACAGCAGATGGCGGTGCTCGGGGAGCCGTATCCTGCGGAGCTGACATATATGACGTTAGACCATTTCTTTGAGAGAGCAATGGGCTTTCTTCGGTTTGAACTCGTTGTGCATGAGCATCTCTGACTCCGTGTGTCTCTGAACCTGACATTGTTTTCGGTGCGGTACTGATAGTACCTGCCTTGTAGCAATATCGAGTTCTATTTTGCGCGGATTAGATGGGCTCAGATTGTTCACGTTGGATGCTTGTAGTACAACGAACGTTTCCTGTGCACGAACTACACCTGAACTCAGATTTTCGAAGGACTTGAAGCTAACCTCATCCGCTTTCGAAAGAACTGATAACCATCTGCAATAACAAAAGAAACGGGCTAGGATGGCGTAGGTGACGCAAAAAAGTTGCAAATACTTTGCCGAGGAAAGCGCCAGAAGGCTTTTGCCCCTGAAGGAGTTATCTATCCTCAACATCATGCGGTTCATGAGAATTGCATCCGACCCATCATAAACACACCAGATTGGAGGGCTAGCTTGAGAAAATGTTACAATCCCCGATTTTGACCGCTGTGCTTTCAGGGCTGAACGAGTTTTTTTTTTTAGTACGGTCACAAGAATGGTTCAGCTTCTAAAGTCCAAGTTTCACGAGTCAAACGCCGAGACCATGCATGGGCTTCGGTTGGGCTCAGCTTCGCCGGACTCATTTTTGAGCCCCACCAAAACCCATGCGTAGTCTCGGTGTCATCACTGTTAGGGCTGGGGATTTCTAGTCCTGTATACGCTCCGAAAACAGATGCCTCGCGCTTCTTTCTTTTCAATTTCTCTTCAGAATCTCCAGTACACAGGGAAAAAGGTTCCCTCAGGAAGCAGTGGACAACGAGTGCGTTCAAGCATACGGCAGAGCGAAGATCATACATAGGACGGTAGATTGAGGCTAATCACCTGGCCTTCTGGATGACAAAAGAGTTTCCGTAACAGAACAAATCCGGGGTAGTGGATCGCGCGTGGATTATTCTGGTTCCCATCTAGAGCACAACGCGTTATTGTACCGACCGCTGTGTACCGGTTCCCAAAGATAAGTCACATACATACTCGCAAACAGGTTCAAAGATTGGACGGACCGAGGAAACACGTAATGTGTGAGTAGAGAATGGCTTCCACTTGATAAACATAAGAGCCTTTCGGCTGTATTGTTTGACTGAGAGCAAACACGCACATGCAAGGGTAAGGGTTAGCCTTAAATAGAGCACGAAGCACTCTGCAATAGTTTTTATGCTTGTTTCAATACAACAGTGTACAAGGAAAGTTATTAAACATTGCAGTGAACCGAAAACACTCGACTTTCATATTAGAACGCATCTTAAGCCTGTCATAAATGCAAGCACGTATCTCTCATATCGATGTACGTGGGGATCACGGGCGAAGGAGTACCAGAAGTGGGACAAGCGTCAGTTTGACACTGATTCTGAGATTGATTATACAGAAGCTGCTGATGTTCTTAGGTGACTTGTAACGTAGGCACGACATCCTTGTCTCCAACAAGAACAATCAGCAGGTTACCAAGTAATTCGGCCTTCTTCTCCTGCGAAAGCTGCAGCTCGGTGCCCATATCTTGTACAGCATCCATCGCGATATGCTTTGCGCCTCGTACAATTGCTTCGCGAGCTTGCACAAGAGCTTCAGCTTGTTGTCTCTTGAGCATGGCTTGCGCAATCTCTGGGGCATAAGAAAGCTCGTTGATACTGAATGTGACAATGTTTACACCCGCAACAGCACATTTTGCCTGTAGTTCATCGCGCATTCGATCCGAAACGATGGCGGTCTCGCTTCTTAAACTAGGGATGCTGTCATCGTCCGATTCATACGGAAAATTAGAAACGACTCGCTTCAGCACTGCTGGGGCTTGATCATGGACAAATCTGTGAGGGTCCCTTACATCGATGGCAGCTTTTCTTGCGTCGTCGATGAAATATGTTACAATGCCGGAGATTACCACGGGATTTCCACGCGCGTCGAGCACTTTGGTGTTGGCCATGTCGAAAGTAATGAGGTCTGTGTTAATATGACGCATTTCCATACCAATAATAGTTCGGCAGTAGCAACCAGGTTCTGTGATGGTTCCATGATATTTACCAAAGAAAAGCTGTACAATCTCTCGCTTCTCGGGCAGGATAAAGCACGAGAGAAAGGGGAAGATCCAATCAATGGGAGTAGACATACACATGTTATTGTCGGGTTTGAAAGGAACAGGAGTCGTCGTGGTGAAGTCTTCCATTCCTGCGGTGCGAGGTGGAGGGGCTGCCATGGTCGTTGAGGGATGAAAGCGTAGTGAAAACGGTTTTTGACAATGGAGAGGGGTGAACTCGAGTGGTTCGGAGAAGATGGATTCTCTAGGAGTGGGAGTAGCCTTTTTCAACCAATACTAGCGGTGTTACAGCGGGCTGCGGTTGAACGGGTGCAGATGGCAATGTGGAAGAGCAGTGGAGCGTAGGATTCTCAGCTTAAGACATGCAGGGATTTGGGGTGGGATAGCAAGCTTAATCTTTCGTTACTACCAGTGATGTGGCGTGATTTGTTGCCTAAAACGGAGTCAGATGCAGATGAGGTAATGGTTAATACAATACATGTATATGTACGCGAAATTGCGTTAACCAAGGGAACGAGGGCAAAGACACGAAACGTATCTCGCGCAAAAAAAAGCAACAATGCAGACTACGAAGGAATAACCCTTGAATCCTTACTGTACATCAAGACCGTAAACATCGATGGCCACAATGGAGGTGAGACAAAACGCTTGACCAAGCTTAGTGATAGGCTAGAGACTACAACGGTACCAGGGGTACAGTGGTTTCTTTGAAACGAAGAGTCGCCCAGCGGCAGAAAGATCACTTCGATCCGTTCGAGACAAAGCTTAGAACGTTGGCCTTCGTGATTTTACAGGGTCACGTTGAACCGCTCCGGTCGAAACAGAAAAAAATAGCAACGTGGCAAAATGCGTGCTCGAGCTTGGAGATGGCTGACTTGTTTGAGCTCCAGCAGTGCACAGTGCACCGGTATCGCGCTTGCACCTGTCTGTGTGCAGATAATTCGCAACTAGCGCCATCGTGACGGAGACACCCTATAGGGTTGAGGGTTATAGCGATACCACCGCCAACCGCAACCCTTGTCGTTGACAACAAAGGAACGTTGCGATCCTCAGCGATGAAGACTACCGTTTGCCGTCCTTTTAAACAGATGTCATTGGCCCGCCTTTGAACAACTGTTTCGTTCAGCCTGCTCGCCGTGCGATTCCCTGTTTGGTTCCGAATCGTACTCCTTTTAGTCTTTCTTCCTCGCCATCAAGTCACATCATTATCCTGTCCGCTGTGTCACTGTGGCCGCGGTCAGCGCCGAATGCTGCTGACATCGGCACAATGTTATCCATATTGTAAACAACTTTGAAAACTGTCCGTGGACCGATCGTCTCGCTCAAGACTTCCAAACCAGCATCACCAGCACTACCACCACCTCCTGTCAAGATGACTTCCAGTACTCGCGCCGGTTTCTCGCAGCTGAGAAAGGTATGTCCGATCGAGAGTCCGAACTCCATGTCCCATCTCGCCCACCTCGACTATAGATGCCCGGATGTAGACAGCCTTCCGCGGATACAACCCTGGCAGCGGACAGAGGCTACCTAGATGTCCAACAAGAACATAGATCACATTGATAACGCGGGATATGACTGATAGGAAATTGTTTTTACTTTCAATCATGGTTCTCAGTTGCATCACGCAGGATACATCGGCCTCATACATTATAGCACCCGATTCTTTAAAACAGACGAACATATCGCAGCATTATGCCGTGAAGGACTCCATTTGATGGTGATGATCGTCAGGGTATCATCTTGGTTAAGAAGAAGCAGATTTACGAATATCTTCCGGAAAATCACACCGCTGCGCAAGACATTCCAAACCGAAAGCATAATATAACAATCGATGGCTCACAGGCTTCATGAATGGTTCACGGAACCTTTATTTGCCTCAAGCAATCCTAACGTGATTTCATAGCGCATTGCATTTGCTTGAATTGTGCGGGGGCATGATTCCAACTTGTCTGGACTTCTTATTTGAATGGCGACTAGAATGATTCCAGTAACAAATGTTAACTCTCATTTGCATAACTCAACATTCCATTCAGTCAAACAATCGAGCGCCCACAATCGTTGTGAGAAGGATGAAATAAATTTACAAGTAGATGAACAACGCACAGATGTCAACTTCTGCGCCTGTGATGACCAAGAATATCAGTTGTATTGAAGTTTAGAATCTGAGTGTGGTTGCGGGACCTGCAGGTCCTTGTATGCGTGCGAAGGAAGATACGGAAGTTGTTCGTTCAGCGCTTCCTATGACTATCATGGTCATGGGAAACGCTGAACAACATGATGTTGTCAAAGAAAGGCATAAATTTGCATTCGTCGTTTGCGCTATGGAGTCTCGTCTGGATTGTGCTTGGACATTGCCGAACGGCAGGAGAGTGACGATACGGATTGCGATCTTGAAACAGACAAAAGACATGAGTGCGTGACATCCTGGGGTAAAAATCACGTCTCTCCTTCACACTTAACTCATCCTTCCAAAATTTCGTGTCTATGGTGTTCATGTACCCAGACAGAGGACCTTTACCACCGCATGCCACTATGGACTGGTCAGCGAGTTTTTTCATACCATGACGTACTTTGGATACAATACTCATTCTTCATTCTGTACTTATAGAAATCCTACTGTAGTTGATAATTACATACCTCTCTTTCACAAACAGGAGAGACGCTCATTGTTCCCAATAATGTTTTGCATTGTTTACACGGTCTATAGTTTTAGAGATGCACAAACGAGTTTATGATCGCACGCTGCTCTCCGCGGCTTTACTACTTCAAGGGAACTGCTCGGAAACGTTCAGTTTTGATATGTGAAGAGCTTCTTTGGGTACAACAAGCACGAGGAAACACAACGATAATCACAATACCCGACACATCTCCCCGGCATTGTTCCGTACTTTCCCGAATAGGAGATCTGTGTCACGAACACTCCTTACTTGAGCGACACTAAACAACAGAGCACTCAACAAATGTTGAAAAACGGAACTGTTCTCACCACAATCCCTGAGCCCCCACCCAAGTTTGTTCAGGTTCTACCCGAATCTCAACTCCCAGGGCAATATGTTATCGGTCAGAGTTCTTTTACAAGCAACCCGGATATCAATAGGCCATTTTTTCTAGTACAGAAAGTAGGTGGGTCCGCCGCAGAAGCGTTTGTGGTAGGTCTGCTTTCAACTTGGATGATTACTGTTATAACAAAGCTGGTATTGACGTGTCTGTCTCGTGAAAGAAGCATTGATGACGAAGAAAACGAATATGCATACGCAGCAGTTCGTGTGGATGAGTTCCTTCGAAAAAGTAGAAGAGAAGCGCTTCGAAGGAAAGGCTGGCCAAGAGGGGTGTACCGAAAAAAGAAAGCTTGTTTAATACAGATGGTCCTAGTGATCAGTGTTGTTATTTTCCTCATTGATATTTGTACCATCATATTAACACAGCCCCGCATATCTGTGAGCAAACCAGGAGATTATAATTTGAAAGGTACCCATCCCATTGCTGCAGATCGTGAAGAGGGAGAGGAATTTAGGAAGACTGTGATCGAGACGCCATGCATCACCCCGGTCTTCTCAAGTTCAAACCCATCTCGAAACTTCTCTATAAGTGCCTGCACTATATTCGGTTTGGAAGAAGCGCACACTCGCGTTACCGATACTGTCAATACAATTAGAATAGGATCATGGTTTCACGAGGGTGGCGGAGACCACATTGTCACATTTGGTAATGCTACTATCAGAATCAAGACAAGGCTGTTTCTGTACGGGGTAGAAAATGGAACGAGGAGAATATTGTTTTCAATGTTGTACGAGGACTACCTACCCGCGATAAAGTACTTACATGAACTTGTTATGTACGGAATTATGGAAGAGTCTTGTACCGCAAAATACGCAACAAGGACGTGCGACGAGGTATTGAAGGAGCATCGGAGTGAGTCAACACCAGCCAACAGGACTGTGGTTCTGTGGACTACACGCAAAGGAAAACGAAAGGAAACTGTAGTTGGTTTGGAAAGCAACCTATTCCTGGAGATCAGCCAGCCTTGGGCAACGGTGTTCAGAAATGTTGGTCCACTCTTAACAGGGGAACAAGTTACAGAAGTTGATGGTCCTGGTTCCTACTCACATATATCAACAGAAAATAGAGAGCAGAACCTACATGGGCTTCTAGTTCAAGAAACCCGATATTTGGGGATGTTTGGACTGATCCTTGCTGATTCAGTTCTCTCGGCATTCCTTATTTGTGCGACGAAACTCTGCCGGCCGGTATTCCTCTCCCATAAAGCATGGGATTTGTATACAAGCGACGCAAGCGCCGAGGACATGCCAGCAGGTGCATGACGCTGCTCTGCGAATCATGCTTCGCGGTTAAGGGTCTTGCTGTAGGCTTCACGTCAAGCGCTTGCTGTCGAGCTTCATTTGTTGCAACACTGCTGCTGTCGGCTTAGGAAGGAAACAGCCATGTCGTGAACGGCGGGCTGGCGTCGCAGAGATTGCAGGTCTAGTGCGTCTCCGTAGGGGTGGGTGATTCGGCTTCTAGCGAACCTCATTAGCCCATTGCCTGTTTACAGTGTACTCAAAATGCCTTTTTTCGGATGTGGCCGTAGCTCAACTCGTGTTGTTCCGCCACCAGAGAAGCACAAGAAGGCACCGGATGATGGCACCAAGTGCACGACGGCGCTGAGGTTGGTGGCGGTAGCCGAGTGGCGGCGACTGCGATATGACCCCGACAAGACGAGAGCAGCGGATCCAGCGCAGCCGAAGCAGCCCAACCACGGCTGACTCAAGAAGACAAACGCTCGCTACTGTAGCACCACGGCAAAAAGCGGCCTGAGAGCGTCAAAAGGCGTAGCGACGCTGTAGACCGGAAAAGTGATACTCAGCTTGCCTCACAGTTTGAGTGTGTGCAAAAAGGCTAGATAGACTGCTCTAATCTCTTTGCTCGCGGTTAGATATGCCCCTACAAATGCAGTATGTGGACAGATTCTGCGCTACCAGGGATGATCGTCATGCCATAGATCCAGTCACGCCGCCCTTCCACAATTGGCTCCTACGCGAAATGCGATTTTGAATATCAGGTGTCGCGTAGTTCTGTCTCAAGCAACGGCCAACGGTCATCCTGTTACAGAAAAAGAGCACCCAATTCTTCAGAACAGACGAACATATCGCAGCCTTTGGGTGTAATGATATAAACGATTCCGGTGGTAGAGGTGACCGCGGCGGTCACCATTACCAATATTACTTTGAAGAAAGTAGACAAGCTCGTATCTATTGAAGAAGAGACTAGTATGCATCTGCAAACCTGGAGTGCTGAACGACGTTGAGCATTTCTTGCTCTGATGCCCATTAAGGAACTTATCAAGGCGGATATGCTTACATTCTTTGCGTGAACGTTGTGATTTATCAATTGGAGAGATTATTAGACGATGGCCTGTAAAGCTGTTGGTCTACCTGATTAGAGAACTTTTCTTTAAACGAAAACGATCTGCGCTATATAGGAATTATACATAAGCACCTATAAAAAGAGAGAGAGAGAGAGAGAAAGCAGACTTACGACGCAAGCATTCCTAACTTGAGGTCATGGTGCATTGCATTTGCTTGAATTGTGCGGGGGCATGATTCCAACTTGTCTGGACTTCTTATTTGAATGGCGACTAGAATGATTCCAGTAACAAATGTTAACTCTCATTTGCATAACTCAACATTCCATTCAGTCAAACAATCGAGCGCCCACAATCGTTGTGAGAAGGATGAAATAAATTTACAAGTAGATGAACAACGCACAGATGTCAACTTCTGCGCCTGTGATGACCAAGAATATCAGTTGTATTGAAGTTTAGAATCTGAGTGTGGTTGCGGGACCTGCAGGTCCTTGTATGCGTGCGAAGGAAGATACGGAAGTTGTTCGTTCAGCGCTTCCTATGACTATCATGGTCATGGGAAACGCTGAACAACATGATGTTGTCAAAGAAAGGCATAAATTTGCATTCGTCGTTTGCGCTATGGAGTCTCGTCTGGATTGTGCTTGGACATTGCCGAACGGCAGGAGAGTGACGATACGGATTGCGATCTTGAAACAGACAAAAGACATGAGTGCGTGACATCCTGGGGTAAAAATCACGTCTCTCCTTCACACTTAACTCATCCTTCCAAAATTTCGTGTCTATGGTGTTCATGTACCCAGACAGAGGACCTTTACCACCGCATGCCACTATGGACTGGTCAGCGAGTTTTTTCATACCATGACGTACTTTGGATACAATACTCATTCTTCATTCTGTACTTATAGAAATCCTACTGTAGTTGATAATTACATACCTCTCTTTCACAAACAGGAGAGACGCTCATTGTTCCCAATAATGTTTTGCATTGTTTACACGGTCTATAGTTTTAGAGATGCACAAACGAGTTTATGATCGCACGCTGCTCTCCGCGGCTTTACTACTTCAAGGGAACTGCTCGGAAACGTTCAGTTTTGATATGTGAAGAGCTTCTTTGGGTACAACAAGCACGAGGAAACACAACGATAATCACAATACCCGACACATCTCCCCGGCATTGTTCCGTACTTTCCCGAATAGGAGATCTGTGTCACGAACACTCCTTACTTGAGCGACACTAAACAACAGAGCACTCAACAAATGTTGAAAAAACGGAACTGTTCTCACCACAATCCCTGAGCCCCCACCCAAGTTTGTTCAGGTTCTACCCGAATCTCAACTCCCAGGGCAATATGTTATCGGTCAGAGTTCTTTTACAAGCAACCCGGATATCAATAGGCCATTTTTTCTAGTACAGAAAATAAGGTTTTGGGACACTATCGGCGAAGGGTTTGTGCTAGGTCTGCTTTCGACTTGTATGATTACAATTGTAACAAAGCTTATGTTGACGTGTCTGTCTCACGAAAGAAGCATTGATGACGAAGAAAACGAATATGCATACGCAGCAGTTCGTGTGGATGAATTCCTTCAACTGAATGTGGAAAGAGCTCTTCGAAGGGAAGGCTGGCCACGAAGCGTGGAACCAAGACAGAAGCCTTATTTATTAGTGACGGTCCTAGCGATGGGTATTCTTATGTTTGTCATGAATGCTGTTGCGATCCTCTGCACACAGCCCCGCATATCTGTGAGCAAACCGGGAGATTATAATTTGAAAGGTACCCATCCCATTGCTGCAGGCCATGGAAACGCAAAGTTTTTAAGGAGGATTGGGAGAGAGAGGCCATGCATCACCCCGGTCTTCTCAAGTTCAAACCCATCTCGAAACTTCTCTATAAGTGCCTGCACTATATTCGGTTTGGAAGAAGCGCACACTCGCGATACCGATACTGTCAATACAATTAAAATAGGATCATGGTTTCACGAGGGTGGCGGAGACCACATTATCACATTTGGTAACGCTAGGATCACAATCAAGACAAAGCTGCTTCTGTACGGGGTAGCAGGTGGAACTAGAAGACTATTGTTTTCAATGTTGTACGAAGACTACCTACCTGCGGTAAGGTACCTACATGAACTTGTTATGTATGGAATCATGGAAGAGACTTGTACCGCAAAATACGCAACAAGGACGTGTGACGAGGTATTGAAGGAGCATCGGAGTGAGTCTACACCAACCAACAGGACTGTGGTTGTGTGGACTACTCGCAAAGAAAAACGAAAGGAAACTGTAGTTGGTTTGGAAACCAATCTATTCCTTGAGATCAACAAGCCTTGGGTAACTGTGTTCAAACGTGTGGGTCCACTCTTAACAGCAGAACAAGTTACGGAAGTAAAAGGACCTGGCTGTTACTCACATACAGAGACTGGAGAGAGAGAGCAGAACCTTCATGGGCTACTTGTTCAAGAAACTAGATTTTTGGGGGTGTTTGGAATGACTCTTGCTGATGTCGTTCTTCTGGGAGTTCTTCTTTGTTTGACAAAATTCTGTCAGCCGCTATCTCTTTCCCAAAAGGCATGGGACTTGTTTGAAAATAGATATACAAGCGATGCAAGCACGGAGAATAAACCAGCAGATGAGTCATCGCAGGGTCTATCGCCTCACAATCTACAACTTCTACAAATCTCATTTTCTGGGCCGGTCCATGATCCTCGTAATTCTGGAGTATTGCACTCAAGTCCAGGACTATCGAGTGAGAACTGCAATCCAGCAGGTGTTGAATCATCGCAGGGTCTATCGCTTCACCAAAATATACAAATCTCACCTTCTCGTCCGGTCCAGGATCCTCGTAATTCTGGAGTATTGCACTCAAGTCCAGGGCTATCGAGTGAGAACAACAATCCAGCAGGTTTTGATTCATCGCAGGGCCTATCGCCTCACCAAAATCTACAAATCTCACCTTCTCGTCCGGTCCATGATCCTCGTAATTCCGGAGTATTGCGTGAAAGGTCATCGAGTAAGAACTAAGAATGGCTTCATTTCGTAATCCACGCCTCTTTAAAGTAGGATACCTCTAATAGTATCTGTTGACCTTAGAGAACCTTCAAGAGGCGATGATCACTTCTTTGTTGTGTGGAACACACATGGTAACACTTTTCTATTTCTATTAAACTCAACTGTTCATAAAATTGAAGGGTCTCGGCCACTATGATATTTCCCTCACCTTGCTGGAGAAAGGACTTCTTGAAGTATCTATAGCAACAATCAGTGTGCGCTCCGCATCAGACGAATGTGTTGCGCACTTCTTTGCTACCTCGCTTCTCATTGTCATCTTTCTAGTAGATGTATTTAACTCACCAAAGTGATCATGGTCCATCGTATCTCATGCCGATATGCATGGCATCTTCACTTGAAGCCCATGTGTGTGGTGATGGATTAACATAGAACCGATCGTGTCTCCTCCTAAATCTTAGTTCAACCATTCCCCAATCTCGATTTGTAGACATCCTTAATGATGTACGTCTGGACCAAACGTCTTGATTGACATATCGAATGACATTTGTTTGTTCTGTCCAAAAAAAGACAACTTCGTCGACTTCTACGAACTGCATCTCTGTAGAGGGCTGCTGAAAGCCAAATTTTCACTCACGACATGCTTTTGACGTTCAGGATGAGTTACAAAAGCTTTTTGACAAATATTGTTCTCGAAGCTTGAAGAATACATACTACTGGTCTTCTTCAAGGACTTCCAGAACATAGAATGGCATAGAATTAGCTACGGGTTGGCGACGGGTTCCAGATACTCTAGTCTTTCTTCTTCCTCTTTATGGGCACACATTACCTGATTACGGCATTGTGGTAGACTCTAACACTACAAGGGAGCTTTTCTTCGTCTAGCATGATAAACTCTATGTATTACGTAAAGTTCCTCAGAGAAGAAAAGATTTCCTCTGTCCTGTAGTACCAATCTCTATTCATCTCCCCGGAATGTAGCCGATGACTGCTGCTTGCTCTCACCTTGCAGCAGCCGTGTTGCGCTCACTAGCTACTATCTCGAAACATTGAAAGATCAGCACCAAGCTTCTACGGGAAGACCCAGTTCTGGATTTAACATTCTCCGCAGCATGTGTAGACTGAAAATGTTGGTGTTTGGGAATGGAAAAGATACCAATACAAAGGTATTGATGAGCCTGGAAGCGGAGAAATGTGTTTTAAATTCGTTGTTCCTGAGGATGGCTACTATTATTTACTGCACTTCAGCCCCTCATCCAAGTGATCGAAATGACAAGTGAGTGAGACTTCAAACGGGCATTCGACTATATAGAGAAAAAACCTGAAAGGGTTTTCTAAGAGAAGACTTTACGCCAAATGTGATCCAGTGGACCTGCTCAAGAGGTTTAGAGGGAATCACAACTACTTGCGATCGTAGAGTTCACTTATGGGCACCACGTAGGAATATGCATCTATCGCGAGCCACAATTTGGGATAAGACGGATGACTAGGATACCACCAGGATTTGTCCTTCTTCCCATGAAAGAGTTAAGAAGGGAATATCCATACCCACACAAGTGCCTCAAAATAAACGAAGCCCACCCTTTCAGACTTTTCGATGAAGGAAGGCTACAAAAGACAAGAGCATGCGGTACAAGCCTGATGATTTTAAGCCACCAGTGCCATGATACCTGCAAAGCACTGTTACAGAGTTTCTGTAGAAAGCTCCAGCTGCGCGAGAAGTATCCCTAGGTGCTATGTCCAACTTTCCGCCAAAGAAAAGTGACAACACAAAATGGGAATGCGATCCCGTCTACTCCGGAGGTTTGGACCTCAAGAAATCATCAACGTATCGCAACCGAAGATTGATTCCCGTTCATCGCAGCATCAAGATTATTCCAGAACTCGCTTTAAAGAAGCGCATTCTGGAACTGCTTTATCCTCGCACAAGTAGGAGAATCGCAAGTGGCAGGGCTACAACAGCGAGGTGGTAGGGCAGAAGTCTTCACCTGTGTTTCTGACAGCGGCGTTATTTATTATAAGCAGGCCATAGACCCTGCTTGATCACATCATGATATTGTGAGGATCTGTAGTGCTATTCTATGTAGTCTCCATAATTCGATTTAGAGCAGTACAAGATGTCCATTCTCAAATAGAGAAGAAAATTGGTTCACTTGCGTTTTGTCAGAGTTGTGTGCAAACAAAAACAATTACATTACCATGAAACATAATGTATTTGTATTACAAACCGGTTTTGTTTGAGAAATGGCTTAATTTGAGACCAATCGTTTGCGAAGAAAGCTGGTCTGCGGCCAAACCTGATTATCGTTTTACCATTTTGGCTACAAGGCTGCTTATGCTCGAGAGTCATTGTTGGTAAGGGCAGATCTTGTGCTCGGTAGAGCTGAACCACAAGAGCAACGTCCCAGAAGGACGAGGTACCGAGGAAATCGAAGACGGAGAGGGTGGGAAAACAAGGCCTAGGCTTGGCATCGGAGCTGAGAGTCTGGATGCAGCGGTTGCTGATCATCCAAAGCCGACGGTTGTTAGAGCAGCAGTACTCCTATTACAGCCGTCGGCCTAATCCGGATCAGCAGCCGCTGCTCAATCCGCTGCCAACCAAATTTTCTTCTGCGTTCTTTAAAATACAGAACAAAATGCAGTAAATGATAAGGAACGCCGGAATTTAGCAGTATCACTGCATTTGTGGTCTAGAAAAACTCTTATATCTGGTATTGTACTGATTTAAAGATTTATAGACCGATTAATAATAAAACACATCTCTAACATCATGGAATGACTGAAGTTCTACTCGGCGACCCATTACTAAACATATAAAATGCAAATACAAACTTTGTATGCTGAAGGGTTACCCTTCGATTGCCTTTTATCTTTTGCGGGTGGACCGCCTGCTGATGACTAAAAACAGCGACAAGTTTTTGGCGCGCTGCGCCTGTCGACACAGATTTCAAATATTGATCCACTGACTGCGTAAGTCCGTCACATGCACCGTGGGTGAGTGACAAGGTGTTATACGATGCTGGCGTCGTGTCTGCGGGCATTATCGCGTGAAGCGTGACGGTCTTGGCCGTCTGTGCTGTTTTCATTGTGGGCCGACGACGGCAGAAGAGGATCAGCAGGCTGTCTTCTTCATTTCGTGCGTGCTGCTCTGGTTTTGGCGCCGAAATGTGATCCGTTCAAAGTTGTACGTATCCCCCATCCTAATGTTAGTTCTACTTGTTTCTCTTGTCCGTGAGCTGGTCACCGAGTGAGTAGATACACTGTATCCCTTTACTCGGACCCTATTGGTCTGTTTTCTCCGTGAAACACCGCTGCAGTCCCCGTTCTACGCCACCCGAAAGTTGAGTTCATATCCGTCGTTGTTGCCGTCGTTAAAGCTTCAGCTTTCTTCCAAGACTTTGATCGTGTCAATACCCTGCGCGAGGTGGTAAACTAAAGGTTTTGAGCAGCTGCTACTAAAGGCGAGCGCCAACTTCACGATCACGACGTACTCGATCACTCCTGATCAGTTCGTTAAAAACCAAGAACATCTCATATGAACTCTGCAACACCATCAGCTCCCTCATCTAGAGAATCGGCTCCAGCACTGTCATATAGCTCCTCTGTGTGCAATGTTCCGAACCAACGGGAATTGAACCCTGCAAGAGCAAACACGTCAAACCCGGATTTTCATTCTACGTTTACAAGATTCCGCCTTTCACCACATACAACACCATCTACCACACCGTCGCCGCTTTTGACTAGAGCGGCCTCCATACCTCGGACCGTGCAAGGTACGAATTCTTTGAACGAACCTCCCGCTTCATCAGGCGTGCCTCGCACCGTTATCACGGCTGCCCCTTCAAGGAAGACAGCGATTCCGCCTGAACGCTCTGTCACCATTCTAAAATCCATGCACAACACCACCACTGGCTTGTTAACTACCAAGAGCATGCCGTCCAAGCCGGTCTCTCGCCCTTCACCTCCCACATGTAACCCCTCTGCGCTACAGCAACCTGGCGTACCTAGCCCAACCGTGGTCAATGCCTTGCCATTCTCCGTTCAACGTCCACCGTCCGCTCTGTATTCCAGGCCTGCCAATGCTCCCATCACGCTAACAGCGGACAACGCTGTGACAAAGCTCATAGAATCTAATGAAGCCGTCGTCAACGTGGCATCTACAAGTCGTCAGCCTTACCATTCGGAGTCGAAGCAACCTCGTATTGGTCAGACTATCCACGCGACATCACTGAATCAAACTGAGACCCGTTCACCTTCCCAAGCTACAACGCAGAATCGTCCTACCAATGAGACATGCTTCGGTGCATCAAGACTACCAACTTCCTCCCAGACAACAAGAAAAGCCTCACGTCAACCTACTTTAAATGCGATGCAGGCAGTCTCGATTCAAAGGGCCTCCTACAAAACCGTCAACGCTGCACCATCAAAGGTTCAAATGGTCAACAGTCTTACAGGCCAGTCTGGCACTAATCACAACGCCAACACTGCTGTAGTTAATGTTGCTTCAAATCTAAGTGGATTCTCGACTCTAGCAGATTCCGCATCCATGAGCACTGCATCAGCAACGCAACTTACAGGCTTGGCGAGTGTGGCAAATGCAGGGGGAAAGCACTCTATTGCCAATTCCATGCAGTTCTACCTCGTGCCATCAAAGAACAACATGAATGCCGTCAATGATCGGAGCAGCCGTGCGAATCCTTCTGGTGGTGTCGGGCCCGGAAAACCTGTTCCACACCCAGGTAGATCTTCACAAGGCCACAACCGGATGCATGCCGATGTAAAGGGAGTGCCGCAAACATCAGCGGTCAATGGCTCGTCATGCATATCCTCCCGCTATACGAACCGCGCCCCTACGGCTTCTATAAGCCTCACACACGGATCTAGAAGAGCACAGAACGCGGGAATACAAGCAATAACCAATACCTCTAAGCTCGGCACACAAATCATGCGAGGAAACAACCCGTCGCCACCGGCCCTATCCACATCAGGATTACCGGTTACCCATCCATCGCGAACACAGAGTAGCAAAAGCCGCGAAGGCAATGCAGTGCAAAGGGCATCGCGTCTTCAGACCTCAACTGCTCCGCAACCACCATCAGCAGCAAAAGTAACTATGGCAGGCGAGCGTCGTCTTCCCCTCTTAGGACCTGTAGGAACACAAAGAACTGAAATAGTTCCCACATCAACGAACGCAACGGCGATCGCGGGAGCGACTAAATTGTCTTTTTGCAGGATGAGAACTGCAACGAGTATGAAGAATCAAAGCACCATTACGCATGATAATCCAGCACTTCAAGTGTGCAGTTTGTTAGATTCGAGGACAATGCCTGGAGCAAAAGGAGCGACTGCCTGTGTGAATACTGGAAATGGTAGACGGATAGCTGAGAGTGGCACCCATAACATGAGAGGCCGTTCCACGTCAGATGCAAAGACCATATCCATGAAGATATCCACGGATGTGAGCAAGTCACAACTGACCCCAACGAAACGCTTGTCATCGGTGTCGTCAGAAATTTTGGCCGCGTCTGTGAAACGATCCAGACCTTCGCCTCCGGTTCCGAAAACTTTCGCCAGTGCGCGTTCGCCAGCTAGTGTAACGCATGGTCATACGTCACAGCAAATTGTCGGCAAGAGTGCTGCTACGCCAGCATTGCAAAGTCAATCCCTTGCGGTTTTGCCAGAGATGCAACACGCTGAGAACTCTAGAATTTCTATCGGCATGAGATTCAACGATATGGAACATGTAAGAGTATGGAATCGTGAGGAGAAGCGAAAGATCGCGGGGAATGCAGCACCGTTGGGAAAGAATATCGAACGATACCTTCGTGAACACCAGGAGTGTGAGGTCTACACTGGCCAAGATATTTCGGACAAGCAAGAGAGAAAGGCGTCTGGATTGCAGTATCCTTCAGCGCTGTCTGCAGGGGATCATGTGACTGTGTGGAATCGTGTGGAAAAGCGCAAGATCGCTGGAAATGCTGCACCTCTGGTGAAAAACTTGGAGGCCTATCTGCGAAAGAACCCGAATTGCGAAGTCTACAACCTTCAGGATCGACGGCATGGGGATGGGGGCATTCGAATACAAGTCCACTCTAATGATAACATAAGCAGCCAGGACCAGCGAGGACAACTCGCATTCGAGAAGCACGGTATTAGTGCCAATAAGTTGCCAAGATCTGGACACAGTCAATCGCAAGTTCGTGCACACCCTGTTCGACAATATGAAGGCCATACACTCGTTCAAGCGCCGGAAGTTTCATCGTCTCCTCTATCTCAGAACCCCGCACCTTTTTTTTGATTTAGAGAAGTTCATATCGTTCGAGAATGATGAGGATCTGAAGCAATGCGATGAGTTCTATGACGGGACCTTGCCGCCACTGTTAGGTTGTCTTGAAATTCCCAACTGAGTTTTTTTCGCCTTCTTTGCAAGCAGATCTCCGCTTGCACAGCGGAAAGTCGCATGTTGACCACCGCGCAAGGCTCATGTTGGCAGCGCCGCCGTAGTTCATCAGCGCGTCTGCTGAGCTCCGCCAGAGCACGTTCACCACGCAATGCCGCTTGAAACAGACGTCGCTCGCCGTCACACTCTCCTCGGCCAATCGCCCCAACTGCGCCGCTCATCAATGCTATGGCGTCCGTCAATCCATTCAACTCTAACAAACAAGCCCACCACCGCCGTTTTCAACCGCCATGACCGCCGCTCCGTCACACACCCGCTTCATAATGCGTTCGCACTGTGACCCATCCCTACACCACCTTCCAATTCACTCTACACAAAACTCGTTTAAGAAACTCTTCCACTTTGATCTTCACCTCACCTCCTTCCGACTTCGTCTCCATCTCACAACCTACATCTCGTCTTCATCCTCCGTACTACCTCCCAACACCCCGCTCCCTCGAAATTGATATTCATTGCTTGTTCCCGCTGTTCAAACCACCCTTGTCTCCATCGCGAATTGAACCAGCCCTACATAAGAAAAAGCCGACGTCCACTTTGCACACCCACTTTGCACACAGTTCTTTCCAAACGTAACAGAAATCGGAAACGTGCCAGGTGCGTGTAACGATGCTATCGGGCATTTAGCCTGTTTCGCTATAGATTTAGTCTTCGACTTCACCACCAAACCTGATATCAATCCAATTTCCAACCCAAGCATTCCGAAACAGCGCTTAGCAGAGCTTACATAAAACGCTACAGAACTTCATCAAGTTTCCACACTTTTCCCGTTAGTCAACCAACATCAACACGATACCGACCTCGATCTTGAACAGGCCAACCCTCTTTCACCCCCTGTCCAGAAAATGGCTCCACCCCGCACTCCTTCACCGACCAATTCGAACCGACGACAACCACATGCAGGGACCAATCAATCGCACTTGCACCGAATTTCATCGTATATCAAAACGCCATCCTACACTCCGCGAAATTCTAATAAGTCTAGTAGACCGCCGGTCTAGCTCGCGAAGAGCACGGCAGGTCAAAGTCGAAGAAGTAGCTCAGAGACAGTGGAATAGAGTAGCATTGAAAGTGGTAGTACACTCACCGAAATTCAAATAAATCCACCAAACCGCCTGCCTTGCTCGTGAAGAGCAAGGCTGGTGGAGAAGGGATTAGTGCGGTAACATATAGAGACTGGTGTAGTTTACGGAACAGAACAGGTAAAGCATGCAACTTAAAACTATAGAACACACTTGTACACACTTTTGTATGTGAAATATAAAATAGACACACGAAATTCAATAAATCCTAAAAGTTCTTTACTGTGTTTTGGCGCCTTTTGTTGTCATATCTGAAGCACAAAAAGCAACCACAGAAACAAAGCAATGCTAAACAGTTCTTGAAGAAGAACTTTAAAAAAAACGTTGCAAATAATGCCTCGCGGCAAAGCCCTAACTGAAAAAGAAAAAGGCATCATTCTAGCCTTAAGACATGAACAACTCAGCGTGCGAAAAGTTGCTGATGCTGTCGGTCGGTTCAGGAGAGCTGTTAAAAGCGTTCGAAGAAACTCTAACAAATCCAAACGCAAATTTTCATGAGCTAATAACTGTAAGCCTACAGAAAAAACCGAACGTCAAATTATGAGCAAAGCATTCACTGGTAAGTGCAGTGCGAATGACATACGTCGTAGCATGCAACTAAACGTCACAAAACATACTTTTCAGCAGTGTTTTAGTGTTTCTCACGTAAAGTACAAACCCTGATGAAAGGTCCATACATAAATGCATTAAACAAATTTAGACGGGTTGATTTCGCTATAAAGTACCTTCAGTAAAAAGCGTTTGAATGCAAAAGTTTTATTTTCACGAAAAAAGAAATTTTTAATCTGGATGGATTCGATGGCAATTTAATGTATTGGTATGATTTACGCACTCAACCAAGGTGGATTTTTATACGAAACATGCTGGGAGGATCGTAATGGTTTGGGGAGCAATTTTTGACTACGGTGCTTTGCTGGTAGTAGAAGTAAACGGTAATCAGAACTCTAATTAATTTTTGAATCTACTTAATGAGAACTTTTTACCTTTTTTTTGCGGAAATAGTGGGAGAAAATTGGACTTCGCTACATGATGGGGCTTCTATTCATCTTTCTAAAGTCATCAAAGAGTGGATACCACGCAAAAATATGGACTTTCTACAGTGGCGTGCTCATAGTCCAGACCTAGATTTAATCGAAAATGTCTGAGTTGCTATGGTTTGACATTTCTACAAGGTTGTAAAGCACTTTGAAACTGTAGAGGAGTTTTGTGCAAAGATTTAATCAATTTGGAATAATATGAAAGAAGTTTTCATAAGAAGCCCTGACTGTTCTATCAATAACCGTCTACTTTGCGTGCTGGACGCCAATGTTGGGCCATCACGTTATTGAATTTGTTTTCTTGGCTGAAAAGTGCTATTAAGATTTATTGAATTTCGTGGATTTATGGTAAATGTCACATTCCAGAGCGTAAAGTGGTTGTTGTTTGAGTTTTGCTTTGTTATTTCGCTACTATCACATTGAATGCTACTCTACCTCACCGTCTTGGGCCTACTTTTTCGACTTTGACATGCCTTGCTCTTCGCGAGCTAGGCGGGCAGTCTACTGGACTTATTTGAATTTCGCAGAGTGTACCGAAGTAACAAAGTAAAACCAAAACGAAAACAACAGTAGGCTTTAAAATGTGAAAGTAACATAAATACACCAAATTCAATAAGTCCAAGAACAACTTCTTAGCCAAAAAAACACATTCAATAGCCTGAGACCCCACCATTGGCATCCAGCACGCACAGTAGACGGTTATTGATAGAACGGTAACGCTTCCTTATAAAAGCTTCTTCGAAACTATTCCAAACTCATTCAATCTCAATACTTCTTACGAACGAAAACAAAGTCATTTTTGTTAGCCTGCGGTAATGGTTGACTGAGTTTGCCGTCGAAGTTATGCTTGTACGAAAGTTGAGCTTTGTTCATAGCTTTCCAGGCAACCGGTATCATCTTCTTTAACCATTCTACCCAGTTATTCCTTTGTAACCGCGGTGAGGGGTGCGCCGACAAAGTCGGTTGAGCCTCGATTGCAACCAGGGGTGGGATTCGCGACAGCACCAACTCAAAAGGTGAAAGTGACGTAACCCGATGTACCTGAGTATTGTAAGCATACATAACCGCATCGGTATACAGGTCCCAATCCTAAAGATGAACCGCAACATAGGATCGTAATGCTTTAAGCATTGTACGATTAAATGGTTACACTTGTCCATTACCCTGCGAATGATATGTTGTGACGAACATATTTCGAACATCGAGAATACGACAAACGTTTTGAAAGAACTTTGACGTAAACTGGGGGCCATTGTTGACTAAAACATCGACGGGTGGACCGTAAACGAATACTCAGTGTGTGACAAAGGCTTGTGCCACTGCGGCAGCGGTAATTCGTTTAAGTGGCACTGTCCGTACGAGTTTAGAAAACCGGTCGGTTATTACCAGCAGGTAGCAGTTTCGTCGGGGTGTCCGAATCAACTGGCCTTGTATAGCGATGTCCACGAATTCCAGCGGAGTGCGAGCTGGGAACAGCGTTAACGTCCTAGAGTATTTCTGTATATTTGCGTTGCTCTTCGCGCATTCCGTACATGAGCGGCGAACTTCATAGCAGTCAAAAGCCATAGCGGGTCAGTACAAATCTCTGCGGAGAGGTACATAGAACTTTCTACACCCTGGGTATGCTCCGAGTTTCACATAATGAGAAAGGTAGAGAACCCGTCTCTGTAAAGGGTGGGGTACCACAATCTGTGGAGGAGAACTAACCAACCTGACAAGGTATCCCTGATCGTTCTCGAAGAAGGTAATTCATATCTTCCATTGAGGCGAGCGCCAATGTGCGTACATAACGGGTCACACTGTTGCTCGCGAATCAACTATTCAGTAGTAATAGTTGTAAAGGAGCCTTCGTTCGGGAGCTCCGAAGTTTGAGATGCTAGAATATCATCACAAATGTCGTCTGACCAATCCTTGGTATTCCGTTCATCGTTCTTGACCACAAAACACTGTATCTCGATACCATCGACGGTTCTGTTTCTGCAGTGGCTCCCAGGCGGGATGAAGAGTCGGCTTGCGTGTTAAGGGTTCCCTTTTTGTAGAGTACTTCGAAATCGGATTCGAGAGTTGGGGGCGCCAACGCATGACGCGTGCCGATGGTTCGGCAATCTCTATGAGCCTAGGGAGGCAGGAGTGATCCGTATGTACCTTAAAA
The DNA here is from genome assembly GCA_003194525.1 of Gracilariopsis chorda. Lineage (NCBI taxonomy): Eukaryota > Rhodophyta > Florideophyceae > Gracilariales > Gracilariaceae > Gracilariopsis > Gracilariopsis chorda. The sequence goes on along the minus strand of NBIV01000029.1, from coordinate 12,490 downwards.
TGGGTTCCAATAAGATAAGTTCGAAGAGTGGCGAGCGCCCAAACAATGGCAAGACGCTCTTTTTCAGAAACCAAGTAGCTTCGTTCGTGCAGGTTCAATGTCCCAGACCAATATCCGACTGGGAATCGCTCACCGTCTTCGGTCATTTGAAATAGCGCACAACCGACCCGGTTATCACTGGCATCAGTATCCACTTCATATAGTAAACCAATACTGGGCAGCGCCAATATTGGCGGAATGTCACGGCCCTGATGAGAGCCGTGAATGCAGACGCTTCTGCGTTGCCAAAAGTTTCCAGTTTAACTAATTGTCCTTTCTTTAGCAGAGCATTCAGAGGTGTCGCAAGCTCTGCGAAATTCGGGACAAACCGACAATATACGTTAGAAAGTCCGACAAATGACCGGAGTTCCGTTTGCGTAGTCAAAAGTTTTGCGTTCTTCAGCGACTATACTCTTACCCCGTCTATCAAGAGCTGTCGGGGGGCGGATTATATGTCCAAGATACTTCACCGAATCGGTACAGAATTTGCACTTCTTGAGTTTCAGCGTAAACCCTGCGTCTGGCAGCACATGCATGACGTTCCTCACATGGGTAATGTTATCATCCAAGTTGTTGGAGAACACGATTATATCGTCAAAATACATCACGCAGGTTCTCCATATGCACCTGGCCAGTAGAATACCTGTGGCAAGTTGAAACGTACCAAGTGCATTAGTTAACCTGAGGGGCATTCGATATAGTCCTGGGTGACACACAAACGCAGTTTCATCGGGGTCCTCCTTGCAGATAGACACTTTCCAATAACCCCCATTGGCGTCAAGAGCAGTGAAAACTGTAGCACTCCCAAGTGGGTCGATGTACTAGTCCATCAAAGGGATCGGGTAAACTTCTTTGACAGTAACTGTTTTGAGACGTCGGTAATCGCCACAAAATCTCCACGATCCATCCAATTTCGGAACGAGCACTACTGGCGAAGCCCAAGGTGATGGAGCTGGTTCAATGAAACCCGCGCGTAACATATCCTCGAGTTGAGATTTTTCCTCTTCACGGGTTGTCGGTCCAGCCTGTTACGGATGCTGTGCTGTTGGCCCAGTATTCGGTAACAAATCAATACGGTGCTCCTTTATTCCTATTGTTACAATGGAACCGTCGCGCATAGTAGTAAATTCACGAAGCACATCCCGTTGTTTCTCACGATGAGAGTCAGGGACATGGTGCATATTGAGCTTCTTGAGTTCCTCCATACAATGCGCCTGTTCTGAAACAGGTGGTAGCGTATAGGTTTCCGTAGTTCGTTCAATTTTAAGGTCAGGATCCGAATTTCGCTCAGCGTTGTTAGATTTGTCGTCCACCTCCTTATAGTCTTCCACTACCACAACGGCAGCCAGTGGAATGTTTGTTGCCACGATTACCCACTTAGGTGGGAGAACTGAACCCAGAACTTGGTTTTTGACTAACGACTGAGTGGCTTTTGCCAAAGTTGGAAACCATGACCTTAAAAGGAACATCAGTGTGGAGCAAAACATATCCTTTGGGAGTTGCTTTGATCCTCCTTGGAGGCATTACCGATGCAAGGATTTTCCCCAATTGTGGGTCCAATTGTGGCAATCTTTGGTGTGGACTTTCCCCTTCTGGTGAATTTGAGATGTTCTGGTACAGGACAAACGCGTCGCACGCGTGGGAAGTCTTGGCCCTGATTCCGGAATTTATGTAGTAAGGTAGCTCACTTGGGCCCCTGACACTGGGTTCTCCACGTGTATGGCTCTGAGAAAGTGTGCACAAATATATTTAATTATTTTAGATATTTCTAGTGAACCTTGTTTAGGTGGGAAGGACCTCACGGTCGCGAGCGAAGAGTAAACTCAACCAAAGATGGTCTTCATAACCATCGCTCTAGTCTAACAAACTAGACCAGGCTCTGGTCGCAACTGCCCTCGTAGGTTGAGGACTCTATCTGGAGAGTAACCACGTATCGGTTCAGTAGGACTACCCCCTTGGGACCGCTCAGGATATCTGTGTAAGTACACCGACCATGGGTCTAACATTACTCTGTTTATTTTTTGTATCCTGTTGCAAATCAGATCTCCCCCCAGTATGGGGTTGTTTCATTGGTTGTTGTTCCTATTTTACCCCTTGGTTCTCAGGTCTGTTGCCGCCGTGAGCACGACCCTCGCCCCCTCGTTGTCTGTTTTTATTCCCATTTTGGGACACTACACTCGCTGAGTACGCTGTCTACGTCTCTTGACGTGGGTTCTTCTCTGATCTCGTTACTCTCAGGATTCTTCGTTTTCGGCTCTACAGGTATAGCCAGAATCCATCGCCGGATCTACACCCGACACTCGTGTGGAGTAGAGGGCTCGTCCACTGAGTCTACCCGCCATAGGGAGCAAGGACTCTGTGGGAAGGTGCTTTACCTTTAGGAATGCGCTGCCAGTCGGTTAGCCGTGGCCTGGGCGGCTGGTGTGCGCAATTCTCCTAGAGAAGCCAGAACCGGGACTGGTCTCTAGAATCCAGACGTGCTGGGAGTCAGGAGGCGCTGGGCGCAGGCAGTGGAACCGGGCGGGCAACTACGTCAGGCATAGTCAGTGCTTACGCGGTGAGCGTTGGCGGCCAGGTACCTTGGGGAAATGACTGCGTGGAAATTGCGGTGCGAGCTAGCACGCAGTCTGCGTTGCGGGCTAAAACTAGGTGCTAGTCCAGTTGGTCCAACGACGTCTGTCTCTACTCGGCGATGGGTGCGGCCGAACATACTGCACCTATATCTCGGTCAGCCAGTGGGAGAGGGGCAGGTGATATACACCTCAGATATACTGTAACCCCCCCCCCCGGGTGGACTGCTACTGTCCGTCTATGAGCCCTAACCACGGTTCGTCTAAAAGTAAATAAAATTCTGAGGTGCAGGTCCGGCACCTCCCCCCGGGCTGGTGCACACCATAGTGTGGGCCTCAGTAGTCCACGTGTGTACGTCCTTCCGCTGTCGGGCCATCTCGCCAATTTGCCATTCGTGAGGTGTCACCTCGACACCCAGATACCAACTGAGCTATCCATCCCGCACAGTCGCTTTTCCACAGACTCTGACGCCTTGAGAGCTACAACCCGCACGGGTTTTGCTCCACAATCAGCGTTGATAGACACCACTTGGTTTGCAAGTGCGAGTTGACGCCTGTCGTATAACGACGAAAATGCTTGAATCATATGGTATCCACTCTGTTTGGAAACAACTGTGACCCAGACTTGGAACTCCGATGGTACGGAAATTGAATGAGCGATACGAAGCTTCGTAAAAACGGGATCCGTGTTCTGCATTTCCTGGGCAGCCGGTATCGGTACACGCTTCTGGGTAGCACGCTTGAGTGGTTTCCGGACAATAAGTACGGTAGAACCGTTTGCCATTTCCACGGTTTTCGCACAGGGGCCAATTGCTTCGAATAACGATGACAAAATTCATAACCAAAAATCACTGGTGCACCGAGTTTATCGCGATCAACGATGTCCAGTTGAACTCTACCGGCACCCAATCCCACGACGAGAGGAACGTATTCCACGGTCTTCAAAGGATTGGTATTCGCGTTGGCGATATGTAGGCCTGGTACACAACGAATGTGTGGTGCAATGCCCCAAAGGGGAAAAACACCGAAAGACGTCCGGGATCTTCCTCTCACGAGGTGAACCCAGTTGGGTAGAGCCCTCCCAGAGGTGTCACGGCGAAGCCGGTTTGTAAGACCAGGGACACCTGTCGCGACTCGCGCAGGGAGGTGAAGGCGAAGAATCGGTATCCGCGTGAGCGGGGTGTGATCCTCAGTAGAGGTATGTTTCCACGTAAGTGGGGGTGTGTGAGCGGATGCGCACACGAGGGCCGCGGATAGCGGGAGGTGCTACCCTAAAAAGGGGAAAGAGGAAGGGCGGAGTGGGTCGCGAGAGCGACGAGTAGATACGGCAATGCCGGTGGACAGGACTCCCTATACAGGGCGAAACACCAATATGATTGGAACAATTTGTACTCCCATTGATGGGTCTCCTTTAGATGTGCAAGGGGGGTGAACTTCCGTACACTACGGTGCTTCCCTCCAAGGAGGAGTTGAGAACACGCGGAGGCGGTAAAGCTCAGAGCCAATTCCCCAGGTTGGGGTCCCTTGTTGGGGAAGGTTTACTGGTGCGACGGCAGTGCGCCGTCGCACTAAGTACTAGCTTCCCAGAAATGGGTGTGAAAATAATAAATAAAATTAACTAAAATACTCCACATTTCGTGGCAACATCCACTACTGTGGCCAACCGCCAATTGACCCAAAACCGTGTCCCACGTGTCCATACCCACCATTGTGGGGCGTAGTTCATATACACACTACACAACCGATAATATCGGGAAAGCGTTCAAGTACCCAGAATCCCTCCCTGAGCGCGTTGCACTTCATATCCCCCCCCTTAAGACGGGAAAACGACCGCGGACGCGGAGAATTCCCAGACGAAAATGGGTGATAAAAGCGCGTGCTTTGTCTCCGGTTCTCCGGTAAATCCCTCTGCACCAGAGTCAACAAGCACACAAACGACAACAACAGCCACCCTCCAAAAGGGAAAAATGAACGACGACAACAATATCAACAACCACAGCCAACCGCCGAGACTTCTCGGGCGATACACCACCGGTTTCCGGTCAGTTCCCCTGCCTCAGGGCGATCGAAATCCGGTACAACCGGGAAATACGGCTGCTGAAGCCGACCATCCCTTCGCACTACCACCTTCGGTGGTGTCCTCCGGAACCACTCCAGTGTCCAACTGGCCAACCTACAACACCCTGGTGGGGCTCAACCCGATGAATCGGAATCACGCGTCGCGCCTGCGCCTTGCCCCGTGGTTTCACCCGGTCGCTGTCCTCAATGAGGGATTGGTCACCGCTTATGCGGATGGTTCAGAAACCCTTCCGGGGGATCTGCCCAGAGCAGTCACCACATCGTGGGATTGGCGTCACCGGATTGCGATTCCGCGTCACCACCTCCGAAGAAACTCGGGCGAGACCGTCACTGTGGCACAGACCGCGCTGACGCGCATGGCGTATCAACGGCAGAGCCGGGCTCCATTCGATGTACCGGTCCCACCGGAGTCTGGCTTCGACGTTAGCTACTTCCGCACTCGCGGGGAGATTGGGTACGGCAACAACCTGTTCCGCCTCGAGACCCTCGCTTGGAGGAATTTCCCCGCAGCGCGGCAAGAGGCCCTTTGCTGGGAGCGACCGATTATTCGGGCGGAGTTCAGGTACCTTCCCCGGCAATACCGGTCCAACTTTCTCCAAAACTTCATCCGCTACGAGCGGCGTAGGCGATCCCGATTCGGGTATTTTATCCCGTATCAGAACGTGGAGATAGAGCGGATTGCGCTGCCTCACTGAATAGGTCGGTATTTAGCACTCCTCGAGTGGTGGTGCTTCCACGAAGCCTGCCGGGGGTGCTACATAGAACTCCCGCCGGTACTTACGTACCTCGGTTCGCTGCTCATGCAGGATCCCCGGTCGGGGTTGTGGTCCGTAGTGGTTACGGAGTGGGCGGCCCGCAGTGCGGCTTATATTCTCAACGAGGCGTACGACCAGTATTGTCTCTGGTTCCTTCAACCGCGTGTGCGGGCAGCGATCCGAAACCTGGATCTTCGCATCCCCTTGGGGGCCAGGCCAACAATGAAGAGGTCCTCCAATTACTTGGGTACATCGACAGCGTTAGCTGGAGTGAGGTCCCGCTGGAGCAAAGCGGTCGTCTGGATGGCGGTAGCGGTAACACCGGTGGTCCGGGACTCGGTAGAAACACCGCCCTTGCGGGGGATTTTATCTACTTCGACCCCTGGGAGTTCCGGGAAATTTCCTCCGAGGAGGCGCGCGAGCTTCGCGATACGCCCCGGCATGTGCCGGAAGACCACCTGGTGGGGTACGTCGATTCCGACGACTACTACCGCGCATACGGCGGGGATGACCCAATGGTCGATAACGAACCGGAAGAACCCGGGGAGATGGACGTAGAGGAAACCGGCGCTAGCGCGGAAGCTTTCCCAGAGGGGGCATCTCCGGCCGAGCCGGCTGCTGACCCTTCGGCGGCAAGTGCCGGACCTTCTATCCCCAGCGGGGTGACGGCGAATGAAAACGAAATCATCGCACGTTTCCTCCGAGGTGCCGGTCTTAGCGCTGCCGAGGTATCGGGGGGTGTCACCACCATGGCGGACGCGTTGGCCTACCGCCTTGCTGAGGGTTACGCCCCGGACGATGGGGGTGAGTGAAACCTCTGGTCCAGTTTCCTGGTTCTTCTTTCCCTGGCTGTGCCAGTTAGTGTAGTGCAGTATTGTGGGGATCTAGCTGCTCCCCTGAATAAACTTTCCCGTTTAGAACAGTGCTTCTCGGTTGAGTTCCCCGTCTTCGACGGACTTTGCCTTGTTATCCTTTCCTTTCGCTCTCCGCTCGCGCGGCAACGTTACCCAACTTGGGCATTAACCAGCGTGGCTGGGGCTGCGGTTCCCGTTTAACGGTGGTATCGCAGGACCTGCGACCGCGGGAGGTGTTCAATTGGCTCCCACGTATCCCCACTGGGGTCGTACCCGTACCAGCGGACGCGGTATTGTAGAATACCATCCTGGTCCCAGGTGTGTCCGACAAGTCGGTCTACTACGAACTCTCGTTCGTAGACCTGCCGGCCGTGCCGGTTGGTGGTTGTACTTCCCTGCGGGGGCTGCCCGCTGTGCGGTATAATGTCCCTTAGCAGGGTGTTCGGCGATAACTCCGACGTTGCCGTGCGCTGCCCTAGTGGCCGCTGCTCATGCGGGAAAATATCCCTCAAGAGGGTGTGTGGTGTCACGGTTTTCCCCGGCAAGTCATTCCCCATTGGAGTGTCGTTGTTCCCGTCTTCACGGTAGGCCGGGCGAACCGCCAGTCGGCGGGGGACTTGGGCTCCGCCTTCGCGGTTGAGCTCACGAACCGCGAGTTTGCGGGAAGATGACCGCTCCTGCGGGATCGGCATTTCCACAATCCCCTTGGGGGTCCCGTGCGACACGGTGATTGGGTGGCAAACCGCCGCCCTGCCAGGCGCACGAGCGCTCTGCACCATACGTTCCGGCGACGCCGTGGTGTCCCCGGCTACTGACGGGTTGCCTGGGGCTAACTCCGGTACACCGGTATTTTGGTCAAAATTCCCCTTTGGGGGGTTCTGGGCAGGTGCCGATGACACCCTTTTCAGGGGAATTGCCGCTAAGGGCAGTGCACCATCTCCGTGAGGAGGAGCAGCGTCCGGTACGACCGGTTTCGAGCGTGCGATGGCGCGCGTTATTCCCGAGTTCCTCGGTTCTTCGACGCAGCGATGCGGGGGTTGACGCAAATTATTCCCCGTAGCGGGGGCTTTGATTCCGTCAACGACGGGAGGCGTTTCCGGTGCTTGCGAGCCAGGGCTTAAATCTTCGACTGCAGCTTGGCCGCCTTTTTCCCCAAGAGGGCTGTGGGTATTCCTCTGTGAGGCCGGCGTATCTGGGCGCCCCTTCTCCGCAGGGCGCGGGTCTGATCGACCTGATTGAACCGCTTCCGCGGGGACTTCCGCCAACGGCGGCTTCGAGGCATCGGGCGATTGCCTTTCCGCTGCTGCGGTATTGGAGTGAGGCTTCTCGTTTTCCCGTGACAAACGGTGTATTTGCCGCTTTTGCGGGGCCTGCGCGTCTGGGTCCTGTTGCAAAGCACTGCCCGGGAACGGGGGATTAGTGTCGCGTGACATACTCCGTGCTCCACGGTCAGTGTTCCGTATGTTACGGTGTGTCTCCCGTTGCGACGGTGATATCGTTCCTCGAAAACGAGTGTTCTCCTCCCCCTCCTTAGACGGAGCGGCGGGATAAGGGATAACATTCCCCGCCTGGCGGGTATAGATGCGCGCCAGTGGGGCAGACGTGGTAGGGGCGGGCGCTGAGGGGCCCGAATTACCCGGCTGAGCCGGTGAGTCCGACAGAGTCGGTAGGTCTGAGAGTCCCCGGCTGGGGTGTGGTAGTACGGTAGGTCTAGTACTCCCGGATTGTTCCGGTGTAGCGGAGTCCGTAGAAACGGGGTTGCCTGGATCCAGGACTACCTCTGACGAGGGAGGAGGGGCAAGGACAACACGATCACGGGAAATCCGTTCGTGCGTGTCCCCCATCTCTACCACGACAGTGTCGGTGTTAACAGAGATCACCTTGAAGGGTCCATCCGCCACAGGCGAGAGTTTGTGACGCTTCTCCCGTTCCGGGTTGTAGTATTCCTTCCTGATGAAGACGTAGTTATTTGCCCGAATCGGGGACGGTTTTCCTCGCACGCGAGCGTCAAAATCCCGCTTGTAAGCGGCTTGGGCCCGTGCCATAGACTTCCGCGCAGCGGGGACCAGCTTGGAAAGCCATTGCTTCCATTGCTGCCGGTAGATACCCACAGATGGGAAATTGTCCAAGGTAGCTTGGGGTTCCAGCGCCACAGGCGGGGGTGTTCTAGATAGAACTAACTCGAATGGCGAAACTCCGGTAGTCCGGTGTACCTGCGTATTGTACGCGTAGGTTACCGCATCAGCGTAGAGATCCCAATTCGTTGGGTGGTCAGCGACGTAGGAACGTAACGCCGCGAGTAACGTCCGGTTAAACCGTTCAACTTGCCCATTACACTGGGGGTGGTAGGTAGTCGTGAACAAGTTCTTGACATCCAGGATGCGACAAACATCCTGGAAGAACTTGCTCACGAACTGCTTCCCGTTGTCAGAGAGCACCTCTACAGGGGGACCGTAGACAAAAATCCAGTGTGTCACCAGAGCCTGGGCCACCGTGAGAGCGGTTATCCTCCGAAGAGGGACAGTCCGTACCAGCTTAGAAAAGCGGTCGGTAATGACAAGTAGAAACTTGTTTCCACATTTCGTGGTGAGTAATGGTCCGAGAATATCGATCGTGATAAACTCGAGCGGCACCCTTGCGGGGAATAGTTTCACCTTCTTCGCATTTTTGCGGAGTTTGACGCGATTCTTCGCGCATTCGCTACAAAACCGCACAGTTGCGTAGCAATCCACCGCCATTGCGGGCCAATAGAAATCCCTTCGCAGGGTTAGGTAGAGTTTCCTCCCACCTGGGTGACCTCCAATGGGGGCGTAGTGTGATAGATGTAACACCCGCGATTGCAGGGAATGTGGTACCACAATCTGTGGGCGGGCTTCGACCTTTCTTACGAGGTAGCCTTTGTCGTTTACCCCGAAAGGGAGATCTTCACCACCGTTGATACGGGCACGAATTCTCGTACAGAATGGGTCGCCGAATTGTTCTCGGATCATTTCTTCCGGTGATACCGGTACAAAGTTTCCCGGTAACAGGTTCTCAGATTTATCTCGCGATGCGAGTAGTTCGTCAAAATCAGCATCCTCGTCCCAGGTTTCTGGCCTAGCCTCGACGGCATGTTCGGGATCATCCGGGTCTATAGCCATGAAGCATGGGACTTCATCATCCTCCGTTGGGAGTGCTTCCCCACTTGTGGGTAACCGCGATAAAGCGTCGGCCTGGGTGTTCTGCGCACCCTTTTTATAAATGACTTGAAAGTCATATTCCGCGAGGCGGAGTCTCCAGCGCATGAGGCGTCCCGACGGGTCGGAGATATTCATCAACCACCTCAATGAGGAATGATCCCTGTACACGGTGAAGTGAATTCCCATAAGGTAGGGGCGCAGAGTGGTCATCGCCCATACGACGGCGAGGCACTCTTTCTCCGAAACGGAGTAGTTCCGCTCATGAACATTGAGCGAACGTGACCAATAACCAATTGGATGTCGTTCCCCCTCGGGGTGGTTTGAAAAAGAGCAGACCCGACTTGGTAGTCGCTCGAGTCCGTATCTACGGATTATGGCAACCCAAGTTTTGGGAGATGTAGGATTGGTGCTGATGTGACAGCCTCCTTTAAGGATTTAAAAGCTTCCGATTGCTCGGGCGTAAATGTTCCCAGTTTTGGGGGGTTCCCCTTTCGCAACAACGCGTTCAGGGGCGCTGCAGTATCCGAAAAGTTCGGGATAAACCGTCGATATACGTTGACCAGCCCCAGAAAGGAGCGCAGTTCCGTTTGAGTACGGGGTTCTTTCGCCTCAACGAGGGATTTGACTCGAGCTTTCTAGATCGCTAACCGTCCAGGACGGATAATGTGACCCAGATACTTCACAGTATCTGTGAAAAACTCGCATTTCCTCAACTTGAGCGTAATTCCCGCATCGCGGAGTACGGTCAGCACGTCTCGGACGTGAGTGAGATGGTCGTCCAACGAGTTGGAGAAGATGATAATATCATCAAGGTAGACCAGACAACTCCGCCACTTAAAGCGGTTGAGTAGAATGTCTACTGCACGCTGAAAGGTGGCGGGAGCGTTGGTTAACCCAAATGGCATCCGCTTGAAGCGGTACGTTCCTGCATGGCAGGTGAATGCGGTTTTGTCGCGATCCTCCTGTCTGACAGGTACTTTCCAATATCCCCAATTGGCATCAAGGGCCGTAAACACGGTGGCGTCTCCAAGGGAGTCAATGCACTCGTCCATACGAGGGATGAGGTACGTGTCCCTAACAGTCACGGCATTGAGCCGGCGGTAGTCGACACAGAACCTCCAGGTTCCGTCGGCCTTTAAAGCCAGTACAACTGGGGATGCCCAGGGTGATTGAGCGGGCTCAATCACACCTGCGCGGAGCTTCTTGTCCACCTGGGACTGCTCCTCTTCCCGAGCTTTCGGACCTGCCCTGTAAGGGGGTTGTGCAACCGGTCGCGCACGGGGATTAAATCGATCCGGTGTTCCGTTGCATCAATCTCGCCAAGCGAGCCATCCCACATTGTGGTGAATTCCCGTAACATAGTACGGAGTTTGTCGCGGTGCGACTCTGGCACGTGGCTGAAGTCCAGCGCTTCAAGTGCTTTTTCCGGATCAATCCGGTCATTGCTCGATGGAGCATTGTCCGGTGGAACAGGTGTGGTTCGCAATTCCGAGTTACTCGGTATGTTCGGCGCTGAAGTAGCGGTTTCCTCACCTCCTTAGACTTGACGTCTTCGGACGGCGGGCGAACTCCTCATAAGAGGTGGTAACTCCGAGTACATCGGCGGCTGTCATCTTTGTTGGCAGCATTCCCATAGGATGGGGGTTACACTCCCAATTACTTGGTGTTTGACCAGATACTGGGGGTGTTTGCCAAGGTTGGCAACCAATATCCGGAAAGGGACATCCGGGGAAATGGAGACAATTCCATTAGCCAGCGCCAGCTGGGATTTCTCGTACAACGAGGCGAGGGGTTGTATAACCCGAAGACCGTGTTGACGGGAATTTACCTGCACCCAGACTTGGGAGTCAGCCGGTATAGAAACCGGGGCAGCGACGCGGAGCTTGGTGGACTCGCGGGACGCGGGCGGTGGTTCCTGCGCAGCAGGGAGCGGAACTTGTTTCCGAGAGGACCGCTTTAGCGGGCGGCGAACAATCGGAACCGACGATCCGTCGTCAAGTTCTACACGCCTGAGGCGGGGCCTGATTGCGTCGACAAATCTGTCGCAGTAATCACATCCCAGTATGACTGGTGCTGCCAATGAACGGCAAACGATGAAGTCCAACTTCACCACAGAGGTACCAAGTCTCACGACGAGGTCCACTGTGCCCACCGTTTGTACCGGATTGTTGTTCGCATCCGAAATGTCGGGGACCGCATCAGAGCGGATACGCGACCGCACAAGCGGGGGTAACAATGATTCCACAACAAAGTTGGGGCCTGCACCTGTATCCAGGACGGTGAGAAACCTCACCATAAACTGGGGGTCAAGGCCAAGGTCGGCATAGACCTTATAAATGCGCTTGGCCAAGACCAAGACTCTACCGGGAATCCGGGGATTTTTACTCCGTATCCACGGGCGACGCAACACACCGAGGTGCGCAGAGTCCGCGTCAGCGGTGTCTTTCCTCGAGAGGACTTTCACCGGGGAGAGAGGCGAGGACGCCTCGGCGCCAACAGCCTCGTTCTTGAGGACGCCTCTCCCAAAGGGGAGACTCCCTCAGTTAGTTTTCCGCCTTCGGCGGTGGGTTGGTTTCCTCGACAACGAGTGCTTCATCCCGTTGACGGGGGTTTCTATCCGCATAAGCGGGGGTTGCAACGGATGGTTGCGTGATCTCCCGAATCGGGGTGTATGAAGCTTGCCGCGCACGCGGGGTCTGTGGTAGGGCGTGGGAAAAGTCCGTTTTAGCACGGAGGTAGGAAGCCGTCGGGACGGAACGTTTCTCCTCTGGAGTGAGGGCCTCATAATTTGCCACCACCTTGGCCATATCCTTCAGTGAACAAATACACTGAGGAGAGGTATGGCCATGGGCATAGCACAGGTGGCAAATGAGAGCCAGCACCGCGACACGCGGATTATTATTCCAGTATCGGAGAAGCGAACCGCAGGGCGGGTGTCAGTCCATCCAGGCCGTTGATAACGGGATTGACCGTTTGAAAACGGGAGTCGTTGGGGTTGAACCGACTGTTACCAC